>BSBK01003153.1:375000-975000 GCA_027943335.1 Chamaecyparis obtusa
GATATTGAAGCATAGATAATCAACTAAGTAAATCATCATCATGACCTAATGTGAATCTCTACTTTCAAATTTTAATTTCTTCTTGAGGACACAAGTATAATAGAATAGTTCAAGTGTCCTTGATAAATTATTGCCAACCTATCATATTTTTATTGCTTAAATACATCACATCACATAAGAGATATATCCAAATGATTGATGCCACATAGTGAAATTTCTTTGTTAACTAAAGAATGAAAAGAGAAGTGTGTCACTAATTAGATGCAAAACTAAACATGGAAAATTCCTCATTTCTTAGACCCTTTTGACACAACTCTATAGTTCTACTACATCCCTTTTATAAAAATAGTTGTTCTTTTGTCATGTTTAATATGAATTTTAAGTTGTGTCTAATCATATGAGTCCCTAGTAATATATTCTTATTTACCTTAGTCTTAAACAAACAAGACATTATGGACATTATTATTTTTAAGATAATATGGTGGTTAGGGGAACAATATATTTATTTATAGTTTTGATAAAGGAAATAATTTGATAATGGATTGTTATCAAAGGGTTGTAGTTCAATCAATTAAGTACAATTAATGAAAATGACAACATGAGAGATATAAAGTCATCCACCAAAGTTCAAGCTCCTTGAAGTAAGGAGACATAATCTATCAAAAAATGGATCGTCCATTAATATTTTCTTAGATACAAATGAGTCATTCCTCCCAAATGTTTGTTTTGTTATGTTTAATTAAAAATAGTATATTTTTAATCTTTTTTTTTATTACATAATGTAACAAGGTAGGAACTTTGGATGCATTTATTAATTTTAGTATTGTCAATAATTTTTTAATATCATTATCATTATTTTTCTAATAATGTTTATTTGATATTATTAGTACTTGTCGTAGCCTATTGCATCCGTTTTTGGATTTCTTCCATTAACTAGTGATTAAAAAATCACATTTCTACCAATTAAAATTATTATTTTTATCAAATTTGTTACAAAATTAATAATTTGTATAGTATAAATGCACATTTTTTATGTTTATAATTCAACAAAATTAGTTTCGAACTCTTCTATAGGCTTAAAAATTTCGAGGCAATATTATAGGGGCAAATACTTTACCATGTCCTTAAAATAATTCATATTTATTTTTAAAAATATGTTATAATATAAATGCATGGTTTTGGATATAGATTATTTATTAACTAATATATATTAAATTGAATAATAAAATTTGTTATATGTATTATAATTAGATGTTATATATTTAGATTATATAACATAAATTATAATTATAATCTAAATATTAATTAACTTATTAATAATAATATCTATTATTTATAATAAATAATTATAAGTTATATTTTAAAATACTAAATAATATGATTTGACATAAGTTATATGAACTAAATAAAATATTATTAGAATTGTTCCTAGTTAATTAAATGATGTAATTTATTTTGATTTTAACAATTATTTTTTTAAAATAGGAAATTATATTATATTAGATTAATAATTTATGTGAAGTATTTAAATTTTGATTTATAGTTATATTTTTAAATATCTTATAATATATTATATTGATTATTTATGTATAAATTATTTTATTTAAAAAATTAATAATTATATTTAAGAAAAATAATTGTATTGATATTTTTAATTATATATTTTTTAAATATTGGTAATATATAAAATTAAAAAATTAGAAAATAATATAAAAGATATTAGTTGAAATCTTTTTAAAAATTAAAGATAATTTATGTACTTCATTAACATAGATATATTCACTTACATTTAGAAGGATTAATTTTCTTTTGTTTTTATTAATTTGATTTAAAATTGTAAAATAAAAGAGTAAAATATTTATAATTATTATATATTTATAATTCTAAATTAATATAAGACTTCACCTATTATATCAGATAGCTATAATATTAATTACATTGTGATTAATACCAATTATACTTGTACTTAGTAACTACAACAATGGATATTTGTTTATCTTTAACTTATCATTATTAACTTAATATCAAACTCCTAATCAATTAATCAATCTAATTATATTTGTATAAAATAGCCATAATATAATTTGGAAGAATTTTATTATTATTATTATTAATATTAATGCAAGTACTTTGCCACTGCGTGACACTTGTTAATTTTACTCTTACGTAATGTTGTAAATTTCATCTATTGGTATACATGAAATCATTATATCAATATTCTTTGTTATAAATTTATTCTATTTTTCTAAATAGTATAGCCATCCTCAAACATTAAAATGGTCTTTAAATTGATATAATACATAGTGTAATTTGAAATGAGAACTATTATTTTGTATCTTGTCATTTGTCTTAGCATTTTTTAGTCTTCCATCATCTAGTATCCATAAAATATCATGCAAGATGGATTATGCTTGTTCAAATATTAGCATTTTACCTATTTCACATGTCTATGATTTGATTCCTCTTGGTTGTTTATGAATTGTATATATTTATCTTTTATAGACAAAATAAACTCCTTTAGAAGTAAAGGGTTCTACTTTTTTTAGTGCCTACACAATTTTTTTTTATAAATATCACAGAATAAACATTTTATTTTACAATTTTTTTTAGTTTAAATATGTTGTAGGTCTTTCCTATTAACTCAAAATAGAATCTTTCACCATCCCATTAACATCAAAATCAACATAGAACTGAATTGAAATGAAAAAATGCTAATTATACTTGTTTTATTGATTTATTTTTATTAATTAAATATTTTTATTATTCAAACTATCTATCTATACTTCTTTTTAAATTTCATTATGGTCTCTATTATAAGTACACATATACTATTTAAATTTCAAATAAACTTCCAATAAAATCTAACTAATCTAAACAAGTTTATCATCTTCAACAAGCCTTTTGATGTTTAATATCATTATAAACTTATCTTCATCATTTCAAGGTCAATTATTAACCTGTCATTTGAAATTATAAAGCTCAAATATATCAATTCTGTCTTCGTAAAGCTCCAAAATTTGAAATATTTATTCCAATTGATCATCTTTCAACCTTGAAATAGATATCTCAAACACATCAAATACTTCTTTTAAAAGAAGATCAAAATATCATTGAAATAAACAATTACAAAGCTACCCAAATATGATTTCAATATTGTATTCACTAGTTCCTAAATGTACTAGTGTACATTGACTACTCTAAATAACAAAACAGCTGGTTAAAAAGAGGAAATAAGAAGACTTTGCCAAATTGGTAGATGTTTTATAATATTTAATTTTTCTCTGTTCGGAGAATCGTTAAGATGCATTTAGCTTAACTATTGTGGTAATTTACAATCAACATGTCCAAATGGCTGCATCATACATCATATAAATACAAGTTACTAACAACGTATAAACCTATGAATGGGCTATTTTGAAACCATCTGAAAACAAATTATATTATAATAAAGAAGGTACCCTACTTGTAAGGCCAGGAACTCTGGTTTTTTCTGCTCCCCTTTCAATATATCAACAGGAACTATTTCAAACTCAATATCTTTCTCTATCAGGCATGTAAGTACCCTTCTCCAGCAGGAAGCATAGGCTGGTCCAAACAGCTTGACAACCATTTTTCTTATCTTCTTTAATGTAAACAGAAATACCTTTCTTCCTATCAGAAACTCCAAGATTTTCTATACATTTGAGGGAATAGTTATGGGAGATGTATTTGTAGAAGAGGGGAGCTAACAAAAGAATTGGGTCGTCTAATTTGGTATTTGTTTGTGTAATAGGAGAAAAAGAAAACAGGTTGGTTCATACTTTTCTTATAGGGTGGGCCAATATCTTCAGAAAATTCAATAGACAAACTAGTCCATATATTTCCAGAACATGATGGGCTAATGTCTTTGGACAATTCAAGTCATTTTCATTGAATTTAAGAATAAGATCATAGAATTGGGTCATCTAATTTGGTTTTCGTTTGTTTTGATATGAACAAAAGAAAATGGGTCAGTTCATATGTATCTGTAATTTTTTCTTATATGATGGCTCAGCTTATTCACAAAATTCAATATCTATCGGTAACTTTTTCTTATATGATGGTTCAGTTTATTCACAAAATTCAACTCTTTTTGTTGAATATAAGAATTAAACAATTTGATTTGATTTTTGTTTGTCTGAATATGAACAAAAGAAAACATATTAGTCTACACATAATCAGATGATATTTTCAAGGAATTCAATGTGTTTCTATTGAAATATATAAAATGTGTCCTCACTCTTTATGTTCCCACATTGTGAGCATGCTAACTTAGTCCACTTCTTGATTACACATGTAAGCATGCTAACTCATCCGGCTCTTTGTTGAAGACATGTTAATCCTTCACCTCACCCCTTGACCTTTGACTCATCTCCACCTCTTTGCATACACATGACCATATATCCCACTCAGCATGCTAACATGTACTCCTCACACGTGTTAGCATGCTTAACCTTCCCACCTTACATGTCACTTGTTCTCTCCTTATTTTATCCTTCACCTCACCCTTTGACCTTTGACTCATCTCCACCTCTTTGCATACACATGTGACCATATATCCCACTCAGCATGCTAACATGTACTCCTCACACGTGTTAGCATGCTTAACCTTCCCACCTTACATGCCACTTGTTCTCTCCTTATTTTATCCTACACCTTGATAAAATCACATCTTTTGACCTTGAATCTTCTCCTCTCTTGGAACATTTGTAATAATGCTCTAACTTATCCATGCGACTTCAATCTCAACTCTCCAAACTTTGTGTCTTGGTCCTCCATTCTCTTCTTGGAAAATTTATTTAATGAGAGGCCTCATATCTTGATAATCTACTTCATTCTAATATTATGCTATTCATTTTCATAGTAAAATCATTTATTGTACCATTATGTTGTTCATTTGGACAACAAAGTGCAAAGATATCTACAATTATTAAGAGCATATTTCACATTAATGCAAGTTTGATGCATGTTTTAGTTTTATTTTACATTATTAGTTTACCTTTATTTTTCTTCATTAGAGTGTTTATATCTATTTGGGCTTTGGGTTGTGTTACTATGCTAATTTATTTGTTTTGTAGTTCATTTAGAAGTACACAACATCCAATATTTTTAATAGTAGTTTGTGACTTTAATGTTGTTGATCATGAGTACTTATAATTGAATGAAATGTATTTCTTTTATCTAAAAAGAAATAAATCTTGTGATGTCACTTTGAAGTGCACAGATAAACTATGATTTAATATATAAATATTATAATATAAAAGTACAATTATCAGTCTACCCTTTTTCCAAAATCAACAAAAATATATTGATGAGGTGTTATATTTGATGATGTAGATCTAAAACCTTAATTATAAAACTATTATAAAAAAAAATGCTTATATGACATTAAAAGACAACTCTAAAAAAAAATATAAAATTAGATTGCTCATTGTTCCCTCTATGTTTGAAATGCTTCCCTATAGCAGAAGAAAATCTCATTTGTCTTATTCCATTTAACCATTCTCTGTGGTTGTTTGCTTTTTCTAGCCATAACAGCTGTAAAAAAAGAAGTTTATTTGATTGTCTTATTTTATTACACATTACTATGTATATGTCAAATGAGATATTATTAATTTTATTTTTATTAAAATAAAATTAAAATAATAGTTATCATTTCAAATTACACTACGTATATATCATATATGTAGTGTAATTAATGTGTTTATTACACATTACTATGTATATGTCAAATTAGATATTATTAATTTTATTTTTATTAAAATTAAATTAAAATAATAGTTATCATATATCATATAAATACAAGTTACTAACAATGTATAAACCTATGAATGGGCTATTTTGAAACCATCAGAAAACAAATTATATAATAAAGAAGGTCCCCTACTTGTAAGACCAGGAATTCTAGTGTTTTTTTTCTCCCCTTTCAATAGATCAACGGGAACAATTTCAAACTCAATATCTTTCTCTATCAGACATGCAAGCACCCTTCTCCAACAGGAAGCATAGGCTGGTCCAAACAGCTTGACAACCATGTTTCTTATCTTTTTTCATGTAAACAGAAATACCTTTCTTCCTATCAAAAACTCCAAGATTTTCTATACATGTGAGAGAATTGTTATGGGAGATGTATTTGTAGAAGAGGGGAGCTAATAAAAGAATTGGGTCGTCTAATTTGGCATTTGTTTGTGTGAATAGGAGAAAAAGAAAACAGGTTAGTTCATACTTTTCTTATATGGTGGGCAAATATCTTCAGAAAATTTAATGGACAAACTAGTCCATACATTTTGAGAACATGATGGGCTAATGTCTTTGGACAATTCAAGTCATTTTTATTGAATTTAAGAATAAGACCATAGAATTGGGTCATCTAATTTGGTTTTCATTTGTTTTCATATGAATAAAAGAAAATGGGTCAGTCCATATGTATCTATAATTTTTTTATATGATGGCTCAACTTATTCACTAAATTCAATATGTATCTGTAACTTTTTCTTATATGATGGTTCAGTTTATTCACTAAATTCAACTCTTTTTGTTGAATATAAGAATTAAACAATTTGATTTGATTTTTGTTTGTCTAAATATAAACAAAAGAAAACATACTAGTCTACAAATAATCAGATGAAGGAATTCAATATTTTTCTATTGAAATGTATAAAATGTGTCCTCACTCTTTATATTCCTACATTGTGAGCATGCTAACTTAGCCCACTTCTTGATCACACATATAAGCATGCTAACTCATCCGGCTCTTTGTTGACAGATGTAAGCATGCTATATTGAAGACATGTTAATCCTTCACCTCACCCCTTGACCTTTGACTCATCTCCACCTCTTTGCATATGCATGTGACCATATATCCCACTCAGCATGCTAACACGTACTCCTCACACATGTTAGCATGCTTAACCTTCCCACCTTACATGCCACTTGCTCTCTCCTTATTTAATCCTACATCTTGATAAAATCACGTCTTTTGACCTTGAATCTTCTCCTCTCTTGGAACATTTGTAATAATGCTCTAACTTCAATCCATGCGACTTCAATCTCAACTCTCCAAACATTGTGTCTTGGTCCTCCATTCTCCTCTTGGAAAATTTATTTAATGAGAGGCCTCATGTCTTGATAATCCACTTCATTCTAATATTATGCTATTCATTTTCATAGTAAAATCATTTATTGTACCATTATGTTGTTCATTTGGATAACAAAGTGCAAAGAACATTCACAATTATTAAGAGCCTATCTCACATGTAATGCAAGTTTGATGCATGTTTTACTTTTATTTTACATTATTATTTTACCTTTATTTTTCTTCAATAGAATGTCTATATCTATTTGGGCTTTGGGTTGTGTTAGTGTGCTAATTTATTTGTTTTGTAGTTCATTCAGAAGTACACAACATCCGATATTTTGAATAGTAGTTTGTGACTTTAAAGTTGTTAAGGTTGATCACGAGTACTTATAATTGAATGAAATGTATTTCTTTCCGATAAACTATGACTTAATATATAAATATTATTATATAAATGTACAATTATCAGTCTATCTTTTTTCTAAGATCAACAAAAACATATTGATCTGGTGTTATATTTGATGATATAGATCTAAAACCTTAATTATAAAACTATTGTAAACAAAAATTAGATATATGACATTAAAAGATAAGTCTAAGAAAATATAAAATTAGATTGCTCATTGTTCATAGCAGCATTATCCAAGTCTGAGGGTTTTTACAGTGTGGCAAGAATCTCATGACTTCTGTGCTAACTTACATTTGAATAGTTTAAATAGATTGCGTTCTTCTTTCGTACTTGTACGTTCACAAATTTGCACACTAAAATCAATAAGAGAAATCCAAAGCTGGTTGATTTTCTCAATATAGCATTTTAGTTACAAACAAATATAAATTTATCCTTTTGTAAATGGGCAAGATGATAATAGTGTGAATGCTTGTTTAAAGAATCAAATAAGTAGAAGCGAAGCTTGTGTGCTGAATCAAGTATGTTATATTAGCTAATAGTCCACCTTATGTGATACTCAAATTTTAGTTTTAGGCAATAGGTCTGTTTGGTAGAACAGACTTTTAAAATGTATCGGACTTCATCTGATAATATAAACATAGAGTACCAATGAATAATGACAACAATTATAAAAATAAAACACATTATTTTGTCTGAAGAGATAATTCTTAATTTCTTTAAAACAAAATATTGGTTGATTAAATTTCCATTCATAAAAGAATGTTAGATCTATTGCTGAACATGACAAAAAGCTCTTTGTAGAGTCAGTCATTATATATGGACATTCCAAATGTTTTCATTCTTTCTAAATGTCTAGAAATACGAGCTTAATGCTTATGAAAAAAGAAGTGTCATATTTGCGGACATTTAATGGACTATAAGATGAACGTCTTAGCATCTTGAAGTCTAGATCTCTCAAATTTTTCAAAAAGATTATCAAACAATATATAAACAGTCAGATTTATTTATGATATCTAGTATATATCTAATCAATTTCATTTACAATTTACATGATTAGAACAAGTGAGGATAATATTATCCTAGTGAATGAAGTTTCCATTAAGTTAAAATATGGACATTCCAAATGTTTTCATTCTCTCTAAATGTCTAGAAACACAAGCTTAATGCTTATGAAAAAAGAAGTGTCATATTTGCAGACATTTAATGGACTATAAGATGAACATCTCTTAGCATCTTGAAATCTAGATCTCTCAAATTTTCCAAAAAGATTATCAAACAATATATAAACATTCAGATTTATTTATGATATCTAGTATATATCTAATCAATTTCATTTACAATTTGCATGATTAGAACAAGAAAAGATAATATTATCCTAGTGAATGAAGTTTCCATAAAGTTAAATAGGTGAGAGGGTTATTCCAAGATTGTTAAAATACACTTAATGTTACACTTAACTGTTTGAACTATCAAATTTGATTGTGTTTATATTTATTTTGACATTTTGGATCACACTCCATGATTCATCATCAAGATGTACGAGAGTGTAAGAAAATATAAAAGTTTTTAGTCAACTTAAAAAAAGTTGTTATACACACCCCCAAGACATAAATTTTCTTCTTGTTCACCATATTAACTAGCTGATATCTTATTTGAAGTTCTAAAATACTTTATTTTCCATATTTACTTCATTCACCAAAATGAAGGTGAAGTCCACTTCAAGTATTTAGCTAGACCTTTTGTTGTTCATATACATTCATGTAAAATGTATTTTATTAAATTTAAAAATCACTGACTATAAATTGTAAATTACATAGTTGCTCTAGTTACTCTAAATATTTCCTTTCAACAGAATGCTTGTGAACCGTAAACCATGGTTGTGAACCGTTTGACAAAATGCTTGCAAGAAATTTTAAACGGAAGCACAGAGAAGGCATGTAAACTGTTTGACAAAATGCCTCTGAGAAATTTATATGCAACATACTCCACGCTTTATTGTTCTGAAATATAAGATGCATATTTTGAATTCAAAATGAGAACTTTCCGTTTTGAAGATATTTGTTTTAAAAGCAGTAAGAACCTTCCCTGAGGTTTGTGTTTATAGAAAGCTAACAGAATGATCGGAAGAATCGTGCTACCATGAAATGTCATTGAAAGCATAAACCGAATTCTGAGATCTTTTGCTAAAATGGGAAGTGTTAATAAATGAATCTTCGGAAATGTTGCCAATTAAGGTTGCACTTTTCACGGCTTAAATCTCCATAAAAACTCAACGATCTCCTATCACATTAATTATATTGGAATTATTTCATTTTCTGTTGTAGATCTTTTCAGGTGTTGGGATTGGGAGGTTGAATCTAGCTCAAATATATTTTTAGGGTTTAAATTTCAGTAGATGACTTTTTCACTAAATGTACTTAACCTATCACAATATGAAGATTTTTCACAATTCAACGAGCACTGAAATCAACAACAATATTAAAATTAGACAATACTACTTTGTTCTACCAATTTCTTTTTCATTAATTCAAATATTGTTATTGTTCCAACTATCCTTCAATACTTCTTTTTAACACAAATTCAATATTAGAATATTAAAAGATTGAAGTTAAACTAATCTGAATTTGTAATGATGTTCACCAAATCTTCGATAGAACTCGGACTGCATGTACACTGTCCCATACACTACTTTTTATAACTTATCTAAAATATTAGATACTCCTAATCTAGCAGTTTATAGCCCAATTAACCGCTGACTGGTTACTGGTTAAATTAGCCATGGGAAAGGGAAACGACTGTTAAGAGGAAACAAATGGTAAGCGAAGGTGTTTATCTTGATTAATTTCATTTTTAAGGAGAGCAATTAACATGCATATAAATCAAATATTGCAATGATTTACAACTTACATACCATAGGTTTGTGTGAAAAGACACTGCTAATCCAAAACTGAAAATAGATATTATTAACATAATCTTTGAAACATGAGAGGCAGCATTCCATCATCTACAAAGTACAAAGTAGATGAGGGTTTTCTTAATTTGTAAAACACAGTAAAACTTGAAAACATGGAAGGCATCATTCCATCATCTACGAAGTAGATGAGGGTTTTATTCTATTGCAAAACACAGTAAAACTTTGAAACCTAACCCACATGATTAGTTGTTTCACATGGCCAAAATCTTCTTCCATACAGGTCTAGAGGATATATCCTCCCACCATGCATTCACATGTTTCCTATCCTTAATCAGATATCCCTTATCAGTGGCATTCACTACGTACTCAGTAAATGGAAGATGGGTTAGATCAGCAAGGCTGAAAAAATCCCCTGCCAAGTACTTGCTCTTTGACAACCTCTCTTCATAAACATCTAACACTTCCTCCAACTTTTGGGCACTGCTCTCAATCAATGCCTTGTCCTGAGGCACATTAACCTTTGGGGCAAAGAGCAGATGAAAGACTAATGCAGTAGCATGAGGACTGTAGTACTGTCCTTCAACTTCAAGCCATTGTTCAACCAATGCTCTCTCCTCCAGGGATTTCCCCAGCAAAGGAGTCCCCTGTCCTGCATATTTCTCTGCATAGTACCTTATGATAGCCCTTGACTCTGCACATACCCAATTCATAGAAACTCAAAATCTTTACTACCCAAATCAGATCTATATGTTTAGAATTATTTTATCAATGGTAGCTGCAATAACCATTTAACTTTGAGCACAATACAATAAATGTATCACAGAAAAGTAATTATGCAAGCTACCCACAAAAGTTTTGAATACAAGCATTATATATATTGCATGTTAACCAAATCAGGATAATCTAGACTACCCATAAACATATACACAATTAACATCATTACCAAACAGCGTGAGACTTCCATCCTGAACTACTGGAACTTTTCCAAATGGCTGCATCACACATCATACATATACAAGTTACTAACAACATAACCCAATAAATGGGCAATTATGAAACCAACAAGTGGAAGAAAATTATATTATAAAGGGAAGTCCCATACTTGTAAGGCCAGGTACTCAGGTTTTTTCTGCTCCCCTTTCAATAGATCAACAGGCACAATTTCAAACTCAATATCTTTCTCTATCAGGCATGCAAGCACCCTTCTACTGCAGGCGGCATAGGCAGGTCCAAGCAGCTTGACAACCATTTTGCTTTTCTTCTTTAATGCAGAGAAAACTATCACTTTTCCTTTCACAAACCCCAAGAGATGCTATGCATTTGAGACTTGTGTGATTAAGGAGTTATTTATAGAAAAGGGGAGCTAAGAATTCGGCTCTCTATTTGGTTTTTGTTGGTGTGAACAGGAATAAAAGAGAGCAGGCTAGTCAATATATTTTCATTATAAGGTAGACAATGTGTTTTCAGAAGCTTTAATGCATTTGAGAGAGTAATCATGGGAGACCGAAGTATTTCTAGAAGATAGAAGCATAAAAGAACTAGTCTAACTCGGTTTCTGTTTGAGTGGGTAGAAAGTGAAGCAAACGAGTTAGTTCAAACTTTTTCTACTATAAGGAGGGTCAATATACTTAGAAAATTAATTTTTTTAATTTCTATTAAAGTTTAATATAAAGTATATATTCACAAGAAAAAGTATGGGGATACAAGATCATCTGGATTGTCCTATACATCAGCAGGGTCAAAGGTAGAGTTTTTGTTTCCATAACTTTTTCAATATGATGGGAACCATTTCTTCAAAAAATTCATTGAGTTTTTTTTTCTGAATTGAAGAATTTATCCTAAATTATTAATTTGGTCTTTTGTTTGTATGTATATAAACAAAGAAATGGAAAATATCTCTTACTTATCAAAGAAAATAAATTATTATATACATTTTCCTAATTTTTTCAATATGATGTGGGTCATATGTTGAAAGAGTTTAATAAAAAATATTTTTCACTAAATTTAAAAATTTAGTCTGTTAATTTAGTCTTTTAATCATAAGATAGACAAAGAAAACAAATTAATCTGTACATTTCCATAACTTTTCCAATAAGTTACTTTAGGGCCCGTTTGTTTGCTGGAATTAACCTGAAATAAGGAAACGGAAATAGGAAAATTGGAATAAATTTATTCCAATTTTGGTCCAATGCAAGAATAAATCTAATTCCAGGTTTTATTCCAATTTTGGTCCAATGCAAGAATAAATCTAATTCCAGATTTTATTCCAATTTTGGTCCAATGCAAGAATAAATCTAATTCCTTAAAAAACCTGGAATTAGATTTATTCTTGCATTGGACCAAAATTGGAATAAATTTATTCCAATTTTCCTATTCCCGTTTCTTTATTCCAGATTAATTCCAGACGCCAAACGAGCCCTTAAAGAATTCATTTGATTGTTTTTTCACTGAATACAAATGGCTGATAGCCGTTGCCACCATAGGGAAAACTAACTGCAACACCAACAAAATTGCAAACAACATTTATTGTCACAATAAAATTCCTATTTTATTTGAACCGCAGCCTTAAATGTAATCACCATCTCCTGTGAAGAAGCTAGATCAATCTCTTGAAACACGTGCAAACATCTTGTGCCAACAAAAGCAAACAAAATTCTATCTCCTTACGACTGTGATGATGTATCTTTCATATCTCTCCTTCCACGTGTCAACTTCTCGTAACTTCGCAAGCAAAGGACTGAAACCCAACACAACAGGTCACGAAGTTGAAAACAAACACCTTTTATTTGGAAAGGCCCGACCTGATGAAGCCTTAAAACTTTAAAATCGAATGTAGCTATTGGGTTTGAAAACAGACGTAAACTGATGGAATGCAATTGTTACAGGTTTGTGCCCAAAATGGGTATTGCTGAGGAACACTGGAATCTTTAAATATCAAATGTTGTTGGCAGGCGTGAAACCTTATTCGGCAACCATTTCAGGTGTTGTCTGTGCTTGTGCTGACTTAACAACATCGTGGCAGGGTAATCAAATTCATGGGTATGTGATTAAGAGTGGATTGCAGTCCAATGTTTTCGCTAGAAGTGCCCTAATAGATATGTATTCAAAATGATTAAATATAGATTAGGCACGTTAAGTATATGATCGAATACCTGGAAAAAATGTTAAATAATGTGGAATGCCATGCCATGATTTCGGGATCCATAATGGGAGCGTTGGAAGAGGGTATGGACATCCATCGAAGCATAAAGGATACAGAAATTGTGCCAGATTTCGTAGAGGCAATAACGTTGTAGACATGTATGTGAAATGTGAAAACATAGACAAGGCACGTGAACAGTTTGATGAAATGCCTCAAAGAAATGTGGTCTCATGGACTACAATGATTTCAGATATGAACAAATTTGAACTTTATTAAAAGGTTTTAGAAAATTTCAATCAAGTGCAATTGGCAGGTGTAAAGTCGGACTCCACAACCTTTACCATCATCCTAAATGCCTGTGCCAAAATGGGAGGTTTGAAATAGGGAATTTTTCAAATACTGTAGTTGCAACTACTCTGGTAGAAGAATTTTGCAGATAGTGTAGTTGCAACCATACTCTGGGAGACTTGTATGCAAAATGTGGAATCATGGACAAGGCACTTGAACCATTTGACAAAATGCCTCAAAGAAATGTGGTGTCAGGATATACACAGATTGGATCTGTTGAAAAGGCTTTAGAAACTTCCAAGAAAATGCAATTTGTTGGTAGAAAACTAGACTCCACAGCCTTTGCCAGCATCCTCTCTGCGTGTTCCAAATTAGAAGCTTTGGAACAGGGTATGGACATCCATCAAAGCATAATAAAAGGAGAATTTTTGTCTTGTTTCTCAATTTGATGCCCAATTTTCTTCCGTCTACCTTCTTATTTCTTCCCAACTAGGTTTACCTCCAATTACTCTTGCTCTGATCGTGAAAGCTTCTGAAATTTTGGCTTCATTGTCCACATGTTCTGAAACATCAACTTCAACCTTCACCTCGTTGCTCGGGGCATATTCTTTGCTTGCTTGTCTTTGCTTTGGTTTCCTTTCTGTTTGCGGACTTGTTAACTGGCCAAAGGAGTGCGGATAACAACTTTTACAAATTATGGGGGATATGATCGCAGTCAAGATGTTTTCATATTATCCGCATTATAAATTCTGCCTTTTTCGTTGTTCGCATGACAGATTTTTCGGTCTAGCGGAGCAGAGCTATTAAATTTCTTCATTGTTATTCATTTTTTTAATACTCGAATTAAGTTGCAGAAAATTGTTAGTACTTACCCGTTCCTGCATAAGAAAACTGATCATAAAAAAATAAAATGACAGAGAAAAAAAAAGCCAATCAAATTAAAAAAACCCTAGAAATTGCAGAATTTGGTTTCAAGAATCATAGTAGGTCTTGGTAATCGCTGCATTTTTCTCCGAGTATTTGGTTTTGCCTTTGTTCACGAACAAGTATCCGTTGTCAATCTGATGAAAAGATTGAATTATTGTATTTGAGCTTCTTGTAGGGGAATAGCTTTCAACGAGAGCATATAATTACGTTTTAAAATAATTATTATGCACATATAAGTTGAATTAAAAATAAATTATGAGTCGAAATTTTATTTTTTTAATAAGCTTTATTTTATCTTTAATTTTTTCAATGTCAGATGAATTTTTTTTTCAATTTAAAATAGCTCAGATTTTTAACAGGATCATTGAAACTTACAACACACATTTATTTCATGATATGCAAAAGGAAATATTATCAACAACAATACAAGTTATATAAATAGGTATTATACAATGGAAATATGTAAAGGAAATTCTTGCCAATCCTTTTAAGGTGGACAATACTATAAGCTCAGAAATATGGAGGCCATGTTATCTATCAGAAGAGTCATCAACGTCATTGGGATCTTTCATATGTTGAGATCACTATCTTCATTTACTTATATGCTTAAAATAGATATAGTACAAATACTTCACCATACAGCTTGCACAGTTTATAATTCCATGGACTCTAAAGTCATAAACATGTTATGAAATTTTTGTCCTCATTTTTTAAATGATTAAATTTCACACATTTCAGCGGAAAACTTAGTAGTCAATTATTATTTTATCCAAGAACTTTTGGAAAAGCTATTTCAAATTAAAAATGAAGATTCCCCTTGATTTCTACAGAATAGTCTTTTGTTAGAGAGGATTTGTGCCAGAAATTTGAAAATAGATTTCATCAACTTGATACTAAATTTGAAGTTAGTTTAGTGACCACCACGGCAATGGGGTCGAGCATGTTGAAACCTGAGGTGAGGTATATGTAGATGGGAAATTCATTGGGGGAGCAATTGAAGAAAGTCTAGGCTTGAGCCATCAGGGCTCCACTCACAATGTATTCCAAGATTATGTTTATTGTCGTAGTGAAGGCTATAAAATCTCCCAACTCCATCCAGGAGGTATGCAAATGAACTACCTGCCAAAAAAATAAGGTGTGATCAAGGATGGTTTCATTTTTGGAAGTTCTTTATTTATCCAAAGTTGAATACCAATCATTCGAAATAGCCAATTGAGTAGAACCACTCTTAATCTAAATAACCCACTGATGTTTATTATCCCTTTTTCCCTTGCCCCCTTTTTTAAGAAAACTTTTATTCAGCCACTATCAATTGTACCTTGGTGTGTAATGGGTACACTGAAGAATTGTGGAAGGTCAACAAGGAAAAGTTTAGTTCTGCTTATTGCATATATTTGGATAGTTCATGAAGTCAATTAGGAGTCCATTTAGAAAGTGGTGTTGTCTTTGTAACAAAAGTCTAAATGGAGAAGTGATAACGTGAAATCAACTATGCAATCACTTATAGGGGTCTAAGCATGATTGAAACAAAAACTTTGAATTAGGAAGATAATAAGGTTCCGTTATCAATAGAGACATGTTATGTTTGCAACATGAGAGAGAGGGAGAGAGAAATGGGGGAAGATGAGAGAGAGAGATGGAGGGCGGACCAAGAGATTGAGATAAGGGATAGAGATAGTGAAGAAGATAGATATAGAGATGCATATGGATATGGATATGGAGAGAAGTAGATGAAGAGATCAAGAGAGAGGCGAGTTGGAAGAGATAAATATATAGAGTGATAGAGAAGGAGAGAGTAAGAGAGGGAGGGATAGCTATAATACCCCAAAAATGGGCTATAGGTTCATTAACCTCATATATCGACAATTCGAACGAAATCGACATCAAAGTCCTAACCTAAGGCACATCTGAACATCATCAAATCCTAATTGATTATCATAAATTTTGCATCGGGGAATATTCCTAGCAATATTCCTATTTATCATAATTATCTGTAATTTAATGATTATTTGGTGATAAATCCAATTTATCCTAAAGTTTGATTAATCAAATATTCTAAATATTTAATTAATTAGATTTAATTCTGCCACTTAATTGTTTAATTGAAGTTAATTCTATTTATTCCTAAATTGTATTATTTAATTTTGACAATAAATCTAAAATCCTATGAATAATTGATTAAATTCTTATTTAATTGCAAGTTGTCAATTTTTAATAATATTGTTTTTTGAATAAAAGTTTGAAAAATAATTGATTAACCCATAAATCAATTGTTTTATTTTTTAAAATCAGTTAAGTTGGAAATAAATCACTTTATTATTAAATTAATTTATAAATAAAACATGCACAATCAAAAAAGCAGACAACTATCAATTATCAATTAAATCTAAACTCTATTTTGAGTTGAACTCTGCTTTTGCATGTTTTTGTGAGTTAATTATCCTTTATTTAAAAATAACTCAAAAATCAACTTGAGTTATTTGAGTGATTTATGATTTTTTTTCATGCACCTCGAAAGCCCTAGATTTCTATAAATTAAGGCTTCAGCTCTTCATTTGGGATCCATCCACGAATTGCACACTCACGCTGTCGAATTGGAGACTGAAGAATCGATCTTGAGAATTCGAGTTGTTGTGAGATTTTCATTATTTTTGCATAGTATCCATATCATTTAGAATATTATTGTTAGATCATTTTAGCATATCAATTTTCATATTAGCATAGATTCATATCAAGTTTTCATTATCATAATTGCACAGAAAAACCAAAAAAATAGATTAATCGCATTCATTCCATATCTAGATTCTGCATTCAAATCCTTTGTTTAGGTGTCGTCAAGGTCACTAATCTCGGTCCAATCTGAGAATACATACTCACATCTACTAGAAGGCAGTAAATCACCTGGTTAGTTTAGTTTTTCATTTATTCCATGATTTTGATTTTTGCTAACCTCTAATGTTTTACTGAAGTGTTGTGTCCACAGCTAGGTACAAAATTCACACACACATTTCTGGCACCCATCGTGGGGCCCTGAAATGGGTTTCCCTTCAAATTTTATCAATTTCTATCATTTTCTTATCTTTTTCTATTCCAAGCTATGATTTTTATTCTCTATTCGTACAATTTTTGTATGAGTTTTGTCAGAAAGTCATACCAGGAGATACCCACTATCGTACGACAGTTGATTTGATCGAGGATCACACAAGTAGAAATCCACTATCATCTGGAAGCTCGATTGTCGTGTGATATGATACCCATTGTTGTATGAGCTTCTAGATTGTCGTCTGGGAGGTAATGTTGGCATTAAACAGAATTTCCACTAGTGACAACACTTATTTGCATTCTGGGTGCAAACCGAGCAGACAGTGCAAACCAAGCAGACAGTGCAAACCGAGCAGACAGTGCAAACCGAGCAGACAGTGCAAATCGAGCAGACAGTGCAAACCCAGCAGACAGTGCAAATCAAGCAGATAGTGCAAACCGAGCAGACAGTGCAAACCGAGCAAGTTAGTACAAACCGAACAGGACAGTGTAAATCGAGTAACATCATGTCTACTGAGTCACCAGTATTTATCGAGTTCAAAACCTACCGAGTGATCAGTATGAACCGTGCCTTCACTTCTACCGAGTGCATGACGATGCCGAGTAATGCAGTGGACGCCGAGTATCAGAAAGTCACCGAGTCAGTTTGCAGGAACCGTGTAACCATACTTGGGCCGACTTAGTAGCACTTATGTTTATTTGTCAAGCCGACTTTGTAATTGTAATTGTAATTAATTGTTTAAGACTTATATATAAACAATGTTGTAAAAATGTCAAGAAGAATGAAATGAAGAATATATGTGAAAAGAAAGAAAGGCGGAGATAAGCGAATTACAAAGGGCTTCAGCAGTATAAGGAACAGCAAAGACAAATTCATCACAGAAGGTGATCAGTACATCAGCGAATCTCAATCAGCAATCCAGTTGCAAAGCAAGAGATCTACTGTTTCATCCTAACAGGTGAATCAGTACTAAATCCTTTAACCGGGTAGACTTAACAGTCTTTTGTAAAATCTCTTTACCGAGTGCATACTTCATTGTATGTTTTTGTAAATCCTTTAACAGGGTGGATTTAGCAATCCTTATTGCTCCTAACAGGGCAGATCATCAGAAGTGATCAAATTGTAAGCCTTAACCGGCCAACTTTATTCTGCAGTATTAAAGCTTTGTGGGTTTCATCCCCACCCCAATTTTACTTTCTTTTGGAAGGTTTCTGGGTAACCAAATCTATGTGTCATTATTGTGAATGCTTTTAAGTTTCATGCTTTCTGTATGCAAAAGGTTAAAAGTAAATTACATGTTAAATTGAAAGAAAATTTGGAGTTACTGATTCACCCCTCCCCTCTCAGTAACTCGGTTAATTCCTGAATATTTCCAACAATTGGTATCAGAGCAGCATTGGTTCTCAAGACAAAGCTTAACTAGCTTGAGCAAAGATCCAGGACCATGGAGGTATTCAAACTAAACAAGGTGATTGAAAATGAAAAGCTAGATCTGGAAATGGCCATAGCTAAACTCAAAGAAGCAAAAGAACATCTTTCCCAATCCCTAAGAAGAAGGAAGGAACTTGCAAATCAGATGAATGATCAGAATTACATTGAAGAAAAGATTGAAGATCTTTTTCCCTCAAATAACTCAGATGAAGCAAACAATGCTGTCAAAGAACTCCTAGAAAAGAATGGGTCTCTGCAGGAAGAAGTGAGAAAATTGAAAAGAGAACAAGAGCTACACTCTACAAGATTCTGTGAGATCTTGGAACAAAGAAACAAGTTGAAAGATGAATTAGATGGAAGGAACATTGAAGTCCAAAATAAAACCCTTCAGCTAGAAAACCTAATTGATCAGATCTCTCATACAAATGAGGAAATTCTGAATCTAAGATCAGAAATAGAAAGCACAAGAGAAGAACTAAGATCTGAAAAGGAAATCAATCTAAGATTGGTGGATGACCTAAACGCTGAAAAACAAATCAATGAAGGAATGCTGAAAAGTCAAGAAGACAGCTGTATGAGCGAAATCTTCATAGGCAAAAAGGAAAAGCAGGACTTGGATACAAAGGAGAAGGCGAATCCTCTAAGCAAGGTACTCAAAGAACTCAAAAACCTACTTGTAATCATTGTGGTAAAATAGGACATACTTCAAATAAATGTTGGAATAATGAAAAAGCAGAATTCAATGGAAAATGTTACAACTGCAATCAACCTGGTCACAAAGCAAATGAATGCAGGGAAAAACCAAGATTCAGAGGTAATTGTCACAAGTGCAACAAACAAGGTCACAAGGCATCCGAGTGCAGATCCAAGACATTTAATCCAGCAGAACAAATTATGAAAGCAATGTTTGGATGGGACTACAACACCTGGTGTAGATGTCATTACTGTGGATAATATGGACACATTGGCATGAATTGCATAAAACATCATCTAAGGAAAAGAGATACTACCGTAAGATGCTTCAAATGCACTAAACTCGGTCACATAGCCAGAAATTGCATGAATGCTAGTGAAGTTGAAGATGGAAAGAAGAATGAAGAAACTAAGGTCAGGAAACAGGTGAGACAAAAATGGATTCCTAAAGCTACCGAGCAATCCAGTCCAAGTAATGGAATGGATGGCTCTACCGACTCAAACTAAATTTCCAAGAAAGCACTGGAACTGTATTCTCATAGACCAATCTCAAGCAGTTCCAGAACCGAATTAAAAGAAAGATCTAAATCAGCATACAAGATGCAGTAAGATCACAGGGAGGTCGGTATCAGTCTTCATCGAGAAAGGTCGGTACCCGTCTTTATCGAGCGAGGTCGGAGCAATATGAATTCTTGAGTTCACCGAGTTGCGAAGTCTTTACCGAGCAATTAATTCTTAGTGGGTGACAGTCTGTCAGAATTCATACCCTAATTTGTACTGAGCATTAATGACAGAGTTGTAAACAAAAAGCAAGTAATCGAACTCATTCTTCACCGCGAACCTTTAGCACTTTGAGAGTAGAAAATTTCAAGAGCAACCTAGCGATTCAATACTTTTGTGAAAGGAATTTTCTGTGAGCTACCATGGCATCATCCAGCACCTCAGTGAAGAAAGGATCTGATATGTTAGTCCAAGGGGAATGGAAAGCACCAGATTTCAAGATCATGCCCGAAATTGCAGCAGCCCTAGATCCGAACGGAGCTCAATCTCAGATTCCTCCTAAGGTACTACTTATTAACGATATCCGCAATCATTTCAACTGTTCAATTCATGAAATGGGGAACCTAGAACTAGATATTGTGCGTGAGGAACTGTGTGTGGATGGTATTCTGAAACCCGAGCACAAACATCTGGAAGATAAGGGTTTAGTTCACATTGCACATCTTCCTCGAAACTTTCGAGATAAATGGGTTAGATACATTCTTAGCCGTGTACATGATGGAAAGATTTGGCTTGATCAACCTATAGAGATCACAAAGAAGATGATTCATCAAATCACCGGTCTTCCCATGTTGAACAAAGCAAAAACTACAAAAACCCTAGGTCGGACGAAACTAGAGAAGAAAACCCTAGCCGAGTGGGACGGTAGAGGCATGAAAGTTAGCAGCATTACTGATGCTGAACTGAAGTTTGGTACACACATTATTGCCCATAAGATTTATAGTTCTAGTCGACAGAATAGTGTCTCCTGTGAAGCTATCGACCTAGCATACAAAGTGGTCAAGAATAACTTAACGTTTGACCTAGCAGACTTATTGTTAAAGCAGTTTAACAAAAACATGGAAAGCATTAAAACTTCCAAAAACAATCCATGTAAGTTTGGATCCTTATTGGTCTGTTTATTCTTCTATGTTCAAAAATTCTTCCCTTCTAAAGGAAAAGTTGTATGGAGAAAAGATGTGCCAGTCCTCTATGATAAATGAACACATCTCAGAAATGGGTGAAAATTTTGAAAGCATCATGGATAATTATTTTGAGTCTTTCAAAGAGAAAATGAATGACAGATTCCGGATTCCACAGAAGTTGGTGGAAGATTACAAAGATGACATTTGTTTTATGATGGATTGTGATAATGTATATATTCAAGCAGTTAAACCGAGGACTGTATATGTAAAACCTCTTCCTTATGAGGTAAATATTGATGAAACCAAGAATATCATTGAAGCTCTTCTTAATCAGCCTGTCAATCCCAAAGCTCCATATTTTGGAACATATGATGAAGCTAAGGTGAGAATTGAACTAAGCATAAAGCTTCCACAGGCGGTAAACAAAGGAAAGAAGAGGATAGCCAAAATGCAAATGATAACCGAGGACAAAGAAGAAAAAGATGAAGAAGAAGAGGAAAAGGATGAGAAAATAGAGGAACCAGAACCTGCAAAGAAGAAAGGAAAGGTATTCATCACTAAGGCACCTAAGCCTCCCACTGCTGTATTTACAAGGAGAAATGCAAGAGGCAAGGCAGACAAGGCAGACAAGGCAGATAAAGACATAGTATTCAAAAGGCCTCCTCTAAACCTTCAAGAAAAGCTCAAACTCTTTAGAGACGGATCAGGATCTGGAGTAAGTAACATAAAATCCTTAAAATATGAAACCAGATCGGAAATAGAACAGAAGGAAATAGAAGATGCTGTTATTGAAAAGATGGGACAGTGGAAATACTCTCCTGAAGAAATAGCCCCACAGGTTCCAGCAGTTCTATTAAATCCAATAAAAATGAGATGGAGCAATGCAAAGCAAACTGTGATAGACATATTTGATCAAACCCTGAGACAGTTGATGCCGAGCTTGAAAAATGATGAAGTAAAGAAGGCATTAAAAGAAAATGAAAGTAAGATGACATTAAAGTTCAATACCTGTTTGATTTTGATCAACAATATTGAATCGGTTGTGAAGGTTGCAAATGCTACATGGAAGAACATATACCACCTTCACCAACCGAGTATTGAAACAGTCATAATAAAAGATATTGAAGATGACAGTGATGAACAAGAAGAAGACACTGAGGTAGATGATACTGTGAGGATAGCAGCAGAAGTCATTGCATCCCTTCCTACCTCTCCAGTAAAAGTTTCTATATCCAGCCCGGAGACACCTTCAAGCATGGTTGCGACAACTTCCACATTTGTCCAATCATCTATAGCAACAACAGAAGCAGCTACCATTTCTTCTACCGAGTTGCAGTCTCCCACATCATCAATTTTTCCAGCAGTAAGTTTTCCAATTTTTGAATCTTCAAGTGTAAATATTTTAAGTTCTCCAGTAGAAAGTATACCAGTCTCTATAGCCAGCCCTACTTTATCTATTATCACTACTACCAAGGCATTAAGTACAGATAAGCCTAAGGCTCTACCGAGTATAAAATTTTTGGGTAAGAATGTAGTAGAGGATATAGACCTAGATGAAGAGATAGAAATTCCTACATTAGATTTTGCAAATCTATCAGCGGACCAAATGCAAAATATAGGTGAGATCCTCCAAAGGAAAGAAAAACAAAAGAAGCTTAAAGAGGAGAGAGACAAGGAATATCAAATCATCAAGGATGCTAAGGACATTTTGTCTGATGCATTAGGCATTAAAGTAGACTCCTCCCAACATGTTTTGTTACAATTAGCAGAAGCAGTTGATAAATACAATGAGGATTCATCTAGGACAGAAAAGTTAGTTGAAAGAGCCGAGAAGAGATTCAACAATAAAGTACTTGAGCACATTGCTCAGCACATAGCTATTAACCAAGTAGAATTGTCTTCAGTTTTGTCAAACAATGAATCTATCTATTTGAATGCTACCTCTCTTTTGGCCAGATTGTGCAGTATTGCTGAGTTCACAAAGGATGTTAAGGATAAAATGAATAAAATGGATGAGGATATGAAGATCAGCATACAGAAGCTGCAACTTGAACCAAGTTCAAGCTCTGCTTATCACATGAAAATCTCACACCTATCAAACATGCAGTCTGATCTACTGAAAGAAGACACAAGGATCCGGTCCACACTGCTAGACATCCAACACATGATCCTTCCCATCATGAATACAATGTATAAGCACATTGAACATTCCAAAACATTGATTCATGACAATCAGTTCTCTATAGCAGATCACATGATTGAACTCTCTGCAGAAGTCCAAATTGCAATCCAAACATGCAAGATTCTGCAAGAAAGTTGGGACAGAACCCTGGCACTAATAATGAAGGTACATTCTGATTTTCTATCAAATTTTGGATTCTCTCTGTAACTAACTTGTATATGCACCTTTGGCATTATCGTCAAAAAGGGGGAGATATGTATAGAAGAAGAAGATTTGTATAGAATCAGTTAGCACATTGAAAGGGGGAGACAATGTATAAAGCCCTATAACAAAGACAAATTTTGAAAAATCAAAATAAAACTCCACATGATTCATGTATATAAGTTTTGGCCAATAAGTGTTTTTGTCACTAATGCCAAAGGGGGAGATTGTTGGCATTAAACAGAATTGCCACTAGTGACAACACTTATTTGCATTCTGGGTGCAAACCGAGCAGACAGTGCAAACCGAGCAGATAGTGCAAACCGAGTAGACAGTGCAAACCGAGTAGACAGTGCAAACCGAGCAGACAGTGCAAACCGAGCAGACAGTGCAAACCGAGCAGACAGTGCAAACCGAGCAGACAGTGCAAACCGAGCAAGTTAGTACAAACCGAACAGGACAGTGTAAACTGAGTAACATCATGTCTACCGAGTCACCAGTATTTACCGAGTTCAAAACCTACCGAGTGATCAGTATGAACCATGCCTTCACTTCTACCGAGTGCATGACGATGCCGAGTAATGCAGTGGATGCCGAGTATCAGAAAGTCACCGAGTCAGTTTGCAGGAACCGTGTAACCATACTTGGGCCGACTTAGTAGCACTTATGTTTATTTGTCAAGCTGACTTTGTAATTGTAATTGTAATTAATTGTTTAAGACTTATATATAAACAATGTTGTAAAAATGTCAAGAAGAATGAAATGAAGAATATATGTGAAAAGAAAGAAAGGCAGAGATAAGCGAATTACAAAGGGCTTCAGCAGTATAAGGAACAGCAAAGACAAATTCATCACAGAAGGTGATCAGTACATCAGCGAATCTCAATCATCAATCCAGTTGCAAAGCAAGAGATCTACTGTTTCATCCTAACAGGTGAATCAGTACTAAATCCTTTAACCGGGTAGACTTAACAGTCTTTTGTAAAATCTCTTTATCGAGTGCATACTTCATTGTATGTTTTGTAAATCCTTTAACAGGGTGGATTTAGCAATCCTTATTGCTCCTAACAGGGCAGATCATCAGAAGTGATCAAATTGTAAGCCTTAACCGGCCAACTTTATTCTGCAGTATTAAAGCTTTGTGGGTTTCATCCCCACCCCAGTTTTACTTTCTTTTGGAAGGTTTCTGGGTAACCAAATCTATGTGTCATTATTGTGAATGCTTTTAAGTTTCATGCTTTCTATATGCAAAAGGTTAAAAGTAAATTACATGTTAAATTGAAAGAAAATTTGGAGTTACTGATTCACCCCTCCCCTCTTAGTAACTCGGTTAATTCCTGAATATTTCCAACAGGTAACCCACTGTCATATGAGTTTCAGTGCCAGGGCTCAATTGTTGTTTCACTTTTTCAGGCAGTTTGTCAGATTTGGTTTTCAGATTTTGACTTACAGCTAACCCTAACAATTGAAATTGAAATTCTCTATTTTTGATTGATTTTCATTGGTTTTTTATTGGAAAAAGTGCAAGAATTGCTAAAAATAGTTAAGAATCTACTAAGCGCATTGTGAGAAATTCAAGTAATCTTTTCAGCTAATAACATTTTGATTTGGATTAAAAAGAACTTTTGCATGTCAAGCTTGTGTGACCTTTATTGCTTTCATATCACATATTTCATTTTGGGCTATAAAAATGAACATAGATTTGCTTTTCAGCATCTTTGTTACACATAGTAAATAGGCCCTATGAACACTATTCATGGCTCTTGAGAGAGTGGGTTTCTAGTGAAACTCTTCTCAACGAAGGAACCCTTGTAGGTAGGAAGGTTACTGAGAGAGTCTCACGTTCTACTAGATTTATGCGTCTTCAGCTTCTGATTGATACATTCTCTCTCCAGAGAGGTTGATAGATCATGAGTGGTTGACATCATAGATCTTTGTGAGATAATTTTGGTCTTAGCATGTCGGATTAATCTGTTTGCTTTGTTTGGGTTAAAAGTGAAAAGGCTAGAGGATTATGCTCTACTCCTTTTTTGGGTAGTACCAGAAACTCAAATCCTTGAATCTGGAACCAGTCTCCATGTGGTATATTTTGTGAGTCACCTTTAGAGAAGATTAATCGTAGTGGACATTCCCTTAATTGGGTCAACCACATTGACGAAACCTCAAGCGGTAGTAGCCATTTTCACTGTGGTAGTGACAACCACTATATAAATGTTCTATTGGAAGAAATCTCCACAAGTGTGGTCTTTTGTTGGGCTGTCAGATCTCCCTAGTAGATCCTAAAGATTAATTTCTCAAACTGTGTCAAAACCCTGGTGCGCCTGGATTGGAGTTCGCCCTCTTGGATCATAAAAGTTGCAGAGTCAAACCATTACTAAAAACCCTAGTGAGGCCAAATTTTCATTTTCTAGGAATATGTGCATTATTGCAAAACTTTTTGGAACATACACAATTAGCACTTCTAAGGATTAGCACAAATAAGTCACTTGATTGTTCATGCGCAAGGTTTCTTTTGCCCTTGTTCATTATTTTCAGACATGCTTGAAATCACTTGCTTGTTGTTTTGCGTACTTTCTTATCTATCTGGTTACTGAAAATGAACAAATCTATTACAATCCTCAAATATGGACATTGAAATTTGCAAACAATTTAAAACTGAAAACCCAAAAATTTTCAAAAATTGAAGTGAAATTCCTTTCTGGAGTCAAAAGTCATCTCATCAGGTCATAAAATCATATGAGTTTTGGTCAAGAGTCATTTCATAACTCCCTGATTATCATATGGTAACTGGTATATTATCATACGAGTGTTTCTGCTAGTCATTTTCAAAAGTCAATTTTCCTGTTGTCAATTGTCGTACAAGCTTGTCAATTGTCATTTCATGCTATACCCACTATCGTACGAGCCTGCAGAAAGTCATTTGGGAAGTTTTGAAAAATTGCCAGAAAGTTGTCAGAATTGCTAGATATCCAGCTTCTTCAGCCTATTTCCAGAAGCTGTCAAACAAATCACTGTGTTAGGAATAGAGCAACAAACTACTGAGAATCCAATCATTTTCCTAAAGTGACCTTTTGAATCTGATCTAGGCTTTTGTTTAATCGATTTGAGTCTTTTTTTTATCTTGTGTCAAAACCTTGTCATAACTATCAATCTTCAATCAATCTTCAAGAATGACTAAGTGTTGTGATATCTTGTCCACTATCTTTTGGGCATCTACCTATACATCTAGGGCACAATATCCCTCATCTAAGTCAAATCTATGCTTCAATCAATCAAACCTTGACAAGGTTGCGTCATTTGATCATCTTGATTCAATTCATTCTTCAATTGTCTTCATCTTATTCTTTTTCTTCACCCAAGGTTAATGGTGGAAACTAGAGCTTCCTCTCACAAGAAATCGGGAGAAGCACTTAACACCGAAACTTTGTCTACTTATGTAGGTCCAACTCTTGAGCAACTGTACAATTCTGGTCTTTACGAAGACGACGGTCTTGGCAATTTTTGATTGAAAACTAGTTACATTCCTCCTTCATCAACTCATGGGGGTAATCAACAAAATCCTCATCAATCTATCCCAGGTAGAACTCCTACCATGTCTCAAGCAGGGACAAACTTTGGCTCTCAAAGAGCTCAATCTCAACATGGTGCAGATCAGGAACCCACACCTAAAGAAATCACTCAATATCAAAATGATGATAACTTCAAATGAATGATGAAGCATTTCTTGAAAGAAGATAGAGAGGCATACTTTTTGCAATTAGCTCATCAAGGAGCTAAACTTCCTCCCAAATTTAATGTTGAAGATATCATTACACATGAGGAAGAAACTCCACTCACAGCTATGATGAAACAAATGCATGCCATGCAAGTCAAACTTAATAACGTTGAGAAAGAAAAGGAACCCAAGGAGTTCTCCATGGAGGCCCTATGTCCTTTTCCATTTGACAAAGACTTGTACATGCCACCATTCCTGAAAAGAGTGGAGATGCCCAAGTATGATAAGTATGATGGACACTCTGACTCTCAAAATCATGTCAGAGAATTCTATACACAATCTATGGAGTTCATGCACGAACCAACCTATCTGATGCATCTCTTCCCTCAATCTCTAGGTGGAGCAGCCATTCATTGGTTCTCTAGATTGCCTTCTACTATCAAAACTTTTGAAGAGTTGATCAAATTGTTCTATCAGCAATACTCCTATAATATTCAACATCCAGTCACCATGATTGATATCTGTAATCTCAAGCAATATCTAGGTGAACCATTCCTGACATTTCTCAAGAGATGGAGGAAGAAATTCTCTCTGTATGCTAGGCCTATTCCAGAAACTGAGAAAATGGAAATCTTCATCAATAATCTTATCCCATAAATCAACTACCCTTTACAAATGCAAGATCATACATCTTTTGATAAGATGGTAGACAATGCGATCAAAATTGAAAAAGTACTTGTGAAAAAAGGAGAAATCACACTTCAAAAAGACAAGTATGAATCAGGATCTAGTTCTAGAGACAAGAAGAAAAACTGGAACAAGAATAAAGGCATCGTCATAGATGGTGTTGTTGATACTATCCATGCCCCATCAAAGGCACCAGCTTTCAATCTAACTATTGGTACCCAAGCCATAAAAGGTTTAGAACAAAAGGTGCCTGAATCATCTCAAAAGAAGCCAGAGTATAAAAAGTGATCCGCTGATAATAAATGAACGTTCACTCCTCTTGGAGAATCTTTAGAATCAGCTATGAGAACTCTACTAGCTAATAACATAATCTCCTTGCTTGAGATCCGACAATCTGATCTTGATCCTAAACCGAAATGGTGGAGAGAAAATGAATTTTGTGATTTCCATCGGGGTAAAGGTCATAAAATGAATAACTGCTTGCGCTTGAAACATACTATTCAAGATCTAATTGATAGAGGTGACATCATGATTGACAATCATAAAAGCAATAATGATCATACAACATTCATACAACCATTTCTGAAACACGGTCAAGAAGTTTCATCTTCTCCACCTAATATGGGGGCAAAGGTCAATTATGCTTACCTTGGAACTAATGTTGTCATCAATATGGTTGAACCCTGTCTCTCAGAGCATTGCAATGTCATCACAATTGTAAGAAGAGATAGAGAAAATCAATCCCCTAATGCAGTTACTTGATCACAAGCCCAGGCACATCTGAAAGGACAAATCCTAGATTCATCAATTGTCCCTAAGATGCCCTTCAATCTTTCTTCTGCTTCCAAACAGAAGGTTGTTTCTAAATCTTCCAATCCTAAAGATACGAGGCCAACATCTTATAGCATTGTTCAACAACTCCAACACACTAATGCAAAAATCTTCATGTTTGAGTTACTTCGAATATCTCTAGCTCATAGAGCCATTATAGACAAAGCTTTGCTCGGATCCAATGTTCCTGATGACCTTGATTTAGACAAGTTCCAGACTATGGTTGGACATCTTACATCTCCACAGTATATATCCTTTTCAGAGGAAGATGATAACTCCTTGAGTCACCCACATAACTAGCCCTTGCATATAGAAGTCTTGATCCAAAACCGTAGAGTCAAATGTGTGTTGATAGACGGGGGCGCTGGCCTAAACATTTGTTCTTACAGCTTGGTCACACAATTGGGATTTTCTGAATTGGCTATTGATCCTAGAAAGAAAATAACTATAAAAGCCTATGATGAACAAGAAAGATCTTCTAAAGGCACCATTGTCTTACCTATCAAAGTAGGTCCAGTTATCAGAGATACTATATGTCAAGTTCTTGATCTACCTTTAGCTTACAACATTCTTCTAGGGAGACCATGGATACATGAGATGAAGGCTATTCCCTCTACATTTCACCAATGCTTGAAATTTCCTTATGAAGGAGTAGAGGTCACTATTCCGATAGACATATCCACCACTTGCAATACATTGAAGGAGAGTGCATATAAACTTGTGCCTAATAATAAAGAATCTTCCATTGAGCCAACCAAATAAGCATCCACATCTAAAATGGAAGATCTTGCAAAAGAGGTTAATATCAAAGAAAACGGTATGGGAGAATATACTATAGAGCCAGTCTTATCTTTGACATCTCTCCCTATTTCACCTAAGTCTTATGGACAATCTTTGAAACAGTCCAAACCAGACTCTAAAGAACCTCTTGAGGCATATAAAAAGAATTTTTTAGCAGAACAAGTCTCCAAGAAAGAATTTGAAGAGGATCAAGCCGTGCTTGCATGGCTATACAAAGATGAATCTAAATCCCATGATATTCAAACTAGTAACTTAGCAATACCAAAAGATCCTTCTAAGTCATATGGCTCTAGAGATAAATTGATAGCTAAGATGGGATATCCAGGTAAAGGACCTCTAGGAGTTAGAGGAAAAGGTCTTATAACACATATTTCACATACTGGTAGAGCAAACAAAGATACTATTGGCTTAGGATTTATAAAGAAACCCTTTCACCTCAAAGGTGATTGTTCTCATGTCATAGAGTAGATCGCACTAGGAGAAGCCCTTCTTAAGAAAGAAGAAACATAACCATCAGATAGTGATTCAGACAGCTCAAAACTCATTCCCTATGAAAAATTGCCTAAAGAGATCAAAGACCTTCTTGATGTAGAAGATGATCCAATCAAAAGAATTAATGTAGTAGAAACACAAGAACATACTATCAATCAAGAGATAGTTGCCACACAAGAACCAACTCATCTCGAAGACAATCAAACAGACAAAGAGTAAGGTGGTAGTTATTCTGAGACAGATTCCCATGAGTATGAATTCAAATCAGAATCTGAGGGTAACCCTTCTTGGGGTATTCATCCTGACTTTACTAATGTTCTTAGATTTCCTAGAGGCATAGATGAAGACTCTAATGACTATGATTGGGGAGCCATTCCAGAAGAGGATGAGCTTATTACAGAAAAACATGTTGATGTTATTCACCAATATGCACCTAAACCCAATGTAAGTCTAGAGCGAAGTAATGAACTTAATGAGTCTGATCCACCTATGGCTGAATTGGACTCCCAAAATGACATTGAGCCTATTCATGAATTGAATATCTTAAGTTGTAATATCACCTTTGAACTCGAGTGTCGGGTTAGAACCAATGATGATAGATCCATATCCGTAAACACTATAACCCAATCTTTTCCTATTTTGACTATCCAACATCTTGAACTTCTTGATCAAACCTCCACAAATCCGAGCCATGGTATTTATACCTTCCTGAATGACTATGCCCTTGCTTGCTACCTCAATGCAGTTGAGCATATGAGTACTTCCATCAGTGAACCGAGCGTTAGCATGATGGAGTCGGACATCAAGTATCTTAGTCATAAAAATAAGAATAAAAAGAAAAAGAAAAGGAGTTCTGAGGGTGAAAACCACTTTGTGGCAGTCTCAGAACCTACAAAAGTAAAAATAAAAGATGTATCTGAAGGTGAAAACCTCTTTGAAGCACCTAAGGATGAGATATTTGATGTCCTTTTGTCATGCCCCGCAAGGGAACCGAGGAAGAGAACAAAGATTCTCTTTGTTAAAGAAAACCTAAGTAATAATTTATGAAAATTTTTGAACTTTTAAAGAATTATGTGAACCAAACTTAAACTTAGATTCCTCCCAAGGTTCCCTTTTCATTTAAATGCATGATTCATTCAAATCCATTAAGTAAACTAACAACAAGATTTATTTCTCAAAGCAAACTGCATCATATCTTTAAGAAATACAAAATATTTTCATTTCAACTTTCCATTTAAAAATCATCTATATTCCTAAGTATCCTTTATGAACAATATAACTTTTAAAATTTATCCAACTCATTTGATACATTACAAATATACTACATTTGATTTTTCAATAGCTTCACTTAAACAACAATAATGAAAGCATGTTACATAATTTGGAATGTTACAAAATCCTTTTCTTTTCCAACATACATCTTAAACATAAAGTTCACATCTCCCTTTCCCTTTTTCCTAAATCTACCCATTCCAGATACATCATTTTAAATTACATCAATGATTACATTACATTCATCTCCACTCAGGAGGTAACAATAACTTTACATCATGAAAGATAATTACAAAGCCTTTATTCTTCAAAAACTGGTACATAAGCAAGCATGAATCTTCAAACATTGCATCCGCAAAAGATACCTCGATAAAATATTTACCACCCAACCATGTGGATACCCAAAGGCCCACTCCCCTGTGCTAGGAGATAAACACCAAGGTCCACAAAGAAGGAATAGCTAGGCCAAACCTAGGGTCGAGTTACCTTTCCCAAATAACAAATGAAAAGAAGGTCAAATTATAAATCTTTCCCCAAATAGTTTCTAAGGCTTGGTAGAAACTCTAAGCAACAACCTAAGTGAGTGTCATTGCATAGCCCTCACTCCTTGGGTTGTCCTCGTACTAGCCACTTCGGCCCCGGCCCCCAAGTAGGCACATGCGGGATCGAATGCCTTTCGTACTGACAAGCATCATTCGATCGTACCTACGCATAGGTACCTTCTCCCACTCCCATCCATAGCCTTTACTAGCACTAATGGCATGGGTGAGGCACATTTAATCTTTTTAATGTTTGAACTCATTCCCATAAATTTAATTAAGTTTTCACTTGTTAAATAACTCTTTAGTCAGTTATCCTGGTTCTAGCCACTTAGGGCCCCGGCCCCGCACTAAGAGCCACTCACTAGGTGTCGTTAGGTTTTCTACCCTTAACCCACATATCACAATCACATCATACATGTAGTAAACACACATTATAAACACATTGGGAACTGCTACAAGGAATAGAAAATAATAAGATAGATTATGAACATTTAGGGAAATTAGGAATGTTTAAGGATGTTTAGAATGTCCTGATCCTTTTAGATAACTCTAAACCCTACATTGTTTCCTACACACATCCTGACCCTATCAAGGCATCTAAATGCATTGGATATAACCTCCACTAAACATGTTTAAGGTTTACATAAAAATTCCATATGCTAAAGATAATGTCCCATCAATTTCAACCTAAGTCTAAAATTTGACTAAGTCTGATTTTTATTAAAATCTAAAATTTTAGAAGTTACAACTTAACTCCTAGGAAATTGAAACCCATTCCAATCAATCTGAAGGGTACCTAATCCCTTTATACAAGTATAACTTAAAGTATAAGGAATTAAAGTAACTTATACTTTAATTCCTTAAACTTTAAGTTATACTTGTATAAAGCAAATACTATTAAAAATCCACATGTTGGAATTCTAAAACTTAAATAAACAAATATAGTTTTCATTTATACATCAAATGTTTATAACCTAAATTAGACTATGAAATTCCCATTAAACAATAACTAAATATACTAAATTTAATATTCATTAAAAACTGAAAACAAATAAAACAAATAAAACAACCTACCCAAAAATAAAATAAATAAATTTTAAAGTCACTTATGGGGGGGACCCTGCGGGCCCTGCACCCCATTAACCCCGTGCCCTGTGCGCTTCCCTAGCCATGGCCATAGCAGGGTACTGCTACTGCAGTACCTGCTGTCGTAGCAGTCAAGTACTGCCGTAGCAGTGCCTGCTGCTACATGTCGTAAGGGGAGTGGGAAAGGTGGTGGCCCCACTTCCCAACTTTTCATTTCATCTTTTCTTTTCTTTTTTATTGTTTTACATTAATAATTTATTTATTAATTTTTCAAGCACAACTTTATTTAAACATACATAATTATTCAAGTATAACTTTATTCAAGCATAATATTATTTAAGCATATATTATTTTGACAGCTAATAGATATATTATTTATTTTGACAGCAAATAAAATATAAAATACTACCCGTATTTCTTACTGATAAACTATATACAAATAATCTATTTCCGAATTCATCCTATGCTTAAATAAGTGGCTGTCATTGTTCATTATTATAGCAATTTATATATATTTGTATAAACAGCTACTATGATATAGAAATTAATGACATAATACAATAATGTATTTACTCCAAATATAATACAATATCATATAAATGGCTCACAGAATAATGTATAAATATTTTGCACATATGGATACAAATAAACATATACAGCTGCATTCAAACAGGACAAACATTCTTAATATAAAAGAGAATAATCTCTCAGTATGGATTCCAACCTGGAGTCCTACGGAGACTGATTGAAGATGAAGGAAGATCAAATCCTCTCCAACGTTTCTAGCACTCCTTTGAATCCCTTTGCTTGCAATCTTCCAGCCTCTACCCGTAACAATCCAAATGCCAAACTCACAGAATAAGGGACTTCTCTCCTTAAAAATATAATTTTTTTACAATAATAATACTAATCCTCTTCTCGAAATCAACTCTTCTCCTAACTCCCATACATAGGAAAGCCTTTCCTGTAAATAGGATGGAGGAGGTGGTTGCACAGGTAATCCAACTGATGCAACCATCTCAACTATCCATTCATTAAAAGTTAATGGGATGGTTTGCAAAGATCATTCTCGTAAAGGTGAATAAATTTTAAATAAGACTATAATCTATGTTCCCTAAATTTAAGGGTGTTAAAATAAATAATATAATCTCAAAATTAATTTACTAATTTGTTTAACTATGGTAATAGAATTTACCAATCCTATTTACCACTTATAAAAATAACATAAGAATAGTCTCCTTCACACAAATAATTAATTTATTATATAATAATATATATTAATATATGTATTCATAGGCATATGTGTGCACCCATATGCTTATGGTACATATACCATAAATAAGACACATTATTATTAATATTAAATATTAAAATAACATTATTATAAAATATATTATTTATCCATACACTAATCCACTTTCTAAAATATATATTAGGTAGCTACTAACATAAGTTAGATTTTTCCACTATTTATTTAAAATATTTTATTATTACTATTGTCGTAGTCACTTTGTTATTATGAGTATTATAAAATAATACCATAAAATTATTCATTATTATAGGTATTAAAATCACATACCGACTCGTTCCTAATGAGATATGCTAGTATAATAGTAGCTACTACTAAAGATAAATTGCTAAATCATACCTTCAATGAACAATAATTAACGTCCATAATCTACTAATAAAATTGAACGTACTATAAAGACAACTAGAACTACTATACTCAAAACTTCATTCTCAATGAATACAAAAGACAAGAAACTAACTACAAGATCCACAAAACCAATAAACTAAGATATCGCCTAATACATTCACACAAGGGACTGACTCGACACTTCCCACCTAAGGATAAAAGGATCAAAGGTAAAGTTCCTTCCTGTGGAACCTGGTGATATCTCCGTACAACAACAATGATCAAGGATTTTGAGGGATCGCTCAGACCTGTGAAGCCAGGTGGAGACGATACCTAGTACCTGCAATCTTGCATCACCAAGAAGAGATACATATACATACATATGGATATACAAATCAGATATATGCAAGCAGATGACTAGGATTGATACATCATGTGGACCTCAACTAAGTGAGTAACGATGACTTTGTCCTGAGTCATGAAAACACATTAGACACATGTCCATAAAACATAAAACATCATGATAATGGTTAGATTCAAATCCTTGGGTTAGATCTATAAAACATATAAAAATAGATGGTTTTCTAATCTCATAAGCATATAAATAATAACCATAAATGAGCACATCCATCATATCATCATCCATTGAACATAAATGTAAATGTATAGTTCCGACCATCATAATGAAAATGTCCAAATCAACAAAGTCTAAGTATCACCATAGGAGAGGTATTACACCTTTTGAGTCATTTACTGGATAGATCTCCAGTCCTAATTGAGCCCACTCAATCCATCAACTTGGGAACAACAGAAGAACCACAATTGATCCATGTAGCACAATCTTTATCAGAAGAAGAGAAGCAAAAATTTACAACATTCCTAACAGAGAAGAAGATGAGCTTTGGATGGAAATATTTAGATATGCTAGGGTTGGATCCTAATCTTATAATGCATCATTTATCTATAGCTCCAAATGTCAAACCTGTCAAGCAAAAATTAAGAAAGATGCATCCTAATGTTGCACTCTTGGTAAAAGCTGAATTAGAGAAGCTCCTGAAAGCTGGATTCATTCGAGTTATTGACTATGCAGAGTGGATCTCTAATATTGTACATGTGCATGGAGCACCATCTGTTGGAATGTTATGCCATTTGGGCTTAAAAATGCTGGTGCTACATATCAAAGAGGCATGACATTTATTTTCCATGACATGATGCATAGGACTATGGAAGATTATGTTGATGATACTTTAGCAAAATCTATGATTAGAGCTAAACATCTAAATGACTTGAGCAAGATACTAGATAGAATGGAAAAATTTAGTCTTAGACTAAATCCTAGGAAGTGTGCTTTTGGTGTCACTTCTGGAAAGCTCTTAGGGTACATAGTTTCAAAAAAGGGCATTGAAGTTGATCCAGCTAAAGTACAGGCTATAATCGAGATGCAACCCCTAAAGAATATCAGTCAAATGAGGACATTGCAAGGAAGAGTTCAATCTATCAAAAGATTCATATCACAGCTGGCAAACATATCACAACCTTTTACACAAACATTACATAAAGGTGTGACCTTTGCATGGAATGAAGAATGTGAGAAAAACTTTGATCATATCAAACAATATCTATCAAATCTTCCTATCTTGATGCCTCCTATTCAAGGGAAGCCATTGAGCTTATATGTCTCCGCAATAGCTACATCATTGGGGGCATTTCTTGTACAACATGATGAGAACAAAAAGGAAAGAGCTATATACTATATCAGTAGGACATTGGTTGCATATGAGAAGAACTATTCAATGATTGAGAAAGCTTGTTTAGCTGTGATCTTTGCATCATAGAAATTGAGACACTACATGTTAGCTCATACCACACAATTGGTAGCTAAGATTGATCCACTCAAGTACCTACTAAATAAAGCTTCCCTCACAGGTAGATTAGCTAAATGGGTCATGCTCTTAAGTGAATTTGACATTGAATATGTGGAAAGAAAAGCTATCAAAGGATGGGTTATTGCTGATCAATTAGCAGATGCACCTATAATTGATGATACACCAATGCAAATGGAATTTCTAGATTCCTCTATCATGACTCTTTCTTCTAGAGAATGGCAGTTATTCTTTGATGGCTCCTATACATAGAATGGATCAGGAGCAGGCATATTGTTCATAACTCCTCAAGGATACTCGATCCCAAAAGCATTCAGATTAAAGTTTCCTTGCACAAACAATATTGCAGAATATGAAGCCTTTTTGAATGGTACAAAAATAGCGATTGAATGGAGAGTAACAGAGCTACACATTCATGGAGACTCTCAACTTGTTATCCATCAAGTCAATGATGTGTACCAAACTAAAGATGAAAATCTCATTCCTTACAAGAGAATGGTAGATGATCTAAAGAAGTATTTCCTATCTATCACATTCAAGAAAATTCCTAGAATAGAGAATAAGGTTGCCAATGCAATGGCAACGCTATCTACTTTATTACAATAGCCTAAACATGAGCTATGCTACGAGTTCCTGGTGGAAGCACTATCTTATCCTGCATATGATTCCCCTGAAACCCGCATGATCTGCACTGTTGTTGGTGATGATTCATCTAGATACAAAAACTTATTTTCCTATCTCGAAGACCAAATCATTCCCGATACCTTCAACCGCCATGAAAAGAGATACCTTATCTGTAATGCCTCCCAATATGTCATCATTGGTCATGATCTGTACAAACAAGGACTAGATGGTATGCTACTTAGATGTTTAGAATGGGAAGAGTCTCAACGTGAATTAGAGGAAGTCCATGATGGTATTTGTGGGTCACACTTGAATGGTTTAACACTAGCTCAAAAACTTATTGGGGCTGGCTACTCTTGGCTTGAAATGGAGAAAGAGTCTATCAAGTTTGCTAAGAACTATCAAAAATGCCAAGTGCATGGCAACTTAATTCATGCTCCAAGGAGAAATCTAAGTCCCTTTACTACACAATGGCCTTTTCACCAATGGGCATTTGATCTTATAGGAGCTATACATCCTCATTCTTCCAATGGACATACCCATATAATCACAGCTATAGATTATTTTAGAAAATGGGTAGAAGCAGTCCCTTTGACACAAGCAACTGGAAAGAAAATATCTATGTTCATATTAAACTATATCATATGCAAATATGGGATCCCACATTGTATAATCATAGATAATGGGGGACAATTCAAAAATAAATACCTAGATGATCTATGTGCCAAATTCAAGATCACACAACATTGGTCTTCTATCTACTATCCTCAAGAGAATGGACAAGTAGAGGCTTCTAACAAGAATCTATTAAAAATCTTGCACCATACAGTTAATAAAATAGGAAGAGACTGGCATCTCATGATCAATCTAGCTCTCTGGGCCTACAAAACAAGTATTAGAATGTCTACTGGGGCTACACCTTTCACTTTAGTTTATGGGTCTGAAGCAGTACTACCTATTGAGGTGGAAATCCCATCACTAAGAATCAGAATGCATGGTCTAGTAACTGATGATGACTACAGAGTGTCTAGGTTGCAAGAACTTGAACTACTAGATGAGCGCAGACAAGCAACATATGATCATCTCAAAGTATATAAGAAGAGAATGTCTAGAGGTTACAACAAGAAAGTCAGACACAAAGAATTTTAGGTTGGTGATCTAGTCTTGAGAGAGAATCCTAAAAATCAATCACATCGAGAATGTAAGGGGAAGTTTGAACCCAACTAGTTGGGTCCCTTTGTTATCACTCCTACTTTTGGCTCTGGTGCCTATCAACTCTCAATGACTGAAGGAGAATAGCTCTGAGAACCAATCAATGTTCTCCATTTGAAGAAATTCTATGCCTAAGGCATTCAGTCTATGGTAAAATGTCCTGAAAAAAATTATAAAAATTGGAAAAAGTCCTTAAAAAATGAACATCTTGGTGAAAACCTAGCAATGGGTGCCTTGATGATTCACAAAAAAAGTAAAAAATATCAAAAGTACAAAAAAGTTGAAAAAAATCAAAAGTACAAAAAAATTGAAAAAAATGAAAAATACAAAAAATGAGAAAAATGAAAAAGTGCCTTGGTGAAAACTTAGAAACAGATGCCTTGGTAGAAAAAATAGAATCTCTACCAAGATGGTGAAAACCCGGCAAACGGGCACCACTTGTTCAAAAATGCCCCATCTATCAGCGCAATCTTGGTCTTTCCCATCTTTTAGTCTGGCTTTAGTTTGTACATATCTCTCAGTTTGTTTCGGCGTTCTTATTTTCAATAAGTCAGTCTGTACACCAATTGGTTCAAGCGTCTGTATCCTATCAATGCTTCACACTTGGGGGAAATCAATGTCATATCCTATGGCCTCTAGTACATTTTAGATGAGTCATATCCAGTTAGAGTCCTTTGAAGCTTCATCTGAGTCAGTTTGTTAGTCTCCTCTCCAGAAAGGATTTTGCATCTACAACAACACAAACATCAACACAAAATGAAAACAATCTATGCTTCATGCTTTTATCTCCTTCTATGCTTACTGATTCACATTGAGATTTTTGCATAATGTGTCGTTCAAGCTCTTCGATGATTTCCTTTACAGGATTTAGAGAGTGATGACTGGGGGGCATAATCTTTTCTTTGTTTTCTTCTTGGATGTGAAAATTTAACAACTTTGGAAATTCTGGATTGAAATGGTGTCCGACTATAAGAGCCTCTATCTCGAATTGGATGGCCATGCATACCTCAACCTTTGATATCCAAAAAATTCAAGGAATTTTGATCTAACTATTGTCTTTTTTCTGAGTGAGTTCTTTCTCCTATTGTGAAATGCGATCTTACCTAAGGATGTGAATGATAAAGGGTCACTACGGGTAATTCACATTGGATTTAGAATGATCTCTTGACTGTTTGATGTGTTTGTATGCAAGGTGTATTCAAGTCATTACGAAGTTTATGTTTTGATGCTTATACAAATTGCTATATCAAAATGGACATGATATTCAGGTCATCCTGGTGTTTGTGCCTCGATGCTTATATCTAATTTGACATTCTGAAAATAGAATCAATATTCATATATCTATGGTTGATTGACTAGTGGATGTTGTATTGATTCCCGTGCATACAAATCAATATTTATATGTCTATGGTTTCATAACTAGTTGGCATTGTATTGATTTCTCTGGTTACCTAAAAATTCAATGATGAGAATGACCGACACATGATCAGTGACTAGGTCCTAGGTCTTAGGTTGCATTTCATTTTACATGTCTCTTTGCATTTCACACTTTGCATGATCTCACAGTGACTCAATGAACTTCAAATGCTTAAAAGATTCTTCACTCATCTCTTTAAATCTAACAAGAGTTGAAACCTAACTTGAAGGTTTCTTCACAGAACCACAAGCAGTTACTATCCTGGGTTAAACATCCTTTTTGACATAAGATTGAGTACTTGTCTTCATCATACCCGCAAAACATATCATGTGTATCGTTGCATTTACATATCATAACCATTTGTTGCATTACAATTCATCCATATGCATGAGCATAAATCATACATACATCTTTCCATAATCAAATACATTTGCATAACATCCATACATATGAAATAAATCATTGCATTGCATTGATCCATACATACATTCTAATCTACTCATAGCATAAACATCACATGATATCATCATAAATTGAAACATGACAAGTACATATGAATTCACAACCAAAATCTCAATCTCGTATATATAAAAAAAAATCATATCGAACTGGTCAAGGGTGCACTACTGGCACGATATACAAAAGAATGAGCTCATGTGAGCTATCAATGTCAGAACAGTATATCAAAAAGAGAAAAATAGTATATCAAAATATATCACAAGGACAGATCAGCTATTAGCTTGATCCTCGCCATTTGGTGGAGGTGGAGGTGGTGCATTAGGCACTGGCTCTACTCTCGGGGCCCTAGCTCCCTCTGATGCCATCATGAACTGCGAGTAGGTAGGAACTCTCTATGTTGAAGGAACTGCAGTATAATAAGCTGATACATAATATGAAGATCTTGAGGTTTGATGAATCACCTCTGCCTGTAAATGTTGTACCTCTCTAGTGAGTGCAGTGCACTGTCTATCAGCCTCTATGAATCTCTTCTCCCACCTAGCACTGCATATATTCAGGTCCCTGACCTAAACTTTGAGACATCTAATGGTCTCCTATGGGGTAAGAGGAACAACTAGATCAACATCATCTATTGGCATATCTATGTCCTCTACCGACTGCTCTCTTGTCTCTGATCTCTGGGCCTTGCGGCATCTGACCTCTGCACCTAAATCAAAAGAGGCATCATCCTATGCCGCATCAGTATCTACACCACCTGGTACTTGCTCAGCTACTAAAACCTCATCCACTGCACCGATACCGCCCAATGTACCACTCTCTCCTCTACTTTGTCTTTGCATACTGGTAGATCTCCCTACTGTGGAAATAGTGGGATGAGAGGGCCTAATCTGTCCAGATGGTCTTTGAGGAGGAGCCATTGCTCTGGGTCTAGGTGGTGTGGGATGTATCACTAGAGCCTGTGCTGGTCTAGGTCCTTGTGGCATAGCTGCACTTGTAACATCCATTGCCTCCTCCATGGAGGGAATCAACTCTATCAGATTTGAAAACCTATGAATAGGATGGTCTGCCAGCCATGAAATGAAACCATCTGTGACACCTGCATCGAGTACCTGAGGTCGGTACTCCCAATCTCTACCTACAATAGCACTATACTCCTGTGCGCACAAGGAATATGAGAGCCTCGCTGACCAACCAAGCCCGAGCTCCCAAGCTATCCAAGCATATGTGGTGTATTCCTCAGGGGCATCCTATATCCACCTGTACTGTCACCATACTCTAGTGATAATAAACCTCCCAAGGATAGTAGAGGATCTGCCTATCAATATCCAGCTCTGAAAGAAATAACTAAACTGCTCTCGTGCAGTAGGCCATGGCTCGATACCTACATAAGGTCTCTAGTGAACAAAAGTCATGTGATCAAGGCATCACCTCCAATACTTAGTGTGACCCATCCGCACCTGTGTAACATATCCAGCGTAAACACATATAATCGGCTCCTGTGGCTACCGCTGTGTCTGGTGCACTGGTCTCACAACTGGGATGTGCTCCCACGCCCATATCTGCAATACTAGGGCTCTCGCTATAAATGATCTACTATCATGATACATGATCTCGTGCATCTCTAAAAACATGTGTGCAAGGAGGCATTGGCCCCATGCCAACTCAGAGGGAGTGGCCATTTAACATGCTACCATGGGTGCCCAACCCATCAAAAGACTGTTCTACTGACGGTAGGACATAATGATACCACTAATCATACCAGCAATAATACACTCTAATCGGTGCATCTGTCCATATCTCTGTACAAGTAACTCCCAGGAAATAGATGAGGTCATCTGGGTATCATCTTCAAAGGTACGTCTGAAAGCGAGCAATCCTAAGTTCCCAGAACTCACATACTCCGGTCTCCTAGCAGCATGGAAAGGAATCCATAATATCCTATAAACATCCTCAGGGGTAACAATAATCTCCCCAGTAGGCAAGTGGAAAGTCTGGGTCTCTAAGTGAAACCTCTCAATCAATGCAATCAATAAACCATGATTTACCCTAAGCTCGGGTAAATGTATCAAGTACTCAAAACCGCAGGCAGCAAGATGCACCCTCATTGAATCTGGAAGTGACACGCACAATCTTTGTGTGGCAAGATGAGAGATCCGAACATGCACATCTGGGTATATGACCTACACAGAACCAAAATAGGGACACCTCTCAGTAATTTGGTTACAGAACAGGTTACCAATACGAACATGGGGCAGTTTGACATTTCAGAAGGTAGGTTAATAGGACAGGCATCAGGCTACCATATCAAAAATTTCAAAATTTGGACCGAAATATGCGTTTTAAGCTTGCTGTTTTCCATACGATAGTACAGACTGGCATCAAAAGTCGTATGACTTTCAACATAAAACCAAACGACAAAGGATAGTCAAACGACTCATGGGTCCCTCTGGTACGAGTCTTTGGGGGTAATGAAATGAAAACCTATCTACTATCAGAAAGTCGTATGAGCCTCGCTGGAGGGTCGTACGAGTTTCCATGGAATGAAAATTGAAAAAGTTAAAAATGTACAAAAATGATCCTAACATGCTACAAACATGCAAAAATGGAATTTACAGAGAAGCACAGAGGTCCACTTATAGGATGTCCATACTGCTGAGGTCTCTGGTGTCTCTAGTTGTGCTCAAATCGATGCGAACTCACAAGTACCTTTGGTTCTGCCACTTTCTCTACCATTTTCACTCAGAGGGCTCCACAAGTTTCTAAAGTCAAAAGGTTGAAATGAATTGAAAATGACCCTTCCGACCTTTATATAGCTTTTGACCTAATTTTCAAAAGCGCTCCATTTTTCATGAAAATTGCACCCCTGGGTAATTTCGACGTTCTGAATCCATTTTTGGGATCAAAATTCAAATCTAAGATCATTTACTATGTCAAAATCATGATTTAAAATTTTTGGACCCAGGACGGTCTACTGCTTGCATAATCGACCTTCCATCATCACAGAAATCCAGTATTCAACTTAACTGCTTATCTTACATCAAACTATCAAAATTTCAACTTGGTCAACTATGGTCAACTCATGGTTTAACCTAGTCAAACATGGTCTCCAGGACCTCCAAACAATGCAGAATGCATTCTCGAACGTGTACAACCACTTCTCAAATCAATTAACATGCTTCTAAACTATCAATGTTGACTTTTCTTGTCAGATTTCAATTTTAATCTCGAAGGGGGCATGGTATTGCACATCATTCAAAATCTGTAATCTAAAGCTGAAATCATATCTTTCCTTAGTAATCGAGACAACAACCATGTCTAGTTGTTGATTCATCGAAAGACCTCATCGCTCGGGGCAAATCAATCATCACTCGAGGCATATCAGATTCATTGAGATCCATATCAATTTGGTATTCTCTTAATCTTGTAAATTGTATCAATTTTTTGCAACTATCGGTTCAATTGTGTTATTTCCTTGGTTCTTCAGAAATTGAAGGGTTTAGATGTGATACCAATATGATTCTTATCGACAATCGGGTCTGGAATCTGTCACTCACTTCTTCGCAATCATAAGGTTTGGAATTAGTCATTTTGACACTTTTTCGCAATCATCGGTTCATTTGCTATTATAGTTAACATTATCTTTGGTCATTCAGGACGTAATATCTTCAAATCTCATATCACAATTTCTGTTTCATATCAATTTCAATTTCAAACATCAGTTTCAACATCATACACAGACTGTCTTTGAACCACTATGCTTCACACAGTAATTCAAAGAGGGGCAAAATGTAATACCCCAAAAATGGGCTATAGATTCATTAACCTCATACATCAACAATTCGAACGAAATCGACATCAAAGTCCTAACCTAAGGCACATCTGAACATCATCAAATCCTAATTGATTATCATAAATTCTGCATCGGGGAATATTCCTAGCAATATTCCTATTTATCATAATTATCTTTAATTTAATGATTATTTGGCGATAAATCCAATTTATCCTAAAGTTTGATTAATCGAATATTCTAAATATTTAATTAATTAGATTTAATTCTACCACTTAATTGTTTAATTGAAGTTAATTCTATTTATTCCTAAATTGTATTATTTAATTTTGACAATAAATCTAAAATCCTATGAATAATTGATTAAATTCTTATTTAATTAATTAAAGCAAGTTGTCAATTTTTAATAATATTGTTTTTTGAATAAAAGTTTGAAAAATAATCTATTAACCCATAAATCAATTGTTTTATTTTTCAAAATTAGTTAAGTTGGAAATAAATCACTTTATTATTAAATTAATTCATAAATAAAACATGCACAATCAGAAAAGCAGACAACTATCAATTATCAATTAAATCTAAACTCTATTTTGAGTTGAACTCTGCTTTTGCATATTTTTATGAGTTAATTATCCTTTATTTAAAAATAACTCAAAAATCAACCTGAGTTATTTGAGTGATTTATGGCTTTTTTCATGCACCTCCAAAGCCCTAGATTTCTATAAATTAAGGCTTCAGCTCTTCATTTGGGATCCATCCATGAATTGCCCACTCATGCTGTTGAATTGGAGACTGAAGAATCAATCTTAAGAATTTGAGTTGTTGTGAGATTTTCATTATTTTTGCATAGTATCCATATCATTTAGAATATTATTGTTAGATCATTTTAGCATATCAATTTTCATATTAGCATAGATTCATATCAATTTTTCATTATCATAATTGCAAAGAAAAACCAAAAAAATAGATTAATCGCATTCATTCCATATCTAGATTCTGCATTCAAATCCTTCATTTTTAAGTGTCGTCAAGGTCACTAATCTCGGTCCAATCTGAGAATACATACTCGCATCTACTAGAAGGTAGTAAATCACCTGGTTAGTTTAGTTTTTCATTTATTGCACGATTTTGATTTTAGCTAAGCTCTAATGTTTTACTGAAGTGTTGTGTCCACAGCTAGGTACAAAATTCACACACACAATAGCAAGATAAATTTGAGATATGAAATGATATATATAGAGGAAAAGATATAAGGGTAGGGAGAGAGAGAGAGAGAGAGAGAGAGAGAGAGAGAGAGAGGGGGGGGGGGGCATCTACAAGGTAGAATAGAAAAATATCGAGGGAAAGGGATGGGTAGGGAAACATCTCTAGAGATAAAGGGGAGAGAGTAAGATAGACGTAGAGAGAGAGAAATGGCTATCTTGAGAAGAACTTCTTAAAAGACCCATGATGTTCTCCAATTGTTGGAAAAAAGAAACTAATAGGAAAATTTCTCTCCCACTTAGCAACTTTTGAGATGATTTACATTTGAAATTTATTTAAATATATAAATTAAAATTAAAATTTATCATATAATTATTTTACAATAATTAAAATTGTAATCAGATAAATAATCATAAATTAAATAAAAAGACAATAATTGAAATAAATTTCAAACTTAAATTTAAATAAAATATTAAAATTAAATAAACCAAATACAAAGTCAAAATATATCTGTAGACACCTAAAAATCTTTTAGAAAATAAATTATTTTTATTTTCTGAAAAATTCCTGATGAATCATCATTTATTAATTAATTAATTAATTAATTTTTATGTCATTAAATCCCTTTATCTTAATTAAAAATATTTAATTAAGGAATCCCTCCCAAAAATGTTTAAATCTTATTTAAACATTATTCCCCTATTTATTAATTATTTAATTAATAAATTGACCAAAAATCTCAAAATAAATAATTTATTTATTTTTTGCCCAAAACTTGGCCAATTTCCTTAAGACCACTAACCTCTTCCAGAATCTTCTAATCCTTCTTTAATTTCGATTAAAGGCTAATCCCATCATTTCCTAACCCTAATGCCAACTCAAGAATATTTAATTAAGATTAAATATTAATCCTAATCCTAATCACCCCCTAAACCTTGTCACATTCCCTAACCAAGGTTAGCCAACTCCTAAGCTTAACCCAAAGTCAACAAACTTCTAAAAACTTCCCTTACATGCATTAAATGCATTTAAAGCCTCCTTATCCCTCTTACATGCATTTATGATGCATTTAAGAAGCCCCTCACCCCTTTCTTATACCCTTTGACCTTAGACACATTTCCCAAATTGTGCACATCCCTCCCATCTTTCAACTCAATGCCCTTGTGACACTTGTCACAAGGAGGTGGCCCTGAACTAGCACAATCCATGTGCTCCCCTTTGAATGAATCTTGGCCTCTCTTAAGGATTTTGATCCTGGCCACTCATTCCTCCTTCCCAAATCCTATAAATACCCCCTTTTCCAAGAGAAAATTCATTAGCTTAGTCTTTCATCTTCAATGCATTGTTATTATGCTCTTTTACTTCTAGCTTTAGCATAATCAATACTAATTGTTAGTTTTTCATCATTTTCAAACTTTCTTAAAGCATATCTTAGCATAGATTTAATGGATTAACCTAGTTTCTTCTATTGTTTTGCATAAGCATAGCATCATATCACATCTCTATTTAGTTTAAAATCAATCTTAGCATAAACATCATGTAGCTTAATCTTCATTTCAGCATCATTTGAATCTTTGAGGCCTTAGGGGTAAATAAGGTGTTCTATACCTGTTTTGTGTCATTTATGAGGTTTTCATGGATCTCAATCCATCCTAAAATACATAAGGAACATGCTCCATGCACTTAGAGAGCACACCCACATCCCCTTAAGCAAGAGCAAATCAAACAGTGCTTGGGTGCACCTGTTTCAGCTCAATCTGAGGTGGCTTAGCTTAGAGTTTCCTTGTTTCGAATTGATTTCATGCTAGATTAAAATCTTAATGTTTGATTGATTTGAGCCTTTCAAAATAGGTATCCTCGAAAGCCTTGCTCACAATATCAAAATCATAATATTAAAAAATATTATAAATTAGAAAGAGTTAAAAAAATGACATGCTACCTTTTCAATAACTTCACAAAGGGCACATGTTATTCTCCAAGATTGTTGGCCCAAAGCAAGTAATAAAAAATATCTCAATCCTTTTATAAGTTTTAATTTATATTTAAAATTTAAAATTTATTTGACTGTATAGATTAAAATTATAACTCAAAATACAATTATTGTACAATAATTAAAATTTTTATATGACAAATAACTACAAATTAGATAAAAATATATAAAAATTAAAATAAATTTTAAACTTAAATCTGAATAAAATATTAAAATTGAAAAAACAAAATACATAGTTAAAATATTTCAAAAATAATATTAATAAAAATTATAATTTAAAAAGAGTTAATAATAAATAATAAACTATTAACTTAATAAATAAGTTAAAAAATAATTTTTTTAAAAACTTATTAGAATTAAAATATTAATAAAAAATATACTTAAAATATAAAAAAATACTATAAATTTAAATAATATTAATAATAACTAAAATATAATTTTAAAAGACCTATGGCTCTGCTCTGCTCTGCTATCAGTGCATGTCCCAAGATCTTGTCTGTACATTTGCTCGATCACCAATTATTTGTCTTCTCCAAAACAAAATATGCCAGGGAAGGAAGGAAGACTACATTTTCTCAAAACTCCAGACAGAATGAGGACTTCTCAGGCCGGAAGAAAGTCTCTAATCATCGAAGATATGTGCCTAAGGCCGTTGATGCTCCTTTCTCCCTTAGCTTATCAAATCAATTCTCTGCATTATTCTCCTCTTCCCCTAGGTCTCAACCTAGGGCTTCGCCATGAGAGAGGAAATATGTGCCCACAGTCTCTAATATACTCAAAAACCTCCACCATGATTTATACTCACCTCCACACCGAAGGATTCAATCCCCTATGAAGAAGGTGGGTCCATCACCTGGAATTCACCAAAATTCAGAAGTTCTTGTTGGTCGCAAACTAGGGGATTCTGGTAAGCTACACCTCTCCACAGGTAAGGTTTACTCTCCACCGCACAAAAGAACAAGGGAGTTGAATCTAAAAGGTAATAGTAATCTTAACCCTGCAAGCACTCAGGATAGGGGTAATGTCATGCCCCTGACAGTCTCAGGCTTTACTTTTCAATGTTATGTTATGGTTGGATTTCTGGTTTGATTAGCATCGTTTTATCTGGAACAATATTTCTGTTAGATTTCTAAGAGTTTGAACTCTGACTTCGTTCATTTGAACCTTGTTGTTTGGAATAAATATGTTTATCTCTGTAATAGGTATTTTGGTTCTGCCAGACACTCAGAGAATTATGTCTATTTCTGTAGCTTAATGAGATTTTCTGATGTCAGAATTGGTATAGACTGACTTTTGAATTAATGGTACTAGATAGTTCAGTAGAGATTCGAGTATTGGTATGATTGTGAAAATAAGTACAACTAAAATGGTTAGTCAATTGTCTTATAATTGGTTCATTGTTTTGGAATTCTAAATAATATGTTAAACATAATTAGAATTGGTTTTATTATTATGGATAAATGTATCTTGATGTTGCAGACAGTAAATAGAGATTGTTGTTACTTTTAATCAAATTTTGAGTTCAAAATAAATAAATAAATAAATAAATAAATAAATAAATAAATAAATAAATAAATATATATATATATATATATATATATATATATATATATATATATATATATATATATATATATGAGTGATTATTTTAGAAATTATGTGGTATTTCTTTTGCTAAAACTAAAGAATTATCTAAGTTAGCATACCCTATTTTGTATGTTAGAAGGAGGTTAGTTTGGTTAGTGTTAGTAGTTTGGCATTGTTAATGTGCTGTTATCAATGAAGCTTAAGTTAGTTTTTTTTTTAACCTAAGATCGACAAATGTTATCTAACATAGATGTATATTAATCTATCCCTAAGCCTTCCTATTTATGATCTAGCTCGAAGACATGACTTATCACATGGCAGGGTTTAATTGCACTTTCATTGCATAGTGGAGTTAGTGGGGTTTAAGCTATTTTCGGGTTATGGGATTGTACGTTGATGGACATATGGCAGGGAATGTATTGTGTTTACTGAAAGAGATAAGCTCGTATTGAATGAACTCATCGATGTAATTCATCTTTGTGTTTGATGTCCGCGATTAGCTATGGTGAAGAAGTTGCAGTTGAATAATGACTCCATTTTTCACCATGTATTTCTGCGACAGTTTGGGTAAACAGTTAGTAATGGACCCATTTTCCTGTTATATTTTATATGATAAGATGCTTGGAATGGAAAGGGGGTTTCATGGCAAGTTTTACCCTTTTATTCATGGTCATTTAGGAAGTTTTGTGTTTCATACTGTCATCTCTGTATTTGCGTTGTGGGCTCTTTTGCACGACACTTGGGCAGTCAGTGGAAAGAGATCTTCCTGGTTGAGATTAGGGTTCGACTGTGAAGCTCACCAGGTAGGGGCTAGCTTTGGCATACTTCGGTCTTTGGATACCTCCCCACACAAATACCAGGCAGGGGCATTCTCTCACCTTATCCTTTGTTTCCATTTTTTTTTCTGCAAATGAAATATTAGAATGTTTAATTACTGTTGTTAGTTAGTTGATGAATGTAAGGTATTTGTGATTGTATTCTCTATGAGCTCTGTCATGAACCGGTTTCTTCTTGGATGGATTAAGAAGTTTATTAAGTTAATAGATGTTATGATTAGTGGAGGAATTTGAAACGAATGACTGTTTCACTCTTGATGTTTGTCTTTAAGTTGAGGAAGTAGGAGATTGGTTTTTGTGTGGTATTAAATACATGTTCTTAATATGCTGTTTTCAAGCATATTGTGTTGATGGGTTTTCTTTGTTTCTGAGTAAGAAGTTGACAGTGTTTTCTTTAAGCTTGTGCCGAACTATGGGGAATATAGTTTGTTGCTATGAATATGGTTATTCCATAGTGCGTTTTGTGTCGATGTTTATTTTTTTTTGGTCAGTATTAAGGGGGGTTAATCGGGAATGAGTATCGGCTTATAAATGCAGTTTGAAACCCAAAATGAGTTTTGTTTAAAAGCTTCTTTAAAGGTATTCTCGTACTGATTCCTGTTGTTAGGAACACTGTAGCAACAAAATGTTTACAACATGTAAGAGTCATTGGTCATAAGGTGAAATCGAGTATTCTTACCACTGTTATAATCTGAATCTGGTATCGATGTTTTTTTTTTAGATCTGTATCGTGGAAGTAGAGATTAGTGGTAGCTCATAGTGTTACCTAAAACCTGTTGTATTGTGTATTTATACTCTCGCATCATAGGTGTGGTTTAAGGTATTCTTGAGTTTACTCCTTTAGTTATCTGAATATGTGTTGTGTCTAATGGGTGTTTGTCACTGTTTTGGTTCAGTCAATAGAGAAAATGTAGATATTTTGGTTGTACCAAATCTTGACTGTGAGCTAGATGATTCTTCAGAAATAATTACAAGTGTGAAATATAGTTTTGTTTCGACATTAGGAAATGCAAGGAATATATAGGAAAGTCAATTATTATCTTTTTCAGTCAGTAAGGAAGACCACTTTGATATTTTGTTTAAAATATAGATGACGGTTCTTATTATTCTATTATTCCTTTTATGTAATCGGCAGATTCACTAGTATTATAAGGTAGATGTGTTTTTGATAGGACTGAGATGACTAGTATGGTTTTCCAATGTGTATTTATGGACTTGAACTTTTGCGAATGATGAGTTACGTTATAGAATTAGAATTTTTGTTTTGATCCTTTGTTTAGTAAAAAAAATTATGAATGCTATGTTTATCATTCTAAACTATTAATTACAAGTTTACATAATTTTATATATATATATATATATATATATATATATATACCTGCTGGGATATGTATATGTATACACAAGCCGTGGTGTATACATGTACATACGCCAACATGTATATAAAAGTATGAACTTGTAATTAACAGAGCAGGATGTATAGCAAATTAGTCTATAATAAATTAGTTTATGGCAAGCTTGTATGTTTGTTAAAAGCGATGGGTGTTGTGTTGATTCAGTTGATATATGATTATTTTAGTTCTTTTCTATTCAATGGAATCATGATTTCAATATGGACATTTTATTGTACAGTTTCAGATATAATGCTAATTTAATGTGGAGATTATTATTTGATTGGATTTGTGATGGAGAAAGTATTGTGATCTTTTCTTCTTTTGGGAAACATCATGTTTAAGAATGTATGTTAAGGAAAATGGAAACATGGATCTAAATGGATTTCTGATTGCTGTTTCAATTTTATAATTGATGCTATAGAAATGGAGTGTTAGTGAAATTGTGTAATGTAGTTCATTTCATTTCAATCATTAATTGCTAGATCAAGTGTTTTGAGATAATGCAAGTGTGATCCTTAGATTGGGGGCTGACACTAGTCTAGTACCTTGTGGTGATAGAATTTCTGTCAGTTGTGACTGACACTAGTCTATATCCTTATGGGAAAGAATTTATGTCAGTTGTTTAATTAAGTGATAATTATAAATTCAAGGGATATGGGTTTCAATTAATAAGATAAAACATTATGGTTTCATTAGACATAATGGATTACTACGAGGTTTCCTTACGGATACATAGCGTAGGTCCTTATGTGGACACCCATGAACTATTGGATCATTACTTTGTCATTTTCTTTGCGAGTTTATTTATGTTAGAAAGAGATATTGTGCTTGATGATTTTGGTGTAACAAGAATGGAATTATGTTGTTAGATTTCAATAACATCTATATTTAATCTGCATAATTGTTATGTTATACTGACTTTTATGGTTGCAAAATTTTGGAGATGATTCGTTATCTTAATTAATGTGACTGAGCCCTGTTTGCAATTACGCTTGTGTTTATTTTTTATTTTTAGGTTTTAGATGGATAAATCAATGAGTATGGGACAGTGGATAGCAGTCGTTAAGATTTATGGGAAACAGATCATTTCTTGGTTATTAGTTATCAGAACTATTCGTAGAATGTAAAGGATTGGTTAAAAAGGAAATTTTATTTTTGAAACTAACTCTTTGAATAGAGAGTATTCTTATTACTCTGATGTAATTTAGTTGAAAACTATAAAGCTCTTAGAAGCAGTTACTATGATTATATGTTCCAGTTTGTAATTTAAAAAAAATAAATAAAATTTTTATTATTACTATGGTTCTATGTGGTTTTGTTTATGGTTGATTCTTCTTTGGTTTCATCTTTTAGTTTTAAGTTTGGATGGGTGTTACATTTGGTATCATAGCGAAGTTTAAACACTCAGGGCTTGGCGGTTTAAAAAGAAAATGGGGTTTTATCATTATGCTTCCGTTAGTGATTTTTATTGATCTTTTCTATAGGATTTTCAAGCATGCCTCTTGTTACACGAGGAGCACAAAGACGTGGTGACCCAGTTGATGCCAATTTAGGTAGAGGTAGGGGTGGGCGACGTGGTCATGGTCGTGGCTAAGGAAGAGGATGAGGTTGCCAAGGAATACTTGGTGATGAACAAGTTGATCCTTTAATAGGAATGGATCAGGAAGATCGAGAGGTACCTCAGGTTGAAGTTCTCCAACGGATCCTTGATAGGTTGGATAACATTGAAGCAAGGAACAATGTTCCAGTTGGTGTAGCAAATGCTCATGTTATACGAGTCCCTGTAGTAGAAGATCCTGTTATCAGGACTCAGTTAAAAGGCCTTTCTAAGCTCAAAGGACCATATTTCAATGGAACAGAGGGTGGTGCTGAAGCTGAAGCATGGCTCTTGAACATCGAAAGATGTTTTATTCTCCATGATTATCATGGTAATGTGAAGGTTCGTTGGACCGTAATGCAGCTAAGATCCTTTTCTTCCATATGGTGGAATATGGAACTAGAGCAACTTGGAATTCTTATCTCTCAGGTTACATGGGAGCTTTTCATAGAAAGATTCCGCGAGAGATTCATGTCGGATTATTGGCAGCAAACTAGATCTGAAGAATTCTTCAGTATTTCTCAAGGCAACTCAACGGTGGAAATGTATGAGAGGAGGTTTTTTCAACTAAAGAAATATTCTGGTTGGTTAGAGAATGATAAGCCTTTGGTACAACACTTCATTAGGGGTTTGAACCCTAAAATTGGAGAAGAAGTGAGAACTTTCAAACCTAAGATAGTGAAAGAAGCTGCTAATCAAGCCAAGCTCACAGAATTGAAGTTAGGATTTTCAGCCAAAGGATTAGTGAATCCATCGGCTCAAAGCAGTGGGAAGAATCAGAAACCTTATCAAGATAATTTCAAGGCAGTTTCTAGTGGATCGAGTGGTAAATTTCAGAAGAGGAAGTTTGAAAAGTTTTCCAAATCAAACAAGAGTTTCAAGGTTCCTGAGCAACCTAAGTCCTTTAAACCAACTCAGAGTGTACAATAGAGTTATGCATCACCTCCAGCGAACTCATCACAGGATAAAAGTACCAAGAGAGGAGCAGAATGTTGGCAATGTGGGCAATTGGGGCATTTGCAATGGAATTGTCCCCTTCGAGGCAATAATCAGGTCAGGTCTAAAGCCACAGGTTCTGAGGCTACTATTGGTGATTCTAGAAGGAATCATCGCATCTTTCCTACCGTGGATCAGAAACAAGCAGATCATCAGAACATTGTGATTGAAGCTAGAGGTAATTACCAAGGTAAGAAGATCTCTATTTTATTTGACTCTGGTGCCACTGACTTTTTTATTTCTTCCAATTTGGTTAAGCAATGTGGAATTCCTGTGAGTAAAGCTAAATTGGCATGGCAATTTGAGTTAGCATCAGGGACTAAGGTTGAATCAGGGTTTATAGCTGAAAATTGTAAGGTCCAATTTAAGGCTTTTACTACTACAGTTAGCCTTAGGGTTATTCCTTTAGGGCCCGTTTGTTTGCCGGAAGATGGCGGGAATTTGAGAATAGGAATTTGACTTTTTGTACGGTCAAATTCTCATTTTGGTCCAAAATGAGAATTTGGCAAATTCCACCTCTTGAGGTGGAAGATGGAAAATTCTCATTTTGGGTCAAAATGAGAATTTGACCGTACAAAAAGTCAAATTCCTATTCTCAAATTCCTGCCATCTTCCAGCAAACAAACGGGCCCTTAGGTTCTTATGACATTATTCTGGGTATGGATTGGTTAGATCAACACCAAGCTGTCATCAATTATAGAGAGAAGACCGTTAGATGTATCGATGATAATAGAACCATCAAGTTTATTACAGGTGTTAAGAGGCCTATGTCAGTCAGAACTATTTCTGCTAAGCAACTTCAGAGATGTTTACAAAAGGGATGCAAATTGTTTGCTATTTCTATCAATGATTTTGAAGAACCAGTTGCTTGGAACACCAGCTTAGATCATCCAATTTTGAAAGAATTCTCAAATGTATTTATTACAGAGATTCTGAGAATCCAACCTAAAAGAGAAATTGATTTTAGGATTGATCTTTTGCCAGGAACCGAACCGATTTCCAAGACTCCTTACTGCATGACCGCTCAAGAATTAGTGGAACTCAAGGTTCAACTTGAGGAACTTCTTGAGAAGGGGCTTATTAGACCTAGTGTTTCACCTTGGGGAGCACCTGTTATCTTCGTCAAGAAGAAGGATGGATCTTTGAGGCTTTGTATCGACTATAGACAACTGAACAAAGCTACCGTCAAAAATAGATATCCTTTGCCTCGCATCGATGATTTGTTTGATCAAGTGAAGGGTGCCAAGGTGTTTTCCAAGATTGATCTCAAATCTGGATACCATCAGTTAAGGATTCAAGAAGCTGACATTCATAAAATAGCTTTTCGCACAAGGTATGGGCATTATGAATTCATAGTAGTGCCATTGGGGTTGACTAATGCACCATCAGTATTCATGAGTTTGATGCAGGGAGTATTCAGGACTTTCTTAGATAAGTTTGTGGTAGTGTTCCTTGATGACATTTTGGTATATTCTAACTCCTTGGAGGAGCATGAGCAGCATTTGAAGCAAGTCTTTGAATGTCTCCAGAGGAACAAGCTATATGCCAATCCTGAAAAATGTGAATTTTTCAAAACTGAAATAAGTTATTTGCGTCACATCATTACAGGAGATGGAATAGCTGTTGATTCTACTAAGATCAGGGCAATTGTAGAGTGGCCAACTCCTACCAATGTGTCTGAAGTACAAAGTTTTATGGGTCTGGCTAGCTACTACAGAAAATTTGTGGCTAATTTTTCAAAGATAGCCCATTCCATTACTTCTCTCTAGAGAAAGGGTAAGAAATTCATCTGGTCAGATAAATGTGAAGAAGCATTCCAACATCTTAAGGAACGTTTGACTAGTGCACCCATTTTAGCGGTACCTGATCCTTCTAAGGAATTTGTTGTGTGCATTGATGCCTCATTGGATGGTTTAGGGGTTGTCTTGATGCAAGATGGTAGGGTCATTGCTTATGAATCTAGGAAAGTAAAGGATCATGAAATTAATTATCCTACTCATGATTTGGAACTCGCAGCAGTGATTCATGCTTTGACCAAATGGCGGCATTTTCTTCTTGGTCAACATTTTGAGCTACATACCGATCACAGAAGTCTACAATATTTGTTCACGCAACCCAATCTTAATGCACATCAACGCAGATGGATGGAGTTTTTGTGTGAGTATGACTTCGAAATGAAGTATATTCAGGGTAAAGAAAACAAAGTAGCGGATGCTCTTAGCAGAAGGCGTCATGAACTCTCTACTTTGACCCTCACAATTGACTTGAAAGAGAGAATACTTCTGAATTTGGTTACTGATCCTTGGTACTTAGATGTCAAAGCAGTGATTGATAGTGGCAATGTATTAGAAGGCAAATTTGAGGGTTACTCTATCAGTACTGAAGGACTGATGACTTATCGAGGCAACATATATGTGCCAAAAGTTAGGAATCTTCGGAACCTAGTTATGACTGAAGCACATAAGGCACCTTATTCAGCACATCCTGGTGTGAAGAAGATGCCTGCTGATCTTAAGCAGCATCACTACTAGCTGGGTATGAAGAGGGATATTGCTGATTTTGTGGCTAGATGCTTGGAGTGTCAGAGAGTAAAAGCTGAACATCAACATCCAGCTGGTTTACTTCAATCTCATAGCGTGCTTGAATGGAAATGGGATACCATATCCATAGATTTCATAGTGGGGTTACCATTTTCAGCTAGGCGACATGATGCCATTATGGTTGTTGTTGACCGATTAACCAAAGTTGCCCACTTTATTACCATAAGATCCACTTATAATGCTGCATCTATGGCACGGATTTATATGGAATAGGTTGTTAAGCTGCATGGGATTCCTAAGAAGATCATATCTGATAGGGATTCAATTTTTACTTCATCTCTGTGGAGATCTTTGCAGCGTGAATTAAGTACTCAGCTGAACTTTAGTTCAGCATATCATCTCAAAACTGACGGATAGACTGAGCATGTCAATCAGATTTTGGAAGATATGCTTAGAATGTATGTGATGGACAGGCAAAATAGATGGGAAGAGTACTTACATCTGGTTGAATTTTCTTACAACAATGGTTACCATAGTTCTATAGGTATGGCTCCTTTCCAGGCTTTGTATGGAAGACCATGTAGAACACCTTTAAGCTGGGACAATCTTGAGGAAAAAATTATTTTAGGTCTCGAGATGCTTCAAGATTTAGAATAGCAGGTTAAGCGCATCAGAGAACACCTATCTACAACTCAGGACAGGAAGAAAAAGTATGCAGACCTACATAGGATTGAACGTCAATTTGAAGTTGGGAATAAGGTATTTCTTCGGGTTAGGCCCCGAAAAAGTCCTATTAAGTTTGGTAAAGGGTCAAAATTGTCTCCAAGATTTGTGGGACCATTTGAGATCCTAGAACGAGTGGGTCCAGTTGCCTACAAACTTGCTTTGCCTCCCAGCCTTTCATGAATTCATGATGTATTTCATATTTCCATCTTAAGGAAATACATACCTGACATTGCACACGTGCTAAATTGGAAAAATTTACAGGTGGTAGATGGTCAACTGATGCTGGAACCAGTACAGATCATCCAGCAAAGAGAGCTAAACCTCAGAGGATGCAAGGTGGAGCAGGTAAAGGTGTTATGGGATCTTGATGATGTAGCTTCTGCAACTTGGGAAGATACAGGGGCTATGAGAGCTTCACATCCTCATTTGTTTTCAGGCTTCCAGGAGTAAGCCTAGTCGGGTGGGGAAGGGTGTCATGCCCTTGACAATCTCAGGCTTTACTTTTCAATGTTATGTTATGGTTGGATTTCTGGTTTGATTAGCATCATTTTATCTGGAACAATATTTCTGTTAGATTTCTATGAGTTTGAACTCTGATTGGTTAAAAAGGAAATTTAGTTTTTCAAACTAAGTCTTTGAATAGAGAGTATTCTTATTACTTTGATGTAATTCAGTTGAAAACTATAAAGCTCTTAGAAGCAGTTACTATGATTATATGTTCCAGTTTGTAATTCAAAAAAAAATAATTTTTTTTTATTATTACTATGGTTCTATGTGGTTTTGTTTATGGTTGATTCTTCTTTGGTTTCATCTTTTAGTTTTAAGTTTGGATGTTTGTTACAGGTAAACTTTCCTCAACATGCCCTAACAAGCAAATTTTAGTCATAAAAAATAAAACAATAAGTAGCATATAGAGATTGTGTGCGAAATTTGGTTTTTTCTGTAGATGGAATAGCATAGGGGCTTCAACATAAACTATTGCAGAATGGATTGAATCTAAGCTAACCAGCAAGGTATGTACCACCATCCTCCAAGAGAAATTTATTTATATCAATTTCTCCAATGAGACTTTGAAGACAAAACTTCTGACTGAGGGATTACTAGAATTTAGAAATAAAGGTTTTTCTTCCTTTGACTGGATGCCTATGTTTGACCCTTTAAAATTAAAAGATTTTCTAATTAACAGAGCAATTCTTCTCAATAATCTTCCTGTTGAACTCTTAGATATTGATTCCCTCGATAGATAGGTAATCACCTAGGTCAATTTGTTGGAGTTGTTAATAATGACATGGTTTTTGCGGAGAGAATCATTATTGTCAAAATGAAACTTAACACTGCAATCATCTCTCCTCTGGATATCTCCTGTGATTCAAGATCGATAATAATTTACCCTAAATTCTATGAAGAAGATCTAGAGGAAGATGATTCTTCCCTTAGAGATTCAAAAGATGTAGCGGATTCACATCTTAAAAAGGGGGAATTAGATCCCCATTCCCATCCATCCATTCTTATCAACTCTGCTAACATAAACATTAATGAAGGAAAAGGGGATTATGGCTTACCAATAACAGATAATAGGATTAGGAAAGTCCCTGATTGGGTAGCCCTTACCAATGAATCAAATAAGAATAATGTAGAATATGGTATTAAGACATTAGCATCTTCTCTTGAGGATGGAGAAATTGTCCTTACCTCAAATTTTTGAATTTTGTAGAGCCCTTTTCGGCATTAACCTTTAATGAGAAAGAAGGTGGTTTTTATTTTCTGAACCACTCCCCGAAGCAAATTGGATCTTGGAGGAATAATTGTAATCACAAACCAGAGTGCATAATCTTTGAGACCCCCACTGAGGACATCCCCACCTCAATAAATGAACCTATGACATCAAAAAACCCAAAATATATCATTTGGTCCAATCCCAGTCAGTTCAAAAAAACTTTTGCTGGGTAAATGCATGATTGTGTGTCACTCTTTCGGCTAACTCGGCCGACTCAGTTGAGTACCTCTCGGCAGAGTAGGACTCAACCGAATCATCTTTAGCTGAAGAAAGGGAGGCGCCGAGTGGCAAGGGGACTCAACTGAGTCCCCCCAACCCTATAAGTAGCCCCGCGAATGGCCAAAGCCCCTCATTTGAGTAGTGAGGGGCTAAGAATAGGCGACCAGAGGGAGTGATAGTGCAACTCGGCCGATTTAGAGGTAGGTTTTTGTTTTTTTTTAAAAAAAATTATTTGCCTTTTTAAATTTTTTTTTTGTATATATTGTTTAAATGTTTTTTAATTATTTTTTTAATGTTTATATGTAAAAAAAATGTCATTTTTTAATAAGTATTGTATTTACTTTTAAAAATGTACAAAATTAACACATAAAACTTAAACATACAAACCTAAATCCTAAGAAAACATATATAATTTAAGTAAAACGTAAACTAAAACTTTTAAAAACATGTAATAGGACCTGCCCTTAAGACATTTAATAAGACCATTAAAACCTAATAGGATGGACCCAATTATAATACCCAATACTTGACTTAATAATACCAATTAAAACATAATGGACTATCTACTCTTACTGACCTAATAGGACCACTTAAGACTTAACATCCACTAAATATGACCTATTAGGACCCTTAAGACCTAATAGGACCACTTAAGACCTAATAGAACTTAATAGGTCAAAATAGTTCACCCTTAAGACTCAATAAGACCTAATTAAAACCCTTAAGACCCAATGTGACCCTTAGGACCCAATAGGACCCAATAGGACCCTTAATACCCAATAGGACCTAATTAAGACCCTTAAGATGAGCTCATAAGACCCTTAAGACCCATAAGACCAGGTTACTTGACCTAATTAAGACTCTTAAGACCCTTAAGACCCATGAACCCCTTTCCAGATTATTATATATTTTCACCATTTCTTTTAGTATTTAATTTAAATATAATATTTTTCCCTCCCTGGTTATGGAAATTTCTACAAATTAATTTTTCTCATTTGTGTAAAGTAAATATGTACATAAATATGCATTCAAATTAGTAAATATGCGTGCATGAATTAGTTTTACTACCATGATTGAGTACATGTGTAAATGCCTTCAAGTTTAAATTATGTTTTTAAATATTTAAAAATATTATGTATGTACATATGTAAATGCATGAATTTAAATGTTTAATTTAATATTTAATTTATATTATGTACAAATGCATTTGAAAATTAGTTCATGTGTGTTTGTTTGAAGTTTTTAAAATGTTTTCATGTTTACTTGAAGTATGTATACATGTACAAATTGAAAGTTAGATCTTTTTAATTTATTTAAATATATATATATATATATATATATATATATATATATATATATATATATATATATATATATATATATATATATATATATATATATATATATATATATATATATATATATATATATATATATATATATATATATATATATATATATATATATATATATATATATATATATATATATATCAATTGATTTTCCAATGGATGTATGTATATGTGCATGTGCCTACTTGCAGCGAGCATTTTTTATCTATATCTAGATCTAGATATATATATTACCTTTGTGTGCATATCATTCATGGCTTCTAGTGGTTCAGAACAGAGTGTCCATGATAGTCAGGGATCATGAGCTCCCTCAGACCAGGATAGTACCTAGGCCCCACATAGTAGAGATAGTCATAGAGATGAGACTATCTCTAGGATGTGGGCCACTCTGACTACGTTAGAGCAGACATTGCAGAATAGTACTACTCTCCCTAATAGGGAGAAATTGACATCTATATGCACTGAGCTCATGAGTATGATTTAGAAGGCTCAATCATACAATCCATATGATGATGTATCGATTGATGTTTTTTATCATAGCCTATCTAGCACTGTCACAGGGATAGTAAGCTAGAGGATAGTTGATTCAGATGTCTCAGTCACTCAGGTTAAGAACATGTTTGGCACCCATTACATCAATAAGAGGGTGGTTCGAGCATATAGGGTCACTTTTTGTACAAATGACATAGTGGCCCCTTTTATATATCCTAGATGGTTAGCAGCACATCATATGTGGCCCCAAAAGGATGAGGTGCCACTATATTTCTGCAAACAATTTTTTGTAGAGTTTCATTTGGGCTACGCTGTTGACTACACAGATCTACCTCCACATACTAGTCAGGGTCGGGGGAGATATCAAGATAAGTGTAGATGACCCAATATACCACAACCCCCTAGTAAGAGGGCATTGGTGGGTCAAAACCTTTAGGTTCTTCCAAAAGCTTTGGAGACCTACACTGGAGTTGGGAAGGTTGCAGCTGAGGACACATGTTTAGATATGTATTCTAGAATTGCCACCATCGTGGCTCAGGTCGAGCAGTTTTCATCTGATCGTGTGGGTAGGTACATGCTTTGATCACGGATGAGTGTAGGTGTATCACCATCTAGTCCATTTTATGATCCATACATTAGATTTGATCTTCCTACTCCAGATGAGATAGGATGACTACCTGAGGATCGCATGTGTGAGATTAGTGGTATGTTAGTGAGTGATCTCCTAGCTACTTACCAGAGGATTTCTACATTGCATGGGATTGAGCCGCACGATTTTCCTACTTTCATTGGAGGAGGACAATGTCGTAGATCCTCCACAGGCAGCAGTCGAGGTCAGAGCTCAGATGCAGAGGCAGGTTCCTCTAGACAGAGTGTGGTTGATCTTACACTGCCTCCACAACATACACAGGCTCCCACATAGCAGACATAGGCTACGACCTCATGAGTTCATAGTAGATTCTCAGATTTGCTTATGGATGAGGCCATTGATCATCAGTTTACATCATCTTCAAATTCTAAATAGAAATGTGACTTTTAGGCCCTTGAAGTTTTTTAGTTTTGGTGTTGTTAGCCTCTTCCTTTGTAAAAGGGTGACAGCGTATTGTGCTTTTACCCTACTACAAAAACCCTTCTGATACAGGAAATAGAAACACCAAGTAATCTTGCTAACTTAGAAAATAACATAAACTCAACCATAAGAAAGGATAACATTGATTTTTCGCTATTATCAGACAATGAAATTAGTGATATAGATGAATCTAACAAACAAAAGAACATTCTCATCAAAGAAATCATGAATATTGATTCTTCAATTACACTTTCAAAAATTATTCAGAATACAATAGTTTCACCATTGCAGACTCCTTGTAATGCCCCACCAAGGAACCCTTGGCTCAAGGACATTATACTCATTAAGTCATACACAATATATAATACTTTTTTTCAATAAAGTAGCGGAACATAATCTAATTTGATTTATTTAATGTTACTAAAGGTCAAGAGAATAAAGAGATTATACTACTTGTCTTGCTCAATTAAAAAAAATTATTATTCTTGCATACCTGAATATTGCTAACTTTCTTTTACATGATGACCACCATGTCCAACACCTGTAACTACACATATGTCTAAACAACTAGATGTAAACATTAGATATATTATATTACAAATAAATGTTTTATTGATAACTTAGCTATGAGAATCATTATTAAGGAGTGAAATCATTGCATTATAAACTTAAAGACAAACCCTAAGGGACTGGACCTAAGCCTCGGGGGCTCATCATCGATGGCCTTGCCTACGTTCACGCTCAGAGACTTCGTAGTTCGACTCTCCCCATTCTAGACTATCTATTTGTAAAATCAAGAAAGCGGGTACGCAACCCTTTCTAGGGTCTTGTCCCCCAGACAGTTTTCCCTTCGGTTGCCACCCACTTAGGTGGAACAAGGAGAAATTCCTAGACTTAAAGTTGAAAACTTCATACAAATTTCATAACTCAAAAACATAGTTTAACTCACACTGATATAGTATTCATGAAACCTCCTTAATCATAGTATTTACTAAAGTTCCTTCCAAGCAAACATAGGAGTGAAATACATATATCCCACTAAGATATTGTCATGTATTTTATAATCACTAATAGCATCACCATAGAAAAATATACCTATGTAATCTCATGAAATCATGACATAGGCTTAAAACCTCTTCTATCTCTAACGGTAAACTTAGTTACGATGAAATCAAATCAAACGATTAAGAAGTTATCCATAATTAAAATAAGAATTATTAATATTACAAAGAACATGTTTACAAGTGTGCAACCATAACAATAAGAAACTACAATAAGACACAACAAGCATATAATTATTAGAACAAACTTATATCAACTACCAAAAATGTGTAATATGAATAAGGGTACAAGTGAACACAATCCAATAAGTGTATGCACATGTATAAAATCTACAAAAGTATTCAAGAATATACAAAATGACCAAGAGAAAAATAGGAGCATATAAGGGGGTTGATCTCAAACTATGCTAACCTCATATATTATTACAAATAATATAAGTAACCCCTAAATGAAACCCAAGACATCAATATTTACAACAGAAAAATTAATATACAAGATAATATAGTCTCACATCTAGAGAGAATAATCTATATATATATATACAACTTATTTAAATTCCCTAATACTTATGTGCATCTTTATGTAAATCTATGTCATCTAGTAACAAACACCTTTCATTCTAGTTCCTAATCATAAAGGGTTGTCCATTGGAGACCATTACACAAACTCTTACACACACACACACACACACACACACACACATGTATCTCTAGACATACATCTAACCTTCTAACGTCCACTATATCCTTAATAATTATACAAATTTGTCAACAACTTAGGAGATTTACTTATATATCTAATTGTATTTATTTTATTTTATTTTTAACAATTAACATTCGAAGAGTAATCACACATTTCTTGTTTCTATTTATATATTACAATAATAACTACTTCTATTTATTGTAAATAATAATAATGTATCTAAAAAAAAAGAATATGAAAGAATGTCAATAGCCTATCTTTTACACCTAAAAGAATTGATTTTTACAACTAATAATATTTGAATATCTATTTATTTTATCCGATAATATTATACCTAAATTGGCAAACTAGTATCCTATAGTTCTTAACTATAATTGAAATAAATGGAACATTACATAAATAGTTAATATTACTAATTGGATCCAATCTTACCTTCTTGCCAAGCTTTACCCGATCATCCCACGGCACTGAATGCAAATAGCTCTGCTGGAAATCTGTAACATTCATTCTGTATAGAGCCGTACTCAGTCCTTTATAACTTTCCAACCAGACTATATTTTCCCGATCGCTCCGGTGAATTTATTCCAAACTAGGTTTTGTCAAACATATTTCAAAATCGTAAAGATCCAACGGTTAAATTTAAAGTTATGGTCTCTGTACCGAGACTGAAATTGACTGTCATAAAACAACAGATTAGAGGCAAAAGTTTTATTCAATCCTCACATCACAGTCACAACCCAAATTCTAAATTTACTCATGTGAAAAAAAATCCATATGCTTATCAATATCTGAAATTCCATTCACTTGTAGTGCATTTCAACCTGTCGGTTTTCTTTCTTTATAAAGGAAACCAAAACATATGACAGTACTCCATTAATGATGAGTTCGCCAATCAATTTCTACTAAACATTAATAAGAGATTCTTGATTTCGAACAGCAAGAGATATAAAGAAAAAGACATCACGAAATCTGAAATTATATTAATATTACACTTCATTAACACATAATATCGATGGCTCTCCTCTAAACTTGTCTCCTGTCCTCTCTATCACCCCCCCTCCTGTGTTTATTTCTTCCATTTGATATAGTTGTTTTCAGAAAACTGAAACGGTTCCATAACCAACAGATTTCTTCCTATGAATAAATTTGATTAAATCTTTTTGTCAAAAAGGTTATTGAGAGATCTTCAAATTAATTAACAAACTATACTTTGTCTTATCTATTTAATTCCTCATACGTAGGATTATCTTAAGTTATAGTTAAGATTCTTTACTAAGGAATAAGATTCCTTAACCTAGTTATTTATTTATTTTTATTTTTATAATGATAGCTTAGTTTTCTTTTCTTTATTTTATTTATTTATTTTATTGTAAAATTCATTTGTATAATAATGTTCTTATAATCTTTTTGATAAAAGAATATAATAAAATAAATAAAGCTTTTATTTTATAATCAAAATATTTAAAATATGTAAAAACTATTTAAAATTATATATATGTATTTATTTATTTTTAAATACATAGAAAAATAATAAAGATCTTTTTTATCAATAACATATTTAATTTAAAAATATTTATTATATTTCTTTTAGATTTGTAAAGTGAAATATTACATAAATGAAATTACATTGTTTGTAATTCACAACATTTTAAACTATATATTTATGAAAGTCATACAACCACATATATTATTTATATATTTACGTCTATGCATATTTACATCTAGAAACATCAACTAACAATTTACTATAAGTGATGAAAGGTTTACTTACCTTTTTAGTTCCTTATCGAATATGAATTAGAGGAGCACTACATCATCCCCCCCTAAGATGAGACTTACTCCTGGAAGTCAGAAATGTTGAAATGGATATACACCACGCATTAGATCTTAAACATATTTTAACCGATATCACATGTATAACTAATCCTTGAATCCATAGAGAATAATCCTCATAATATGGTTAAACATAAAATATATATCCCAATCAATTTTACTACCACCAACAAGGATAACTTGAACTTGATCACACATTAGTACGAATAGAATTTTCCCTTTATTTAGAAAGTAAGGACCAAGGTAAATAGCTTGAACTACTCAATTTTCCTTAAAATATATCAAAATGATACAATTTCCTTCTCTTTCAACACATATAAATCAAATTTTTACTCGCATCCAACGTAATGATATATTTCAATTTGACATAAAACATTGAACATATCCAAATATGCCTCATAAACAATCATATCAGTCCACATCACTGGGATTACACATCACAAGGATCAGGAGTGGATATGCCTCTCTAGACAAAATCTCACTCTGGGATACAATACCAGTCTCTTCTATATCCAAAATCCATCTTCAAAACCTCACATAGTGGCTTGATGGTGTCTTAGGCCTTTGTCATAAAGACCCTCCATACAAGTCCACGTGTCATATCCCTTGTTTGTGTAAGGTGGTTAGCCTCCAAGGAACATACACCACACATAGGAAGGTAGTGGATACTAGCTACATAATAGCCTCACATACCCCCATCCTCAAGGGTTCCCTGCGTCTACTTCCTCGTATACACTCACCAAGTCTGCCTCATGCGTCCTTAGTGAGGAATCACAACACAACACAACACAAGACCAACATTACGAAAGAAGATAGTTTAGCCATCAAAGCTCAACAATAATATTAAATAAATAAATAAAATAGAATTATCAATCTCAACAAAAAGATAAGAAGAATCCAAGATAAATTTCATAAGTATTGGCTAAACTATTATAGAAAAAGATAAGAAAATTATTGGTCTACACAACTGAAGATAAAACAAATTCACCATAAATTGCACATCACATCACTATGTGACTATATCTAGTCACCTCACGAGGAAGGAGGGAACAACGTCTAGCTATCGCAATAGCCCTTCATGTGGTTGGGCCCGGGCAACACTACCCACATGGCATAGGGGGTTCACCTCGGCAACACCCCTGCATCGAATGGTGCAGAATAAGCATGCCAACCCACTCGGCATGACCATACACCAAGTGGAGTAAGCACACTTTGGTCGTATGTCGCATGACAGTGTTCCTTGTGGAGTAGGCACACACAGGACACACCCCGCATAATGATGTCTCTCATAGATCATCATCGTAGCCAGAGGTATACATGGCTTGGGCCTACCCATATGCCTACCACGTCTACAAACCAAGCATCCATGGGTGCCCCTCTACAAGCATGCAAGTATCACCAATATACTCTGCATCAAGTAGGAAACAAAATACATACATATACTGCGCCTTCACGTAATCATGTACGTGGCATCATGTTCTCGAGCTCGGCTCGCTACCATCAGCAACACGGCATCATCACCTCACACTATGTCGGAACAATAGTGGGGTGTGGCATCATATTCATTGCATCATGTCGGAACATGTGCGAATATGGTATCCATCACAGCATGGGCTAACAAAATCTCCCTCCACATGCTGGACCACATAGAAATGTACATATCCATAAATCATATATCTCCTCTTAGAGGCTCATATCAAGTACTGGTATTGTGCTCAAGAACTATGGGAATTAGGATAAACACTTATGAACTAAATGTTTAGGTTCATCATAAGGGGAAGCATAGTTTACTCTTTTCCCTCAAGTAGTGGAAGATAAGGTCACTTCGCGCCGCCATTATACGTACGCCACATAAATACCTGAGGAAATGGTGCTACTACTACCCCTCCACATACTAAATTACCAACACTCATGGGTTGGCACTCAGTAGGGTGACAAACAAGAAGACAACACATGAATGGTATGGTTCTCCCATACCCTTATCCAAACATAACTTCCATGGATGGTACTTATATTGCACCACTCCATGGAACTCAAATAATTACTGGTTATACACAACACCCAACATAAGCACTGGCACTGGTTTTATCACATTTACAAGGAAGTACACAATAACATCACATAGTATCCATATATTCTAATTTTTATTTTATTTTCACAACTCACTTTGTCTACCTAGTAAAAAATACCAATGACATACTTAATCACATTTCACCTCCTCATGGGCATATGCCAATATCCAATGTACACATATGAATCTCTGCCATTCCCATAATAATAACATCTATTTTCAAGATGACTTTAACTTATATAAAATAAGGCAAAAGGAAAAATGATACACTATATTTCTTCAAGAGTCATTGAATCAACACATATTTATTTTAATTAAGGAAAGGAAACAATAAACTTGTACCATGTACATTTATTAGTCACATAATAAATTCACAACTAATCATTATAAACCATTATGGACATTTACTTTTCACCTAATCAGGGACACTAAGAGTGTACCAAGTATCATCTTTTCAAACAAATGAATTAGCTAGGTACTTTCATTACACATGATAAATCCCTCCAATAAGGACACAACACACCATATAGACATTTCAAGACACTAGTTTTCACTAATATAATGACTTCAATACTAATAAGGAATACATTGAATTCTCAATTGCCTAATATTGCAATTTGGGGAGGATAATCACATCATTATTGAACTTACCATAGCATTCATATTTCATCTAAATATTACCTATTCATCAAGTCAAGAACAAACGATTTTAGAAAGATAGTCAAGAAAATATTACATCAACCCTACCTATTCCTTCAATAATTGTACCAAAAGAACACATATTCCTTTCATTGTGAAAAACTCCTAATTTCATCTCTGTGGTTAATCCCTACATAGGCTTATAGTCACAAATGGACCTTAGGTCATTTAGCCAAGAATTTCCAAAATCAACAAATTAAATCATATTTTTACTTTATATAGATAGCATCATTTGATGGTCATTCATCATGAACAGAGAAGAGATATTTATTTTTAATTTACGGTTATTATTATTATCAAATAACCCTAATATAATTCATGTAAACATTCAGGTGTTATAAAAAAAACAAAATCAATCATGCATCATGTCACATTATCATTTGCATATAAATCTAAGGAGAAATACTCACCATGTTAATTTTAGCAGATGTTCCCCACTATTTGTAATTCTTCAACAACAACATGACCAAAAGGATTACCCAAGAATTCCAATGTTGCAACATAATTAATAAGGTCCTAAATTCATGTTTTGTACAAGGATTTTTTTTTTTTTTTTCAATTCCATTCTAAAATAGGGAATAAGAAAGAGAGAGACACAATATTTCAGTCCTTACAATAGACTATAATATGTATGTAGTAACTTCATCATTTTCATCTATAATAAGGAGAACTACCATAGTAACATCAGTAACTAAATTCATTGATCACACATAGCTATTATGATATAACAATAGAATAAGGTGTAAAGCCTTTTCAACTCAATCAAGCAACCTATAATCGCTATAACAAGCACTCGTGATGACAAGTTTTAGAGGAGATATGGTTGGCTACTGTCAACACTTATGGTACAAAATAATTTATAATACTAATTGGAATCCTTCTAGGAGTACAACAAAAGGGTGATATAAAACATGTGGAATTCATTAGCATTTATTTATTAGAAAGATATCCATTGTCTATGAAAGTACTTAGGAGGCTCATTCATTATTTCTAGAATGCAAAATAGAAGTAATTTATGTAAGACAACCTAATCTTAGAATAATAGGTACACTTTTATAAAATACTATAGCATGAATACCAAGAACATAATTCCTATATCTAGGATCTTATCTTATAATGATAAACTAAAATTAAACTATGCAAAATATTGAGCAATAAGTGAGCTAAGAGTCCCAGAGTTCCCAGTGTGGAAACCTAGTGCTCTGATACCAGATGTAATGCCCCACCAAGGAACCCTTGGCTCAAGGACATTATACTCATTAAGTCATACACAATATATAATACTTTTTTTCAATAAAGTAGCGGAACATAATCTAATTTGATTTATTTAATGTTACTAAAGGTCAAGAGAATAAAGAGATTATACTACTTGTCTTGCTCAATTAAAAAAAATTATTATTCTTGCATACCTGAATATTGCTAACTTTCTTTTACATGATGACCACCATGTCCAACACCTGTAACTACACATATGTCTAAACAACTAGATGTAAACATTAGATATATTATATTACAAATAAATATTTTATTGATAACTTAGCTATGAGAATCATTATTAAGGAGTGAAATCATTGCATTATAAACTTAAAGACAAACCCTAAGGGACTGGACCTAAGCCTCGGGGGCTCATCATCGATGGCCTTGCCTACGTTCACGCTCAGAGACTTCGTAGTTCGACTCTCCCCATTCTAGACTATCTATTTGTAAAATCAAGAAAGCGGGTACGCAACCCTTTCTAGGGTCTTGTCCCCCAGACAGTTTTCCCTTCGGTTGCCACCCACTTAGGTGGAACAAGGAGAAATTCCTAGACTTAAAGTTGAAAACTTCATACAAATTTCATAACTCAAAAACATAGTTTAACTCACACTGATATAGTATTCATGAAACCTCCTTAATCATAGTATTTACTAAAGTTCCTTCCAAGCAAACATAGGAGTGAAATACATATATCCCACTAAGATATTGTCATGTATTTTATAATCACTAATAGCATCACCATAGAAAAATATACCTATGTAATCTCATGAAATCATGACATAGGCTTAAAACCTCTTCTATCTCTAACGGTAAACTTAGTTACGATGAAATCAAATCAAACGATTAAGAAGTTATCCATAATTAAAATAAGAATTATTAATATTACAAAGAACATGTTTACAAGTGTGCAACCATAACAATAAGAAACTACAATAAGACACAACAAGCATATAATTATTAGAACAAACTTATATCAACTACCAAAAATGTGTAATATGAATAAGGGTACAAGTGAACACAATCCAATAAGTGTATGCACATGTATAAAATCTACAAAAGTATTCAAGAATATACAAAATGACCAAGAGAAAAATAGGAGCATATAAGGGGGTTGATCTCAAACTATGCTAACCTCATATATTATTACAAATAATATAAGTAACCCCTAAATGAAACCCAAGACATCAATATTTACAACAGAAAAATTAATATACAAGATAATATAGTCTCACATCTAGAGAGAATAATCTATATATATATATACAACTTATTTAAATTCCCTAATACTTATGTGCATCTTTATGTAAATCTATGTCATCTAGTAACAAACACCTTTCATTCTAGTTCCTAATCATAAAGGGTTGTCCATTGGAGACCATTACACAAACTCTTACACACACACACACACACACACACACACATGTATCTCTAGACATACATCTAACCTTCTAACGTCCACTATATCCTTAATAATTATACAAATTTGTCAACAACTTAGGAGATTTACTTATATATCTAATTGTATTTATTTTATTTTATTTTTAACAATTAACATTCGAAGAGTAATCACACATTTCTTGTTTCTATTTATATATTACAATAATAACTACTTCTATTTATTGTAAATAATAATAATGTATCTAAAAAAAAAGAATATGAAAGAATGTCAATAGCCTATCTTTTACACCTAAAAGAATTGATTTTTACAACTAATAATATTTGAATATCTATTTATTTTATCCGATAATATTATACCTAAATTGGCAAACTAGTATCCTATAGTTCTTAACTATAATTGAAATAAATGGAACATTACATAAATAGTTAATATTACTAATTGGATCCAATCTTACCTTCTTGCCAAGCTTTACCCGATCATCCCACGGCACTGAATGCAAATAGCTCTGCTGGAAATCTGTAACATTCATTCTGTATAGAGCCGTACTCAGTCCTTTATAACTTTCCAACCAGACTATATTTTCCCGATCGCTCCGGTGAATTTATTCCAAACTAGGTTTTGTCAAACATATTTCAAAATCGTAAAGATCCAACGGTTAAATTTAAAGTTATGGTCTCTGTACCGAGACTGAAATTGACTGTCATAAAACAACAGATTAGAGGCAAAAGTTTTATTCAATCCTCACATCACAGTCACAACCCAAATTCTAAATTTACTCATGTGAAAAAAAATCCATATGCTTATCAATATCTGAAATTCCATTCACTTGTAGTGCATTTCAACCTGTCGGTTTTCTTTCTTTATAAAGGAAACCAAAACATATGACAGTACTCCATTAATGATGAGTTCGCCAATCAATTTCTACTAAACATTAATAAGAGATTCTTGATTTCGAACAGCAAGAGATATAAAGAAAAAGACATCACGAAATCTGAAATTATATTAATATTACACTTCATTAACACATAATATCGATGGCTCTCCTCTAAACTTGTCTCCTGTCCTCTCTATCACCCCCCCTCCTGTGTTTATTTCTTCCATTTGATATAGTTGTTTTCAGAAAACTGAAACGGTTCCATAACCAACAGATTTCTTCCTATGAATAAATTTGATTAAATCTTTTTGTCAAAAAGGTTATTGAGAGATCTTCAAATTAATTAACAAACTATACTTTGTCTTATCTATTTAATTCCTCATACGTAGGATTATCTTAAGTTATAGTTAAGATTCTTTACTAAGGAATAAGATTCCTTAACCTAGTTATTTATTTATTTTTATTTTTATAATGATAGCTTAGTTTTCTTTTCTTTATTTTATTTATTTATTTTATTGTAAAATTCATTTGTATAATAATGTTCTTATAATCTTTTTGATAAAAGAATATAATAAAATAAATAAAGCTTTTATTTTATAATCAAAATATTTAAAATATGTAAAAACTATTTAAAATTATATATATGTATTTATTTATTTTTAAATACATAGAAAAATAATAAAGATCTTTTTTATCAATAACATATTTAATTTAAAAATATTTATTATATTTCTTTTAGATTTGTAAAGTGAAATATTACATAAATGAAATTACATTGTTTGTAATTCACAACATTTTAAACTATATATTTATGAAAGTCATACAACCACATATATTATTTATATATTTACGTCTATGCATATTTACATCTAGAAACATCAACTAACAATTTACTATAAGTGATGAAAGGTTTACTTACCTTTTTAGTTCCTTATCGAATATGAATTAGAGGAGCACTACACTCCTCCTGCCCTTGACACTAGTAAAGGACTTAAAACAAATAAACATTCTTTTGACAATACTCCAAAGGATGTAGATAAGAACAACTCTCAAACCTTACCTTTAAAACTAAACTCTGAATTCTTAGATGATCATGATTCTTTAAACATCAGTAGGATGGAAATTGAAGGAACACATAAGGCAACATCTGAAAGTACCCTGGAGATTAAGTTGGACAAGAATCTTCAGAATTCGGTTACAAAGGATAAGTCACTAAGTAATGATCACATACAGAATGTTAGCATAGTCAAGGCTAATACTAATTAATCTCTGTTTTCTAGTGATACCCTTAATATAAAAAAGAACCCAGAATATGATGAGGAAAAAATTAGGGAAGAAGTAAATATAATAGAAAATTATATAGGAGAAACGCTAACTAAGGAATTAATGGATCAACTCTTGGATGAAATCTGTGATCTAGAAGTAGTAAAACATCAGAAAGAAATCATAGGGGATGAGATCAACATAAAAAATACAACCCAGGAAGGATATGTAGAAGAGCTATTGTTAAATCTAGAGGAAATAGAATCACAAGAACATGAATCACTAGGTATTGCTCAACTTAAGGAATGTAGGAAAACCCTAGATTGTGCAAAAAAAGAAAGAAAAAGAGGAAGAAATGCCAATACATAGTTAAGAAGTTTAGCAGGGGAAGCTTTAGGTCAGGTCAAAATCACATCTATTCTAAATGCAGGGAAGGGGAAGAACCTTCCCAAGGAGCCATGAATGTCCTTTCATGGAATGTTAGGGGCATGAATGCCCCTAACAAGCAGCGTCTAATCAAACCCTATATCAAAATTCATAATCCAAAGATCATGCTAATACAAGAGACTAAGCTAGATCATATAGAACTAGGAAACTTCAAAAGGAAATTAGGGTTGAGGGAAATGGAAGCCTCACTGGCTGAAGGAGCATCTGGTGGCTTGGCTATCATTTGGGATCCTAGGAGTACATCAATTAACATCACAGAAAAAAGACAATTCTAGATGAGTGGAACAGTTAGAAACTTTAGACTTAATTTGACCTTTAATCTAATAAATGTATATGGACCCATTCAAAATAAGGATAAAATTGTAGTTTGGAAAGAGATTGAATCATACCTTCAACAGACAAAGGACATGCTTTATTTTCTAGGAGGAGATTTTAATGTGATAAGAAAAATCTCTGAGAAAAAAGGAGTGAATTCCCTCCCACTTGCTTCTAAAAACTTTACACACTGGAGAGATAAGAACTCTCTCCTTCAAATTCCTACAAAGGACAACTCCTTCACTTGGAAAAATAGAAGACTAGGTTTTTGTAACATAGCTAAAAAATTAGATAGATTCTTTCTTAAAGGTAGTCTGAAAAATTTTGATATTTCACTATTAGCTAACATCCTTTCGTTATCAAGTTCGGACCAATATCCAATACTTCTTAGCAACTCAACACCATCTAAGCCAAAGAAATGTGCCTTCAAATTTGAACAAGCATGGTTCAGAGATCCAAACATCCTAATGTTGATCAAATCTTGGTGGTTAGAGCCCAAAATAACAGGCTCTAAAATGTTTAGATTAGTAAACAAACTAAAATGGATAAAAAGGAAATTGTTAGAATGGAATGCATCCAAGTTTGGCAACATCTTTGAAAAAAAACTAGAGTCAGAATTAGAATTGGGAAAATTTAATTCTCAGGTTATCAAGGATGGAATGAATGATGATCTGTATCATAGGGAGAAGAATTTACTAAAGGATTATAAAGAGGTACTGGCAAGAGAAGAAATTTACTGGAAACAGAAATCAAGAGAAACTTGGTTAGAAGCAGGGGATAGAAATACTAAATTCTTTCATAATAGTACCAAACAAAGAAGGAATACTAATAGGATTTCCTATATAGTTAATGATAAGGGTGATACCATAGTAGACTCCAAATGTATAGTAGAGGAATCAGTGAACTACTTTGAAAACATTCTAAATAATAGAGAATCTTCGAATCTAGGATGTCAAGCATAACTTCTGGAGAATATCCCAAAGGTCATATCCAAACAACATAACCAAATCTTAAATGGTAAATTTACCATTGAGGAGATTCATCATGCCTTAATGCAAATGAATCTAGACAAATCTCCAGGACCAGATGGCTTCACGACTATTTTTTTCCAAAAGTGTTGGCACTTTATAGGAAAAGAGGTTATGGATGCCCTTGAAGGAGTTAGGAACTCAGGTAAAATACTTAAAGAGGTAAACAATACATTTTTTGCTCTAATCCACAAAAAAGAGAAACCTTCTAGCCTCAATGACTTTAGACCAATAGCTCTTTGTAATACAGTATATAAATTGTTAACTAAAACATTGGCCCTCAGACTTCAAAAACTTTTACCCTTAATCATCTATGAAGAACAGATAGGTTTTGTCCCTGGGAGATCCATCTTTGATGGGGTGATCATAGTGCAAGAACCAATTCACTCTATCCTCAAGAATAAGAACCCAAGTATGCTTATAAAATTGGACATAAAAAGACATATGATAAAGTAGATTGGAGATTTCTATGTAAATGCATGGAGGCCTTTGGCTTTTCCAAAAGTTGGATAAACCTTATTTTTGAATGCATTTCCACACCTATGATCTCGGTTTTAGTGAATGGGACCCCAGAAGGTTTTTTTGGCATATCTAGAGGCCTTAGACAAGGGGATCCCATTTCCCCATTCCTATTCATAATCATGGAAGAAGCCCTAGGTAGAGCTATATCAAAGGAGAAGGAAAGTGGGTCAATTGAAGGAATATCCATCACCAGTGATTTAGACCCTACCACTCACCAACATTTTGTCGACGATACTCTACTTTATGGAGCCAGTAATAGAATGGAAGCAACCACCTTTAAGAGGGTCCTGAGGACTTACTCATTGGCATTAGGACAAGAAATCAATCTAGACAAATCATATATCTTCTTCTTCAATATTGATTTAACAACTGAAAGAGATATCTATAAGATCCTCAATTTTTAAAAGGGTAAGCTTCCCTGTAAATATCTAGGTCTTCCCTTAGTTAAGCACAACAGAGCTATAGACATATGGGATCCCATCATTGACAAGATTAAAAACAAAATGAGCTCTTGGAAAGGGAGATGGTTGTCCTCTATAGGTAGAACCACCATTGTAAGGACAGTTCTAGCAACCATGCCAACCTATCATCTATCCTATATGAACCTTCCTTCAAATAAGGAGTCAGAAATAACCAAGCACCTTAGAACTTTTTTCTGGTAGGGCAGTAATGAGAATAAGAAAATTCCCTTAATATCATGGGATAATATTTGCAAACCCAAAGAGGAAGGTGGGGTGGGTCTTAAAAACTTAGGGGACCACGACAGAGCCCTAGGATCCAACTACTATAGAGACTATATAGAAATTCAGAAGCTAAATGGGCTAAGATTCTTATCCACAAATATTTGAATGATCACTCCCCAATTAACATCTTTAGAGAAGCTAATCCTCCTAAAGGATCGAGAATATGAGATTTTATGATGAAGTGTAGGCATATCATTATGGAAAAATTAACATGGTGTCCAGGGTCGGGGGAAGAAATTTTGTTTTGGGATGACTCATGGGGAGGTTATGAAATCATATCAAAAAAGTTGAATAACCCTTCCCTAACTAATCTATTAAAGGAAAAGAATGGCATCTTTCTCAAAGACTATACAACCTTTAATGGGGAAAAATGGGTCTGGAAATCCTTAAATAATTTTGGAATCACATCTGATGAGGAAGCAGCAATTATGAATATCCTAGAAAATAGGAAAATTTCTTTAAACAACTTGAAAGATTTACTAGTTTGGGATGGATCCAAATCAGGAGAATATAATACTAAGGAGGGATATAAGCTCATAGTCCAGTCACATAAGAGACCTAAAACTACCTTACCTATCCATCTCTGTTGGGGCAAGGAGTATCTTCCAAAAGCTGGATTTTTCTTATGGCAAGCAATGAACTATAGACTCTTAACTGTGAATAGATTTAAGAATTAGGCTTTTATGGTCCCAGTAGATGTCCTCTCTGTGAAAAGAATGAATAAGATATTGACGATCTTTTTGTTAGTTGTCCTTTCACTAATCAATGCTGGGATTGGTTGCTAGGTAACTTGGGATGGTCTTTATCCTTTCCCCTTTCCCTCAAAGCAATGTTGCAAGCGTGGCCAATTATCAAACAAAGAAGTATATATGCCAACCCCTAGACTATGTCGCCATCTATATTAATATGGGAAATTTGGAAAGAAAGGAATAGAAGAATCTTCAAGGAAGAAAAACTAGAATGGAAACAACTATGCAATAAAATAGAAGCCACAATAATAGAGAATATGAATTTTAGAACAACCAAAAACCTAAAAACTAATCTCAATATGAGCCATTAGGATGGTAAAATTAGGGGAAAATGGATGGGCCTAGCCCTCCCTCCTTTTATAGGTTTTAATACACAAAATAAGATGTCAAAGAGAAATGAATGCAAATGGAAACCTCCAAGGGATGGTTGACATAAGCTAAACTTTGATGGGGCATCCAGGGGCAACTCGGGGACTGCAAGTATTGTATGTTGCATTCATAACCAAGCTGGGGATGAATTAGCAGTGATTGCAGCTCCCATTGGAATTGAAACTTATAATTGGGCAGAAGTTTACACTTTAGTCAGAGGCCTTCGAAAAAGTGCCTCCCTGGGATTAAAGAAAATATAAATAGAAGGAGATTCAACTATCATCATTAATGCACTAAGGAAAGGAGAAACTCCTTACTGGAAATTAAACTCTCTTCTCTCCCAAGCTGTGACCCTATGTAAAACCTTTCAAGAAGTCTCATTTAATCACATTTATAGGGAGGGGAATAAGAGAGAAGATGAATTAGCCAATTTAGGGGAAGATGGGATTACCTTGTCATAACAATAATCTCCATTCTTAGGCTAGAATTTCTAATTCCAATAGTCTATTTTTGAAGATTTATAAAACTTAGTTTATTTTTAGATAGTTGAAATCTTTATCTATGATTTATAGGTTTTTGAAGGACACCAAGATATAGATGTCAATGGTATAGATTGAAAATCCTTCTAGGAAATAGTTTCAGTACATATCAAAAATTCACTTCCAATTACATAGCCTGGTAGGCAACCTTGTTTGTGAATACTGGCTGCAGCACACATTAAGGTAGGGAAGGTTAATGCTACTAGAGCAACATCCATAAGGATAGAATTAATCTATTAAGCAACATTATCTTAATTGGACTAGGGGTTAAACATTACCTATTCATTGATATAGATGGAAACTTTTCTTAGGGATAAACCCCAAGTGGGGCAGGAATATACCACTATCACATACTTTAATCCTATGGATATTTAGGATAATAGATGAACTAAATATCCTAGAAACAGACATAGCCTCTCCTTTCCTAAGTTAACTTCATTATAAGCCTGAGATTGGCTAACTAGAAACTTGTCTCTTACTTAACTCCCTAGTAACCTTAAGAATTTTTATTGCCCTTCAAAACTCAATAATTATTGCTTTGTACAAGGGCTAAACCTATGGTAAAACTTAGAAATTAATGACCTCCAGTATTAGCATCTTTCCTTTTAATTCACATTCACCCCTTTGTAGTCTAAACTGACGGGTCGAAGTAGAAATGATTTCTTGAAACATTAATTAACGATTTTAATTAGAAGCAATTAAGTGATTTCACCCACGTACATTCACACTCAACTTAGCCCTGTCATCCCAGAAAAAGATCCCCTCGTATTAAATATATTATAAGTATGCTTCTGTCACCTCCTTAGATGTATGAACTTTTCACTTTCTCCCAACTTAGATAAAATGGGCAACAAATGTATCTATGCATAAAAGTACACATTAATGATGATTTATAGCAATTCATAATCTCACATATCTCCAGCCATCACCTCATAATTAGTCAAATTCATATAAAGTTTTTTTCCACTTCTTCAGGGCTTAAAAGGAAATAGAAATTTTGTTTTCTTCGTCAATAGGAGTGAGAAAGGATAGCTCAGCTCTAAGTAGTTAAGAAAAAATGGAGACCAGGATAATTACCTTCCACACAAAGGAGAATCATCAAATGGCTTTTCAAGGGGCTGTGAAACTAGAAAGGTGGAACATAATCCTAAAGCCCTCATTAGACACGATTCGTAGGGCTCTGATTAAAGGTCTCGGTGAGGAGCATTTTGACAATGATTTTACAGTATGAGTTAATGGATATGTGATAGGACTCTTCATAGCATTAGTGAACTTCAATGGTATTGGGAAGGAAAGAGTTGTTAGAGCAACCAAAGAAATCTTTAATGAGGAATTTCTGTGAGGCTTGGAGAAAGTGGTTCATGGCATTGACAAAGATCTCACCATTCCCTTTCCAGAATTATATATGAAAATGGATATAGAGGCCCTTCCTTCCATCCCGAGCTTCCAGAGGCTTCCTATTCTTTTCTTCAAAGATGAAGCAAATTTTGACAAGGTATGACCCTCTATGAGGAAAAATCTAGATTTCCTCATCGCCATAGTACTCAAGGAGGAAGTAGACCTTGACGAAGTCCTTGATTATTGGCGAGTGGAAGGGTTTGAAGTCCCACTAGAAATGGATGAAGACTCATCAAGCAACATCAGGGTTATAGCTCCTTTGGTTAAGAGATCTTCAAGGGAGTACAAGGCAAAACAAGAGGAAATCATCATCATGCAAAAGAAGGATGCCTCCTGGTGCTGTAATATCATCCGTAAAGATTAGAAAGAAGTTATACTCAAGACATTAGCTTTTCTTTTTTGAACTCTCAAAAACGGTTTCCTTAAGTATGTAATTAGTTATTTCCTAGTAAAAGACTGGTTTAGAGTAAGGAAGATAATATCAGTAATAGACACTATATGTTTTATATTATCAAATCTCTATTTTAATTCTAGCATAGTACTTATTATACTTCCTACAGGTTATTTCTTAAATCTTTATTTTCCAAGGCTTTAATGTAAATTATGTTTTTTAGGAGCAGTATAAGGTTACCTAATCCTCTGTTTAACAAAGTTTTTAACGACCCATAAGGAAGTCACCTAAAAAGCCATCTAAGCGATTCTTTATTCTTAAAACTGAGACTGACACATACCCAGGAACCTTAATAAAGTTTAGAATTTCCCATTTCCTAATCTTAGAAAGGATAAATTTATAGATTAACAAGTCAGTTTTTTGTACCGAGATTAATAATTTAAAACTTAAAAAACTTATGGATAAAGAACTATGCTATATCTTAAATAAGTTAGCTCAGAATGGGTTATCTCTCTTAGAATATTATGCATTGCTGATTATTTTAACCATTTAGATATGTCAGATTATCTAACCCTAGTATAAGAAGAGAGATGGATGAAAATGGTATGCTAGAAAATGGCATGTCAGTTTCTCTAACCCTAGTAAAATATTAACCAGTTTTTTATACAATTCATGTTTTTTCCTAGAACCAGTTTTATATTATCTAACACAGGGGAGCCAATGAAGAATGTATAGTTGGGAAACCATTTGAAAACTTTGGTTTTCCTCTATAACCCAGCTTGTTCTTAAACATATCCAAGCCTGGAAACAAGGATTTCAGGAAAACTTTCTTTTAGGTTTTTAGGAGAGCAGGGGATCACTAATATTTGAGTGAAGGTGCCCTAGGACTCTAGAATTTTAGGGATCTTACCTAACAATTCCAATATGTATCCTTAGCTTTAGCTAGGTTTAGTTTCAGTAGGGCTTCATCAAGGAGGTTTTTGTCCCCTAAAAAATACCTGGCACAGTAAGATTTTGTTAACTTGCTCTGTTTTCCAACACTTCTTAAAATTAGATAACCAATGCCCAAAGGCATCTCTTTCTCACATGTTTTGATTTGCCTATAAACTGGTTCTACCAATTATGGATTATACTGTCAAGTAAGATTTCCTCTTCTTTCTTCTCTGAGTATACTTCACTTTAAAGCATTATTTTGTCTAAATTATCAAAGGCTCACTTATTAATATATAGCTCTTTTGACTAGATACTATCAAATTTATTCCGTATCGGTGTGAATAACTAGGCTATTCTAGCTCTGCTACGGGTCTCGTAGGGGGAAAATGGATAAGTCCAGAAATTGGGAGATTACATCTAATGAACCACTTCCTGTAACTTTTCATTATTAGGCACATATATTGATATAAGACTTTAGCTCGGATATGTTAGTATGATGATTATGTATTAATACAACATGTATCTTGAATCATTTTAGGTTTTATCTGGGTCATTATTAGCTAAATTTGATTAACTTTAGTATATTGGATTATCACTTTAGGGAAACTTCAAATTTAATATTAGTGGTATGAGTTGAGTAATTGGATAAAATCACTAGTAGGAAATAAAAGAGGAAACAAAGAGTCTTTTTATGTTACTCCACCAACATTTTATCTTTACCTTCGGCCAAGAAACCTGATATAAAGAGAAGAGCCTCTCCCACTCATCACAACACCTCCTCAGGCAAATGGCGACACCAATAAAATTAAGGTGCTCAGATAAGCAAATAGTCTTTGAAGGGACAATCTCGTTGAAAAGAGTCAAGAGCATTCTTTTGATTAAATACAATATTATAGTTAGGGCTATCTCGGTTATTATAAGTGAGGAATTCTTAGGAAACACTAACAGGCATAGGGTCAACTCAGATATCCTGGCTATGTTTATAGCCTCAGCTCTACAGGTGGACCCTGATGTTAAAGCTATTGGAGATCTCTGTCGACTTATCTTCAAGAAAAAGTATTTAGTGGATTTAAATAAAGTGCTCAATAGTATACGAGTGGATTTATCCATTCCTAGACCCAAAGATTATAAAAAAAGAATTGTTAACCAGAGAAATGTCTCTACATTTCCTATCCTAGAGATGGAGGATTGGGATCGGTATATAGAAGAAACCCCATCCATAAGAAGGAACTTGGATTTCCTTCTATATTTTACCCATATAAGATCTCCTCCAGATGAATACTGGATGATCGAATTTATTAAAGATGATAATATTAGGCTGAAATTGGTAAAGGAAGACAAAACTTTGACGACGTCGTCAAAATCCTTAGATGAATCCTAAACAAGATATCTCACCATAAAGGACATCTAAGGGTCTTTCTTAGTACACTGAATATTATTGTCGATATATGATCATTGTGTTTGTCCCTTTGTATCTGTAGCTCCATTCCTCTTTTTGTTAACATAATAAAGATTAAGGTTGGACATCAATGATTGATATCAGTCCTTACACTTTAGAGGGAAATCGACCTATGGTAATTTGATGAAGAAAATAATAAGTTAGTATGTACCAATCTAGTGCGAATCTCTTGTCAAAGCTTTAAATGTTCCTCTAAGCCAATTGGCTCTTCTAGCAGAGGTGTTTTATTTTTTTAGTAAGAGAGCGGCTACACTATAAACTTCTTATACTCTCTACAGTCTACAATGTTTATAAGAAATGCTTATAGTTTATGTTCGGAAGGTGTTGCATTCTAAAGGTTTTTGAGAAGTACTGACTTTAAGAAAAGTGTATTTTTCAATCAATTTTAAAATGTATATCTCTTCTTTGTAGGAAGTTGTTAGTATTATTAACTTCCTATACGTTCTGTTGAAAATAGATAAACATAAGCTCAGATATGATAAGCTTCGCTTGACAGGTAATCTTAGACAAAGTTTTATCAAACTAAGATTCTTCAGATATTTTTCTATTATTAATCATCCCTGTGATTATGAGAGCTATCTCTGACAGGATTTTTCTAAATTATAAGGATTTAATGAGGTCTGTGCTATGGTTAATTTGAGAGGCAATTACTCTTGGCAACAACTTTATAAATGTATGAAGAAATATAGAACAAGTATGGACATTCACTTTTTTATGCCTTCCCAGAAGGTTGATACAGATATATATATATATATATATATATATATATATATATATATATATATATATATATATATATATATATATATATATATATATATATATATATATATATATATATATATATAGTTATTTTTAGAATATTATCCTTCATAATTCAAACTAAGCATCCTGTCTATATTTACAAGCCAAGTTTAGGTTGGATTTAAATTTGGCTAATATTATCTAATGGAGAAACTGAGTTTTAAGAGAAATCCAAATTTGAAGATGTTAGAATTTTAAATTTCTTTTCAAACATTTTCCTACCATAGATTATATTATAACATGGAGGCGTAGGAATTCTTGTTGCTCAATAAAATGAATCATTATGATAGCAGGCTAGATACTGAATATAAAAGGGCATCTAATACATATGTGTAACATTTAGGGTCGACAAGCTTAGTATAGAGAATCTTTGTAGAGACAGATGGTAGTTTTTGGAATGAAGACAACAACTATTTCTTCATTTAATGATGGCATGCTCTGTAGAGATAGGATGGTGTCTATTATAAGAAAGCTATTGTTCTTTTTAGCATTTTATACCTTTGATTATTAATCTATTTCAACAGATGCATTTCAAAATATTTTTTATGAATGATTTCCTATTTTACTATTGTAGCATTTTTCATTTGTGTATAGTTTTGGATGAGTAGCCTCAGACATAATTTCCTTGGCAATCATTAATTTTGAAGTTGACATATAGCGGTATATGCCTCAACTTTAGGAATACGATTACCAGGTGAATCTTGTTTCCTCCTAAAGATTCTTTGTTATAATCTTCTTCAGGTTAGATTGCAGTTTTGGAGAGCCTAGCTCTTTGTTTTTAAGTTGATCACATTCATTATTGGATGGATTTATGGTTATCTATTATCCCATGAGAAAATTCAAGGTTGCTTATGGGCCTAATGATCACAAGGATAAGTACAATGTTTCTTTGTTTTTTATCCAATAAAATCTTCAATAGTTTAAAGCTCAGTAGAGAGGGTTACCTTTTCCTTCAAAGATGATTTCTTTCTCTTTCCTCTCCTTCCCTTTACCTTATGAAATTATGTTGTACTAACAATGATCTTAGTCAAGAAAAACTATGTAAGGAATAATGGATCAAAGGGCATTCGAAGATGCTACCTTTCACAAGGAAAGAAGTTTGGAATTCATTAGATAGTAATAGCAGAGAATCAAAGCATTGAAGGAAGGTAATCTAATCCCGCTGAATGATCAAAACACTTTATAGATTGTAACTCACGCTTCAGCTTAGCTGATTATGAAAAATGTAATTTCCCTGTGAATATGTTATGAAAAGGAAGGGAATGCCCTCCTAAAGAACGCTATGTATAAAAATCTGGACTATGATCCCAGGCAAGGCTGGAGGGTTTCTCGACCCTGCTCTACCCTACCAGCGCCTGCACTGAGCGGGGCTTTTGTATATCTGTTTAAATAATTAATAAAACTTTTAGCCTCGACCTTTTACCAAAAATAAAATAAAATAATAATAATAATAATAATAACTAAAATATAAACTCAATATTAAAAAATTAAAACTAAAGTCATAATTCAAATTAAATTTATAAAATCTAACAAATTTTAACACTTATATTAACTCTTTAATAGTTATAAAGATAACTAGCAGTTGCGCACTTTTGTACGTGCAATGATGAGCCGATAGGAGTTTTTATTTTCAAGAAAGTTTTGTACAAGCCCAAAAGTAGATCATTAATGGTATTTAGAACGAATTCTCGAAATGAAACATAAAATAAAATCAAAACTAAATACTATATATTTAGATTCATTCCTGTGATAAATATAACACAAAATAACATTCATTACCATGAAGGAAAGTTAGTAATTTGCCATATAAATATTAGAAAAGAGTTACCAACTGTGATCCTGCTCTTCATAAAACTCACAAAATCTCTTATATGTTGCAGATGTGACTACTCCATAAATTGTTAGAGGTAGCACATAAGATCAACAAATAAAAACTCAACTCAATAATAGAAGTGCAATCACTGATAATGGAAACATTTATGAGTGCAATGATGTCAAAAGTAGATAATAAAAGATATGTAAATGGAAATGTAGAAATTATATACAAGATTTCATTTACATTTTAACATATTGAGTAACAAATGCTGAAAGCATCTAATAGGTAGAGTATTCATAAAAAATGACTTTTAATACCAAGAAAATAAGTAGAGCAAAAAGAAATCAAAAATAAAAATTGTTCATAACTATTAACAATCTTTCAATCTAAAAAAAATTGTAAGTTTCAACAAAACAAAATGTTCACCTTAAGATATTCAAAATTTACCTATTTCAATGAAAATGATGAGTTCACATTACCTATTTTCTTGATCAAACAACATTGGGTAAGAAAATCATATTTTTTATGCTAATAGAGATTACAGTCATGATGACATAGATTAGCTGGTGGAAGATTTCTACCACATAAATTTTTTCTCATTGAAAACAAATGTGAGGCAATATAGTAATTTTTTTCCCATCTTAATGTCAATCTTTTCTTGTTTTCTATTTCTTCTTTCTGAATTGTTTGCAATTTTAAGTGCTGCAATACTGTTTTTTATTAAATGATTTTTTATGAATATTTGATTGAATGATTTTGGATGAATAAAACTATGGACATCACTAAATTTAATAAATCTTTTTTCTTCCTTTTTTTCTTGTACAATTATATTCACAAAATCATTTTATATTATTTTATGTAATTCCACCAGATTTGAAAAAATATTTTAATTTTAAAATATTGAAATTTGTGTACCTTTCTACATGTTTCATAGTCCCAACACCACTAATTTTGATTGAATGATTTTAGATAAATAAAAACTATAGAAATCACTATTTTTTATTAAATAATTTTAGATGAATAAAATTATAGATATCACTTTTCTCACAAGACAATACCTTTAATATATTCTTTATTTAAAGTTATCAGATCCCACCAACATTTGTTCTTTTAATATTTCATGATATTTTATAGAGTCCTTTGATTAGAGTTGATGCTCAAAGAAATTATTTAGATCCCATCTTTTTTCATGCTCCAACAATGATAAACCCTGTAAAAAATAAATTCTGACAATCTCTAAAATGTCTACAGTCATTCATATGAAGAGTGACAAAGATAGTTGAAGCAATCTCTCACTCTCCTAATTTATTGAGATGGGTATTCCCCATTGCATTTTATCTCTGTTCTTTCTACCGCACATTGCAGAAAAAGTTTAAATCTTAGAAATAAACAACCCAATAGAATATTAAAACATAGCATAGAATAGTTATTTTTTATTCTAAGAATACTCGTAACCAAATTAATTTTTCAAATTCAGACCGATTTTAAAAATTCAGGTTAATTCTTCACCAAAATTTGAAAAGGAAAAAAAACTTAAAAAAGCAGTTACAGGGATTTGCACCATATCATTTTTCCCAAACATCAACATGTGGAACACATGTACAATTTCGTGGGGCGCGATATTGGAGGGACGCTTCTTGATTTTCCATAAAACAGCTTGTAAGGGGGTCCATCAATGCCTTGATTTCGAAGGAACTTCTGTGTGCGAAGAGGCACCCACCATATATTCACCAATGCAGTCATCAATATGACACCCACAACGTTTAAAACCCGCCACCAGGAAAGATTCAGATCCATCTCTACACTGCAGAATCTCTATTTTCTTGCAACTCAAGGGCTCTTTTTGTGTTAATGGGAATCAAGATTCACATTTTATAGATAACATTCTGCATTTTATTTTAAAAAACTCTGAATTTGAGAATTCCTATACATCAATGCATGCTTGGCGTATTCCCCAGTACAAAGCAGGTGGGGATATTTTAGTGTACGTTGCCTTTTCAAGGCTCGGAGCTTGGATGTTAAAATGTTTGGAACCAAAAAGGAAATGTTTGGAATGATGGAATCTTTCAATTTTCATGTATCGCAATCAGCGTTTTATTCCAAAAAATCAGAGTCATATAATAAAAATCAGTCACTATATGATTAATGGAGTAGCAAATTAAAAAAAGCTTCAAAAAGCTTTGTGATAAGACAGTTTTATAAATTAAATAATTTAATTTAATTTTAAAATATAGTTATTAAAAAAAATAGAGATAAGAACAAGGGAAAAATCAAGGAAACTTGTTATTTTTTATTTCAGAATTGTTTGTATTTTGAACAAAAAGTAGGGGATCTAAAAAATTGAAGTATTTTCTAATTTTAAAATTGTTTACTAATTTCGAATCAAGTGTTTTTCATAACCAGAAAAGAAAAACCACCGGCAGAAGGGCTGACAATTTACCAGCCAAAAAATGTAATTTCTCGAAGCAAAGCTCCCACATAAAACCTATCGGCTTACTTAATATCTAAATATTATTATAGTTAATAGTTATAGTCATAAGAACTATTATTTTGTTTTTATTAATGTTGGGTTTTTGAAAGTCTTGTTTAGAGATAGAGAGGGGGATATATAGAGGGAGAGAGGAGAGATAATGGAATAGAGATGGAGAGAGATATATAGAGAGAGATGGGTAGAGAAAGAGGGATATGGAGAGAGAGAGAGAGAGACGGGGGGGAGAGATAAGAGAGATCAGGGGATATAGAGAGGATGAGAGGAAGAGATGGACAAAGGGACAAATACTTAGTTGATCTTCCATACCTCCATGGCGTACCCATTGCACACTAAGGTGCAATTGCAAAGAAGAAAGAGTCGCTGATCATTTCCAAATGTTTTTTAATTGTTCCAATTATTTACAAATACTTCTTTTCAAATCCTCTCCATTTTACACCAATTCAATATTAAAATATTAAAAAATAGAAGTTATAATAATCTAAATTTATAGAGATGTTCACCAAATCTTTGATAGAACTCGACTGTATGTACACTGTCCCATACACTACATTTTATAACTTTATCAAATACCATTAGATACGCTTAATCTAACAACTTTAGCCCAATTAACTGCTGACTGGTTAGTAATTACTCGTTTTAACTTAGCCACAGGAAAGGTAAACAACTGTTAAGAGGAAACAAACGGTGAGGGAAGATGTTTTTATGTCATCTTGATTAATTTCATTTTTAAAGAGAGCAATTAACATGCATATAAAGCAAATATTGCAATAATTTACAACCTACGTACCATAGTTTGTGTGAACAGACACTGCTAATCCAAAAGTGAAAATAGATATTATTAACATAATCTTTGAAACATGAAAGGAAGCATTCCATCATCTACAAAGTACAAAGTAGATGAGGGTTTCTTAATTTGCAAAACACAGTAAAACTTGAAAACATGGAAGGTATTCTATTGCAAAACACAGTAAAACTTTGAAACCTAACCCACATGATTAGTTGTTTCACATGGCCAAAATCTTCTTCCATACAGGTCTAGAGGAAATATCCTCCCACCATGCATTCACATGTTTCCTATCCTTAATAAGATATCCCTTATCAGTGGCATTCACTATATACTCAGTAAATGGAAGATGGGTTAGATCAGCAAGGCTGAAAAAATCCCCTGCCAAGTACTTGCTCTTTGACAACCTCTCTTCATAAACATCTAAAACTTCCCCCAACTTTTGGGCACTGCTCTCAATCAAAGCCTTGTCCTGAGGCACATTAATCTTTGGGGCAAACAGCAGCTGATAGACTAATGCAGTAGCATGAGGACTGTAGTACTGTCCTTCAACTTCAACCCATTGTTCAATCAATGCTCTCTCCTCCAGGGATTTCCCCAGCAAAGGAGTCCCCTGTCCTGCATATTTCTCTGCATAGTACCTTATGATAGCCCTTGACTCTGCACATACCCAATTCATAGAAACTCAAATCTTTACTACCCAAATCAGATCTATATGTTTGCAATGATTTTATCAATGGTAGCTGCAATAAGCATTGAATTTTGAGCACAATACAATAAATGTATCACAGAAAAGTAATTATGCAAGCTACCCACAGAAGTTTTGAATACAAGCATTAAACATATTGCATGTTAGCCAAATCAGGATAATCTAGACTACCCATAAACATATACACAATTAACATCATTACCAAACAGCGTGAGACTTCCATCCTGAACTACTGGAACTTTTCCAAATGGCTGCATCACACATCATACATATACAAGTTACTAACAGCATAAAACTAAACAACTGGAAGAAAATTATATTATAAAACTAAACAACTGGAAGAAAATTATATTATAAAGGAAAGTCCCCTACTTGTAAGGCCAGGTACTCAGGTTTTTTCTGCTCCCCTTTGATCATATCAACAGGCACAATTTCAAACACAATATCTTTCTCTATCAGGCAAGCGAGCACCCTTCTACTGCAGGCGGCATAGGCAGGTCCAAGCAGCTTGACAACCATTTTGCTTTTCTTCTTTAATGCAGAGAAAACTATCCTTTTTCCTATCAGAAACCCCAAGAGATGCTCTGCATTTGAGGTTTCTGTGATTAAGGAGGTATTTATAGAAAAGGGGAGCGAAGAATTCGGCCCTCTATTTTGATTTTTGTTGGTGTGAACAGGAATTAATGAGAGCGGGTTAGTCAATATATTTTCATTATAAGGCAGGCAGTGTCTTTTCATAAGCTTTAATGCATTTGAGAGAGTTATCATGGCAGACCGGAGAAGTATTTCTAGACTATAGAAGCATTAAAGGACTAGTCTAACTCCGTTTTTGTTTGTGTGGATAGCAAACGAGCCAGTTCAAACTTTTTCTACTACAATATATTTGGAAAATTAACTCTCTTTTATTAAATTTAAGAAATTAATCTATTAATTTGGTCTTTTGTTCATATGGAAGTAAATAAAGGAAAAAAAATGTTTGTCTATACATTTCTATAAATTTCCTATATGAAAGAGGTTACGTCTTCAAATAATTTAATAGATTTTATTTTTTTAACTAAGTTTAAGAATTTAGAGCATTAATCTGATTTTTTTGTTGGTACGAATGTAAATAAATTTAGCCTATTAAATTGGTCTTTTGTTCATATGGATGTAAACAAAGAAAACAATTTCTATGCATTTCCATAACTTTTCCAATATGGTGGGGACCATTTCTTCAAAAGTTTCAATGAAGTTTTTTCTCCTAAATTTAAGAATTTATCCTAAATTATTAATTTGGTCTTTTGTTTGTATGGATGTAAACAAAGAAATGGAAAATATCTCCTACTTATCAAAGAAAATAAATTATTATATGCATTTTCATAACTTTTTCAATATAGTGTGGGCCATGTGTTCTAAGAATTGAATAACACGTATTTTTCACTAAATTTAAGAATTTAGCCTATTAATTTGGTCTTTTAATCGTAAGGATCTAAACAAAGAAAACAAATTAATCTATACATTTCCATAACTTTTCCAATATGGTGGGGTCTTGCCTTGAAAGAAGAATACAAACCTTTGTTCATTTCCACAACGTTTCCAATGTGGTGGGTCATGCCTTCAAAGAATTCAATGAAAACCTTTTTCCACTCAATTTAAGAATTTAGCCTATTAATTTGTTCTTTTGTTGGAATGGATGTAAACTAAGAAAACAAATTAGTCTATACATTTCCATAACTTTTCTTATATGGTGGGGGCCATGCCTTCAAAGAATTCAATATATTTCCACTGAATCTTATAAATTTGTTTTAAAGGATTGACTAAAATGATGAAAGTTGTGTTATTGGTTCATTACTAATTGATATTGGGTTTGGGTTTATTTTTGCTTAGGTTGGGGTCAAGATTTGGTTCAGTTGTGTGGTCACTCAAGATATCACATTTTGTTTGTGGGCCTGTCTTAAGCAATTGTGAAGGAAAATTTGGCAAATGCCCAAATCTAGCCAGAAAAATTATATTTTTTGAATCATTTGTTACCAAAAAGTGAGATTAACCTTTTAATTTTATTGTCAAATAGGGTTATGGGACCCATTTTGCAACATAATTGTATTGAGAAGAGTTGTGAAGGTTTTTGAAGCACTTTCTAGCATGCTCATCAAGCCAAATTGATCTACAGAGAGGCAATCTATCATTACAATGGTAACAAAGGTTAAACAAATGATCCTAAATAACATTGAGTGTGATAATGCCAAGTGACTCCTCGATTTTATTGAGCCCATAGTAAAATTCTAACTAAATTTGCAAATCAAAATCTAGATCCAGTTAGAAAAGAAAGAAAAAAACTGGCAAATGAAAGAGGAAAAATATAGAACAAGAATAAAAATGATAAATTATTTTCATTAATTAAAAATAAATAAATTTACAATAGATATAACCTTAAATAAAAAACCAGACGAAAATATGGAACAAATTTGAAAAAATAGAAAGAGTTCCCTAGTTAGCTTACAATAAAATTGACAACAACATTTTTCCAACTCAAGGGATTAAAACTGACTATAGTTTTTTCATGAATAAAACTACTAATAAAATATAAATTCCACTTTCAAGAATAAAGCTTGGAATAAAATAATTAAAATAAAAAGCTATTGCTAGCACCCTCTTCAACTCTAACTAAGGAGACTAAAGCCTAAGGACAAGAAAGATGAAGGAGGGAAAACCTAGCAGGAACAAAATACCTCCTCAAAATATACACAACTTTGAATGGTAGCTACAATGTTATAGTATCCTTCACACCAAGAAGCTCTCATTGAAATTGAAATTGAAATGGAAGAGATGACGCATCCCTCCATAATGTGTAGTCAATATTAGATGCTTGAAACTAGATGTAGAAGATGGTCCACAACCATTGAACAACATTCCTCTCCTTAGGAAGAAATAAAACCAAAGACAAATGAATGAAGTCTCCCCAGTCGTGAGAAGAATATGTAGGTCCAAAAAACCCAAGATGTATGATGTCTTTGAATCCTACTCAGTGGTTTCCATGTTGATGTTGAATTTGTCATAGTCAAATCAAACATCACTAAAGATGAAAATTTTGATTCTGCTAGAAAATGATATAAAATACAATCAAAATACTCATGTATCTCCTCAAATGGAAAAGAGATCTCCTCAAAATGGTGTGCAAAAGTATCCGCACTCATATCAAACTGTGAGGAATGATAGTGTAGAGAATAAGGAAGAGAATTAGAATGTTTCCTTACAAAAATTGGAGAAGAACCACTCTTATCAAACATAATATGTATGCAATCAATAGTGTCGTCTAGATCCATAATGAGAGACTCTACAAATAGCCAAGAAATGTTTGGTAGAAATGGATCCCAATGAACCAAATCCAAAAGATATACATGATCTTGTTGCAAAGAATCATTAGAAGCATTAAATGAAGAAACTCTGAGCTTTGAAGAAGCAACATGTATAGATGGATTATCAATAAACTAATCATCTACTAATGATGCATCCACATAAGAAGAGGAAATAAAAGTCTTATTATCATCCATAGGAGCCTATTTATCCAAGTAAACATGACTTTTCGATGAAGATTCATTGTCTCTATACAATGGTTGGATGATGGTCTAAGAAATAAAAGGATACTTAGTGTAGAGTATCCTAAAAAACATTAATACATATTAGTCCATTGACCATGTCATTACTACTAAAAAATGCATTCTTCTATTCATAGTCACTTGGCTTAGTAACGAGTCCAAAGAGATTTAAGGCAAAAGATCTTGCTCAAGGAAATGATTATTTATTCCTTATTTCCAAGACATATAATTCTTTGAAGTTAGCTTGACAATAGAAGGATACAAATAATTATGAAGATGGATAATTAACCCCCCCCCGCTGGAGATTTTTCTTGTTACCTTCAATCCTAAGTGAAGCTCACAAGACTTGGATTATGGAATTTAAAACTTGACAACTTATTTAACCCTATTCACTAATTGAAGACAAGAAAACCAAAAATCAACAAGGCTATTGGCCTTCTTCTCTTCAATCTGCACAAACTCAAGAAGGTAATCCTATTCTTAGATATGCACATATAACTAAATCATGATACATGACACATTGTAGACCATACAACAATGGATAATTCTCAGATTTATGTAATGAAAATTTTTCATTTCACCTAATTCTAAACAAAATCCCATTTAACTTGCTGAAGAATGGGGACAAGTTTAGTAGTGATGCTGATGGGGCTTCTGGAGGTTTGGCCATCTTTTGGAACACTATTAGCTTCTCTTGTGTCCTACTGAAAGAAGATAAGAACTTCCTGGCAGTAAAAGTTAGCAGTATCAAGGATAACTTTTCCTAGCCTCTTATTAATGTGTTTGTTCCTAATACTAAATTTGGTCGCCTTCACCTCTAGAAAAGGATTCATGATTTTAGAAAGGATTTCCCAGAAGACAATTGGATGATGATGGGAGACTTTAATACTCCCCTGAAAGAAGCTAATAAAAAAGGAGGGAACAATACCCAAGTGGATAGTAGGGTTGATTTTATGGATTTTATTTCTAATGAAGGATTGCTGGATATTGATCTGGAAGGAATCAACTTTACTTGGACTAATAGGAGAGTTGGTGCGGATCTCATTTAGGTCAAGCTTGATAGAGTCCTTGTTTCTCATGGGTGGATTGCCAATTTTTCCAGCTCTCTTTCTGCTCTTAATCGTATAGGGTCGGATCACTTTCCTATATCCTTTATAGCTAACTCCTTCAAAGGTAAAGGTAATTCTCCTTTTAGACTGGAGAAAATGTGGTTGAACCACTCTGAATTCAAAAATAAAATTAAGGAGTGGTGGAGTATTAAAGTGGAAGGAAAGGAAATGTTCTAGGTGGCAAAAAAAATGGCAAACATCAAATCTAAAGTTAGATGTTGGAATAAGGATGTCTTTGGGGATATATTCCAAACCAAAAGCAAAATTCAAATGGACCTTAAAGAAATTCAAGATAAGATACAGAGCATAGGATTGACTAAAGAAAAAAGAAAAGAAGAAAATATTATCCTAGCAGATTACCATAATATTATATCTAAAGAAGAAACTTTTTGGAGACAGAAATCTAGGTCTCTTTGGTTGAAAGCAGGAGACAAAAATACAAGATTCTTCCATCTAATAGAAATGAAACACAAGGCTATGAATAGAATCAACTCTTTGATTACCCAAAGGGGCACTCTTAATAAAGAAGAAGAGATAAGGAAAGATATGATGGGCCATTTTGCTTTGATCCTCTCTAAAGAACAAGGTCTCAATCCTGATGATCAGAACAATTTGCTGAATTCCATTCCTACGCTGTTGGTGGTGGAGGATAATCTCTTTCTCAAATCTATACCCTCGAAGGAGGAAATTATCAAGGCTATTCAGTCCTTTGAAGGTGAAAAATCCCCAAGGCTGGATGGTTTTCAAATGTTTTTCTTTCAACATTTCTGGGATATTATTGAGGATGATATTTGTGATGCTGTGAAAGAATTCTATGGATCTAAGTCTTTGCTTAAAGAGCTCAATTCTACCTTCATAGCTTTGATACCAAAAAAACTAGGAGCTAACACTGCTAATAGCTTTAGACCTATTAGTCTTTGTAATTCATTGTATAAAATCATATCTAAGGTTTTGACTTCTAGGATTCTCAAGATTCTCCCCCATCTCATTTCTCCCCAACAAAATGGTTTTGTGCCAGGAAGACAAATTTTGGACTCGATCATGGTTGTTCATGAGAACATCCATTCGCTGGAGACATCGAAGAAGCAAGGGTTCCTTATGAAACTTGACCTATCAAAAGCCTATGATAGGGTTGATTGGGAGTTTCTTATGAAGATTCTTCATGCTTTTGGTTTTGATGAGGGAGTGATTAAAATTATTATGCAACTTGTTACTACTGTCTCTTCTTCGGTGATTGTGAATGGGGGATCCTCTCCTTTCTTCAAACCATCCAAAGGGTTACGTCAAGGTGATCCTATATCACCAATTCTTTTTTCTATAATGGCAGAATGTCTAGGGAGATTCCTCTCTCATCAAGTTTCTCAAGGTTTGATTACGGGTTTACATTCGACTTCTAGAGGGATTGTCTATTCGCATGAACAATTTGTTGATGATATGATTCTGATGGGAGAATCTACAGTGAAGGAGGCAAAGAATATGAAAAAGGCACTAAACGTGTATGCTAAAGCCACTGGTCAAATCATAAATTGGGAGAAGAGTGCCCTATTTTTCTTCAATACCCCTGAAGCCAGAATGAATAGAATCTCTGCTATCCTTGGGTGCAAGATAGGAAGTCTCCCGACCTCTTATCTTGGCCCGCCTTTGTGCTTGAAATTGGAGGCTAATTTCTAGAATGAAATTCTTGATAGATTTCAAATGAAATTGGCAGCTTGGAAAGGGGCAATCCTCAGTCAAGCTGGGAAAGTCCAATTGTTGAAATCAACTTTGCAAAATCTTCCGGTCTATGCTCTTAGCTTATTCAAAATTCCTCAAAATTTTGCTGAATTAATAGAGAAAATCCATAAAAGGTTCCTATGGTCTGGAGTGGAAGAGAAAAAGAGACTAAGTCTTGTGGCTTGGGAGAAGATTTGTAAGCCCAAAAAGATGGGGGGTCTGGGAATAAGGAGCATCAATTATACCAATAAAACCCTCCTAGCTAAGCAATGCTGGAGAATATTCAAAGATGAGAAAGAATGGAACTTGATTATGAAAAGGAAATACCATCTTAGTGATCTAGAAGGAATACTCCAATCTCAAAATGATATCCAAGGATCTTTTGTTTGGAACAGTATAAGTAAAGGCAAGATTCTCATTTGCAAAGGTGCAATTTGGAAGTTGGGAAATGGTAGGAAAATTCATTTTTGGAATGATAAATGGATGTCAGAGAAGCCCCTGATAGAAAATGAAGAGTGGAGGAATGCTATTCAAGACTGTAAAGATACTATAGGAGAAATGGTCAGCGATTACTGGAAAAATGAAGAATGGATAGACCTTGGGCAAAAGGATATCAGATTTAAAGAACTAAATAAACAACTTAATAACTAGTTTATAAGAGAGAATGAGGATGAAAAAATTATTTGGGGTCTGGTGACTTCTAGAAAGTTCTCGGTTGCTTCTGCTTCATTTCTTCTTCTCCCTAATGAGGCTTAGCCTTTGTGGGCACAGGTATGGAATAAGGACCTTACCCCTAAAATTAACATGTTCTTCTGGCTGCTTGTTCAGAATAAAATTCTCACATAGGACAATCTCTTGAGAAGAGGGTTCCAAATGCCTAATAGGTGTGCCCTGTGCTGTCAAGATGCTGAAAATAGAAATCACCTTATGATACATTGTTCTTTTACAAGAGAGGTGTGGGACTCAACTATGTCTTCCCTTGATCTCATGTGGGTGAAACCTAAATCTATCCAGGAGTTCTTTCAGCAATGGCAGAGTCCTTTTAATGACCATAATGCCAGGATTATATGGAAATTTGTCCTTCCCCACTTTACCTGGCTTATCTCGAAGGAGAGGAATAATAGAATCTTTAGAGAGAAAAAGGCCCCCCGCTTCGTGGTTGCTAATTCCGTGTCAAGAAGTATTATGGAAAATTACAGAAGTATGGGAAGGAAAGGTAGGAGTCTTTGGGACCCTCAACCTGAGAAGGACTATAGGATCTCATGTGAGAGATTAAAGAAGAGTCAGAATCAGAACCCTAGAGATAATGTTATGTGGACAACACCTCCCAATGGTTGGGTTAAAGGGAACTTTGATGGCTCGGTGAAGGGAAATCCTGGAAGGGCTGGAGGTGGAGGGTTAATTAGAGATAATGCTGGAAACTACTTAGGAGCGATTTCTGTCCTGCTTGGAATTCAAACTAGCCACGTGGCAGAGGCAAAAGCTTCTCTTTATTTGGTCATGATGGTGAAAGATTTGGGTTGCATGAAATTATGGCTGGAAGGGGACTCTCTAAATATAATCAATGCCATAAAAGGGAACTCTGTCAGTTCTTGGACGATAGAACACATCATCAACAAAATAAAACTTTTAATGAACTACTTTGAAGACTACCATGTCACTCACGTATATCGTGAAGGCAATAAACTGGCGGATAGGTTGGCTAATGACGACACATTTTTTGACATCATCTAAAAGTGGCAAGGGGAAGTGAATCTCAAGAGTGAGATTTCCAGTCTAATCAAATATGACAAAATTAATCACTATGAAGGAAACATCACTTAATTTTATGATGACAAGGACAAACCATTTACCGAGGAGGCTTGCATGTAAGCTGAAGCATGTGAAATTTACTCTACAGATAATAAGGCACAGACAAAGGGTTATTTTCAAAAACCAAAAAAGCATTGTGAACCTGAGAAGTAAGGTGGAGAAATCTGGAAAGAAGCCGAACCAGTACATGAAAAATAAGAAAATTATGGGAGGTGGTTTGAAGAGGGAGGAACCCTCCGACTATGACAAATGGAGACAAGATAGAGATGTGTGGAAGAAGCTAAAAAAAGGGGGGGTTACCTAGTTTATGAAGAAGCTTCATGGTCACGACAAAAAGATTACGACAATGTTTGCAGAGGGCTGGAATAATGGTAAGGTGTTTCTTTGGGGCAAGTCTTTCAAGCTTACCATTTCTAGTATAGCTGAAATTACCGATTTACCTATTGATGGTACCCATTTTCATAGAGGCAATCATAAGCTAGGAACTGAAGCCTTTGCTATTTTTCCCAAAACTGTTGATGAGAAAGCCCTTATGACTAAGGGGAAGGGGGACTATGTGGACATTTCTAATATAGATGAATTCTGGGCTAAAATTCTGAAGGCCATGATTGAATATTTCACTCTGGATGGGCAGTATTTGAAAATCTATAATTTCTATTTTGTGTTTGCTAACCACTTTAGGCACAAAAGAAGAATCTCTTTCCCTTATTATCTGTTAAGTTCTTTGAATAGCAGCATTACCGGTCACAAAAAAAAGGATTCTAACCTTGTGCTGCATGAAGGATTGATTCTCCTTATATTTGAGCACATTAGGGATAACATTCCAGACCCTATCCCTAAAAAAATCATGGAGAAAAGAAAGGTGAAAATTGAGGAAGAGAAGGAACCCGAGACCAGTAAGAAGAAAAAGATAAAGAAAGGAAAACATCTAGCTACTTCTAATGACAAAGATACCAGAGAGAAGGAGTTTGAGCACAAACAACAAATGAGAGGAAAGGATTCTCTTGAGGAAGGCATCGAGAAGGAGATTGAAGAGGAAGAGATAAACAATGACAAAGAGGAAGACTATGGAAAAGATCAAGAAGAGGAAATGAATGAGTGGCTGGAGGGGAATGATGACAAAGAGGAGAATAACTATGAAGAAGGAGAAGAGAAGGAGGAAGCAGATGAGGAAGAGGAAGGAACCCATGGTTACTCTTCAGATGGAAAAACTATAGATACCCCTATTATTATTGAGGATGCTGAGAAAGAGGAGGTTGGCACTCATTCTTTGGAGGAGGTTATTTCTTCTCAGATTGATCCTGTGGAGGAAAATATGAATAATGCCATGTTAGAGAAGGGGGAAGATAAAACCAGAGAGGTTTTTTTGGAGGGTTTTATTGGTGGCCAAGAGAATGATGGAAAGGAGGCTGGTACTTTTCCTTCTGCTATTGACACTAGTGAGGAGACCTCCATAAGAGGGGAGGAAGGGAAGAACGTGATGGCCAGACTAGAGAAAATTAATAACAAAGAGGAACCTGGAACCCTTCAGAGGGAAGACTCTTTGCATAAGGAGAAGAACAATGTGGAGAATTAGGAGGAGAATAGGGACTAGAAGAAGGAAATGCAGGAAATGGATATTCATATCCAAGATATGGAAAAAACTATGAATAACATGAATACTAAGATGGGAAAAATGGAAAATAAGATTTTTGATAAGGTTAAAAATAAAAATACTAAAGAGGATGGTACAACTGAGATGAATAAGAAGGTTAAAGAAATGATGAAAGTTTTAGAGACTAAAATCAACAACCATGACAACATGATAAGAGGTGTCATGAATCATAGCAATGAGGGTTTGAAGGTGATTGTAATGAACCTGAAAATGTTGCATAACCATCTGGAAAGGAACATGCTAGAAATAACCACTATCACTATCGAAGAAGATGTTGGAAATACAGGACCAGGGATGAGAACTAGAGGATGCACTCAGTGAAAGGTCCCTGAAAAACCTACAGAGATGAAGGAATTGCAAGAAGCAATCCAGAAGATGGAAGATCTCCAGAAGAAGGCTGAGGAGATGATAAAAGATAATTAGCTTGTTCTAGCTGGTAGATGTTTTGTTGTTGGTTTTTTCTCTAGCTTTTTCTTTTGAATTGTTTGACTATTATTTGTTGCTGTGGTTTTCTAGCAGCTGTTTCATTTTGTTTTCTTTATTGCTCTATCTTTTGTTGTATTAAACTCTGGTTTCAGGTCCATGTAAAACCTGATTTTACCTTAATCAAAAACTTTAGACATACTAAGAATGTAATTATACTACTCCCATGCTAACAAAAACAATTAAATTTGTTTTGACTTTGAATTGGTTGGTATTGTACACACTAAATAGTGCACTTCTATGAATCATTACAATCAAGAACACTCAAGAATGAGGTCTCAAAAATTGATCCATAACTCCCTAGGCATGGAGTGCAAGGGTGTTTAAGAATGCTCTCAACTAGAGCTATTAAGCTAATAACCTTGCTAGTAAACCATGCAATGGGAGATTCAAATGAAGACAAGTGCAAGAATGCCAATATCCTCAAGAATCAAATGAAATGCAATGCAACTAGATTAGGATGAAGATGCAAGCTAAGCTATAAAAATGAAAGGTGCAAGCTATGCTATGAAAGGAAATAGATGTAAGTGTTACAACCCAAGCTAATTAATCTATATGAGTTAATCTAGAGCATGGAAATGAAGCTAATCTAAGAAAGAATGAATATGAAACTAAGCTAAGAATGCAAGAATAGAATGTAGATGCTAAGAAATGAAACTATGATAGCATGTAGATGCAAAAGCCAAGAAGGCTCCAAATTTTCAAAAAGCTCCAAAGTGACCTAGAAAACCTACAGCATAACATTAGCATAAAAAGTTGGGTATCTAGAATGAAGAAGAGAGCTCTCCTTTTATAAGAAATGAGAAAGAATGGACCATGAAGATTAAGAGGAAAAAGATTTAATCAACGGTGAAGCATCAAAGAGGATCAATACATGTGCACAAGTATCCTCCAATGAGAAAATAAGAGTTGATTGTTGTGCCCATATGAGACAAAAAGTGCTTTTTCCCTTTTTATAAAATAAGAATAATGCTTTATTTTGTGCAACTTAGGATAAGAGGAAAAGTGGGGGCTTTTTATTTAATTAAAAAGGAGGAAACTCCTTTTAATTAAATAAAGACTTAGGATAAAATGGTTAGCCCATAGAAAATAATCGAACAAATGATAGAACTAGGATTTGATCAAGAATAAGCAATTGATAATTTTAGCAAATGGGGCTAATAGTCTAGATGACCATTTTTAGGTGTATACATTTGCCCCTCTTTGACTAATGTGAGATTGATTTGGGATCACATGCAGTCAAAGAATAGATCAGCCAAGAAAGCAAGCAAAGATCTGACTCCAAAGTATGAAGTGCAGACAGATAGCAAGTCTTTCATGGTCAGCCTGATAGCGATAGTACTGAACACTTAGGAAAGAGATGGACAATATCAGGACTCAAGATGAGAACTAACATGTCAAGCGCAAAGATAGATCAATCAGAGCAAATGGAATGGTCAAGCATATGCTCTAGAGAATAGCCAGCAAGGATATGATGTGTCTGCCCCCTCAGGATCGAAAGTGAGATCAGGTAGAGGGAATGCAGAAGCAAGAGCAACATGATCAAATCACTAGAAATCATAATCGAAGATGAAAGAATGATAGAATAACCATCAAGCAATGAAGATATGCCCCAATCAAGACCTTAGAGAGAGATAAATGAAATGAATGAAAGACTAGAAGGGTGAGAGAGATGGGGGGGAAGAAGTGAAGATACCCCAACAAAGATCGAAGGATCAGGCCTCAAAAGGTCAGTCAATTGTGCAGAAGAAGGAGATATGCAATGTGGACGATCAAGGTGAACTCGGATTTCAGTTTGGATCCTGAAATGAAGAGAAAATGGTGTGATATGAAAGACAAGAAGTGAAAGACATGATCGAGAAGAAGCGAAAGGTGAGCGCAGTTTGACTAACAAGTCCATGAAAGATGAAAGGAGAGCTCTCTCCATATGCAAAATGCAAAACTATTTTACATGAACCTAAAAATGCAAGCTACTATGAAAAGTGGTTTACTTGCAAGGTCACAAAGCCAATAGACATCTAATTATCATCATCGAGCATTATTGGTAGAATCGCAAGATCATACAATATAGACTAGCATAACTATGTGGATCTAAATATGATCTATATTAGATAGGAATGTGGAAATTCCACCTAGGCATCAAAGACATATAAGTCAAGATGACTAGTGCAATGAGATTCCCTAAGTTTGGTATAGCAAGATTATGCTCGCATCGAGACACAAGAAAGTCAAGATGACTAGAAGCATGCACTCGCGTAAAAAAAAAAATAGTCAAGGATGATACCTTGTAAGTCCTCAGTGTCAAGTGGATCAAGCACGAATGCTAATGACAGAAAGAAGGAACAAGATATACCCACAAGCAGAAAAAGAAATAAAACATGTTCTCATGCCCCAGTCTTCTAGCTATGCATCATTGAAAACTATTAGGGAGAGAACACTCAACAAAGAAATCATCATAGACAACACACCAAGAAATAAAGTCAAGCAAGTCTCTGCAAGTGTTTAAGTGTGTGTGTGTTGGTCATAGAGTCAAACTTTGAGGATCGCATCTGCTAGTGAAAAATATTGCATCATTCTGGACTATGGATAGGATATCTGATAAGTGTTAAGAAACACTTGACACTAGGAAAGTGTTAAAAAACACAATTGGGGTGGTGTTGAAAAACACCATTGGAACCAAGAGGCCTAAGAAACCCGAACACACAAAGAGACCCAAGATAAGCTAGAACAACGTATGCCCCCTAGACTAAGACAAGAGTCAATTCCAAGCTAGGAGAGGCAAAGTGAGAAGTGGAGTGAAAGAGCACCATGCAAGATTGATAGACATAGGTGCAAAGGTCTCAAGCAGTGCCTGTTTCCAAATTTTCACCACTTGGAAGATTTTTTCAGGACTTTTTATAATTTTTTTGTATTTTTGCTACCAAGGCGCCTGTTTCCAGGTTTTCACCAAGGCACTTTTTCTTTTTTTCTTTTTTGAATTTTTTGAATTTTTTTATTTTTTTGGTGAGACATCAAAGCGCCTATTGCTAGGTTTTCACTAGGATGCTCATTTTTTCAGTACTTTTTATGCTTTTTAGGATTTTTTCAGCATCATATATGAATTTTTTTTTGGAATTTTTTCAGGACCAATAAAAATATGTACAAAGAGCTTCAGAACTTTAGACATAGTACTTCTTCAGATGTAGATAATTGGTAGGCCCGGTAAGCTCTTCTCCCTCTAGTGTAGATAACTGATAGACCTTAGACCCAAATGCTACAATGATAAGATAAGGTCCTAACCAATAGTAGCCAACCCTAAGTAATTTCCAAGCTAACGCAAGGTTCTTAAAGTGTGATCCACATATACCATTGTGAACTTCAACTAGCGCTTTGTCCGACTCCTCTATTTCTAGACTCTTAAGGAGAGTTCCATCTAGACCCTTCCTATACAAGTCACCAGAGGCGAGGGTAAAGTGTGAGGCATGATGGATGAGATTTTCAAGGATAACGTGATCTTGGAATCATGTTATCCTAAATGTACATACTATGCCCCACAGTGGGTGCCAAAAAATCTAAATGTATATGAGTTGCACCCTATTTCCAGCGTTTTGAAAATTGCTATGGATAGACATAGGTGCAAAGGTCTCAAGCAGCACCTGTTTCCAAGTTTTCACCACTTGGAAGATTTTTTCAAGACTTTTTATAATTTTTTTGTATTTTTGCTACCAAGGCGCCTGTTTCCAAGTTTTCACCAAGGCACTTTTTCTATTTTTGAATTTTTGAATTTTTTGAATTTTTTGATTTTTTTGGTGAGACATCAAAGCACCTATTGCTAGGTTTTCACTAGGATGCTCATTTTTTAGTACTTTTTATGCTTTTTAGGATTTTTTCAGCATCATATATGATTTTTTTTTTTGGAATTTTTTCAGGACCAATAAAAATATGTACAAAGAGCTTTAGAACTTTAGACATAGTACTTCTTCAGATGTAGATAATTGGTAGGCCTGGTAAGCTCTGCTGCCTCTAATGTAGATAGCTGAGAGACCTCGAACCCAAATGCTGCAGTGATAAGATAAGGTCCTAACCAATAGTAGCCAACCCTAAGAAATTTCCAAGCTAACGCAAGGTCGTTAAAGTGTGATCCACATATACCGTCATGGAATTTAGCTAGCACTTTGTCTGACTCCTCTATTTCTAGACACTTGAGAGTTCTGTCTAGACCCTTCCTATACAAGTCACTAGAGACGAGGGTAAAGTGTGAGGCATGATGGATGAGATGGCACTTCATATTGCATGTTAGAAGTTTAGGGATAGCTTGATCTGTGAGATGGGAAAAGATGGTGGCATAGCGGGATGATTCAACAGGATAGCATAATTCTTCCACTAGGAACTAGAAGTGGGATTTATGCTTTTTCAATTGTAAAATGGATGCCGAAGTAACCAAGGCATCAATAGATTTGATTTGAGCTCTAGGAATGTGTTGAAATATGACAGAGGTGAAATAATTCTTGAAAAAGTTCACCATTTTTTTGTAGAGAATCAGCTTGTCATTTTTTATTTGATAATCATCATTTTTGAGTAGGTCTTTATTTTGACTTTTTTTAGGTTCGGATATTGCCACAATGTGGTTTTCACCATCTGACCATTGCTCTGTTCTTTTGATTTGATGATTGAGATACTTAATTTCTGATTTAGTCCTTTTTGTTGTTGGTTCGCTGGTGGAAGAAGTAATAGGTTCAATGACATGTTGATCTTGGGTGGACCAAGCTATGAGATCTAATTTTGTGAGATGAAATGAAGGGACTGGTTCAATAGCATTTATGTGAGGGATGTCATCTTTGGTGACAAGAGAGGTCGAGCCTATAGGGTAAGCTCCAAAAGTGTTAAGATCTAGACTTGTCATAGAAGGACCAACGCGGTCCACTAAAGCAATACATGGATTAAACTCATCAGACCCTACGTGAGACTCATCAACTACGTTGGGTTGGTCACCATAAGTATGAACCACATCCACTTCCATATCCACTATGGAAGATCCATCGGAGAGAGTATCCCATTCATATTCATTTGGATCTATTGTTATGCTTCTACTGGGATGCTTGCACCAAGAAGGTTTAGGAACTTTAGAAGTAGAGGCTTCAGCGTAATTATTTGCGAGATCTCCTCTTTTCATTAACTGGAAAATATTCCTATGTTGTCTAGCTCTGGGATCAAATTCATTATCTCTAGACATAGAAGCTTCAACTGAATCATGTGTAGGTATGCATTCTTCTCCCCAAAGGAGTGAAGTAGAAGGAAGATCATCTCTTATTTGAGCCATAGTGTGTAGTGGTGACTCATCTATATCTATGTCTGAATCACTAATCATGGGAGCATTGCTAGAACATGTAGGGAGGTCATCATCGACACCATATCCTAGACCTATTGTAATCTTAGAGGGTTGGCCATTAGTATGACTCAAAGGCTTGGCTACGGCATGCCCATTATCATTTATAGGTCCTTGACCTTGATAGCCCATTTGCTGCAAAAATTTATATCCTTTACCATAGCGCTTAGGGGAAATAGGAGTAGCAATTATCGTACTACCCTCTTCTTCTCTATAGATCCATTCTCTAACAACTTGTTCTTCTCTTTCTACCTCTAGGGGTATGGACGCTTGAACAAAATTACCAAAAATTGTCATGGCAGAAGTAGAAGGCTTCATCTTATCAGAAGGTCTCCCATGTGATCTTGGAGATATTGGCATAGTAGCAATGGAATCCAGTGTGTATTCACCCATACCAAGGCTCATCATTTTAAAAGTTTTCTCAGTGGCAACCAAGGATGCAGTAGGATCATCAGAGGGCTTCTTGTGAGGAACAAACATTTCAGTAGCAACAAGAGCATTAATATCAATAGAATGATCCGCAGGAATCACAATTTCAGCTTCATTATGAGGGAATTTGATGCACTGATGGTAAGTGGAAGGGATAGCTTGCATGTCATGGATCCAAGGATGACTCAGAAGAATGTTATATGCGAGTGGGATGTCCAATACTTGGAACATAATATCTTTCATGACAGGGCCCACTCAAACAGGTAGCGTGACAAGACCTTTGGAAGATCTTTCAACTTCATCATATGCTTTTATAGTGATTTTCCACTTAGGATTGATAACAAATTATGACAAACCCAGTTGTTGTATGACATTGAAAGAAACAATATTTAACCCAGCACCATTGTCTATCAGGACTCGGCGTACTCGGGTATGGTAGACCATAACTTCAATATGTAAGGCAAGATCGTGAGGGTGACTAATAGATACATCATCTTCTACAGAAAATGATAGATAATGAGGTGATGAGATGTGGTTGACCATAGCATGGAACCTATCTGGGTTATTTTCATTAGGGACATTAGCTATACGCAAAGCCTTTTCATGGATCTCCTTGTGCAAAGGGGATAGCTCAAGCAACTCAAAAATAGATATCTGTGCGGGTGTCCGTTGCAACTGATGGACAAGATCATAGCTAGACAAAGCTAAAGGAACTGTTGGTTTGGAAGATGAGACTTGTTTAGGATCAAGTGTAGTTTTAAGGACTAGTTTAGCTTTCCCCCTAGTAATAGCATTTAGTGCCTCACTTCGGGAAGAAGAACTACCATGTGTTTGCAAGACCAACTTTGGCATACCATGATTGGTTTTATTATCATCTTGAGGTCTCATAATAAGAACACTCTCAATGAGCTCCACCATGTTGATCACAGGCGAATCAGAAGTATATGTGTAGTTGATCTTAGCATCATGATTCTTCTTATTTGGTTGATAGGACTCCCCCTTGTCATACTTAGGTAGAGGATCTTTGAAAGCTATGTGATCAAAATTTTTAACTAGGCCATCTATGAGAACTATGCCTCCATCAATGAGATCTTGAATAGCATCTTTAAGCGTGAAACAATTGTCAGTCTTGTGTCCCTTGTTTCTGTGATAGTGGCAGTAATGATCCTCTCTCCACCAATCAGGCTTAACTGGTGGATCATAGGGATGATTTTTCTCAGGAAGCGTAAGATAATTATTTTCAACCAAAGTCTTAAGAATCACATCATATGGTTCAGTCAATGGGGTATAGACCCATCATCGGAATTGCTTCTTTGGCTTATCTGCATGCTAAGGCTTAGGAGCATTTTGAACATTGGCAGCTTCTTTTTGTTTTGCTGTGTAGATGTCATTAGAAAGGTTGAAACTAGGCTCTTGAGTTTTAGGGGCATCTACAACCCCATCATTGACAACATACTTGTTTCTATTCCAAGGCTTGTTTTTGTCTTTGCCATTACCTCTAGCATCTTTATTAATAACAATATCCCCCTTTCTTATGGCCACATCCTCAACCCTATATGCACTTTCAACCATGTCATTGAAAGAGGAGAACAGTTGTTTCCTAAGATCATAATATAGTTCTGGCACAAGAGTGCTGACAAAAATGTCAATCTTTTCTCTTTCATCTAGCTGACGAGGATTTTGAGAATACAATGACCTCCAACATTGCAAATAAGTAGCAAATAACTCTCCTTGGTTTTGTCTCAAAGCACCAAGATCTATCATGGTGATAGGCTGTTGGATATTGTATGAATAGTGTTGTGTGAAGCGCATAGCCAACTCATCAAAAGTCTTCAAAGGAGGTGTCAAATTTGCAAACCATTCTAAAGCTTGTCCTCTTAAGCTTTGAGGGAATAATTGTAGCAAAAATGTGTCTTCGTGAAGAAAGTCCATGCTAAGAGTGTAAAAGTGACGCACATGGTCATGGGGATCACCATTTCCATACTTAGGAACCTCAATATCCCTAGGAAATGGGACCATGTATAGACTTTTATCAAAAGGAAGAGCACAAATTGATTCTACAAAAGAGACCTTTGGAGGCTCTCTTTCGATTGCCATTTGGGTAAGGTGTTGATTTGTCTGACGTAATTCTTCCTGAAGGACTTCTAATTCAGTTGGTACTCTTTCTTGGAAAATTTGTCTAACATCATAGTCGGGAGGATGCTTGTATCCTCTAGAAGTCATATATTGGAAATATTGGTCTCCATTGCGCTCTAAAAGCTTGAGCATCTTTCATTGGGAGTCCTCATCTTGTTCAAATGCAATAAGATACTCACTAGAAATATCATCAACGACCTCTTCCTCATGGTGAGAGGGAGGTGGTCTAGGAGGTGAAGAAGCTACATCAAAAGTCTGTCTTGGGGGGGACCTTGGTGGCGTGTTGTTTCCATTGTTGCCACTGGTGCCAAAGAAAGGTCTATTTTCATAGCTACTAGTCCCAAGTTGTTCATGAGACATCCCTCTTGAAGTCAGACACCTAGCAGCTTCCATTAAGCTTTTACTATACTCTCTATCCAAGAGTGCTTGTTTATCTCTTTGCTCAAAGTGGTCTTGCATATGATGATATCTCTCTTGTTCATTGATATAAGTGAGACACTGTCTATGTTTTTGGGGGTTTTGGATGCGGAAAAGAGGAAGCCTCCTTTGTACCATGGGGTAGCCTTAGAATCCTTAGATTGGTCAGAACTAGAACTATCGCTGCAAGCAGGCACTTGTGAGTGTCTAGTTGGAGGAGGTAACTGAGTGTAATTGAACGGAGGATGATTCTCCTACTCAAATTGACACCGAGTTGTAACCGGCATGAAAAAGAATTGTTGGTTGACTAATAGAATGAGACAAAGTTTCTTAGATATTGAGATAAGCAAAGCTAGTAAAGATCACTTGTAAAAGTAGAACAATAGAAATGGCTCGTCAAAGGTGCTCAAGCACTTACAACGATCAATTGACTTAAGTCGAGAGATGAGCAAGAAGCTCGATTAGCAAGTAGCTATAGTTGTAACCATAATGTGACAAGTGATCAAGAGTAGCATTTGTTGGGCTCAAACCCAATAGTTTTAACTCATTTGTTTCAGTCTAGAACAATCCTAAGCATGTAGGTAACAAACCAGCTTCAGGTAAGAACAGAAAAAGACACTCTACGACAGGTTAAAGTTCAAGTTTAGCAGCTCCGAATTGCAACATCAACAAGACACCAAAAAGGTTCTGGGCAATACTTTCCAAGTAGATAGGGCAACAGTTTAAGACCAGGCGAGCCTTCACTTTAGGTAGGGCGATAGACTCCAGGTAGACAGAGCGATAGAGTCTAGGCTAGACAGGCAATAGTTCGGCAGGCGCGAACTATCGCGTGATATTTCTTAGCAAAGCACGCGATACTATTGCAGATTTGGGCAATTCTTTGACTAGTGAACATAAAAATTTTAGGGTAAAAGCACAAAGCTGTGTCACGTTTCAGGACAACTTATCAGCACAGCTGAATTTGAGTATTTCTAACTAAAATTATTTTTTTTCAAACATATGGTCTAGCTAGACTCATTCTAGCTAAGTTAGATAAGTTCTTCACCTTTTCCAATTGGAAATATCTATTAAATGCATGTTTTATAAAAATTACTAAAGAAATAAAATTATTTCAGAAAAGCGACGTTTCAATAACTCTTACTCTTTTTAATGATATTTTTTTACAAATATAAAAATACCCTTTTTTAGAGCACAGAGTCAAGATTATCATCATATAATTTTTATAGTATTTTAATTAGATCTAATATATTATAATTTCAAAATACTACAAGTAGGTATTTTAACATTCGAGAACAAGATGCTTAAAAAATAGCAAAAAATAGTAAAGCTTATCAAAAAAATTGAAAATTTATATTTAACACTAGAGGAGAGAGTTATCTTCAAGAGTGTGTAATTTATTTTCTAAATGGTGTAGATTTGATAGGGGAAATTTGACGCGAGATGAAAACTGTCAATTTTAGGTATGTTCGACTTTGAGTAGTTATAACAGAGAAAATATACATTGAAAATTAATTTTTCTTCTTTTTTGCACTAGCTATACATTTTATCTATGACATATTTTGAAATCAAAGGAAAAAGAGATTATTTTCATATACTTTTTTGGTGCGAACAAGACCCTCGTTTTTCAGCATTTTTCAGTAAGTAAAAAATGGACTTAAAAAATTTAAAAACTATGTGAATTCTTGTTCAAAAAAAATTTAAAAAATTATAGCCATAAACTTCATCCACTTTTACACATTTCATTAGTTTACATCATCTCCAAATTTTAAACATAAATGCCATTTTTATGTCATTAAAGTTAAATTTTTTGTGTTGTTGACCTTTTCCTTTATAAAAGTGTGACACAGCTTTGTACTTTTACCCTTTAGTTTTGAAGCATTTTGATCAAATTCAAAGGTTGGATAGTGCAATTTCTCAGTTTGACAAGCAGTAACAACAGATAAAATACAGGTTTGCAAATAGTATAGGATCAAACATGTCATAGAACACTTGAAACAAGGGCAAAAGCAACCTTGCCAAGACAAGCACTTGTGATATCAAAATAGAAAACCTTATGAATGCTACCATTTTGTTTGAATGCTGAGAACGTTTACACTGGTATAGCACAACAAAAACACTTCAAGCACTTACTACCTAGAAAGTCAAGGCTCATTACTTAACAACTTGGCCCACAACTTGATGCTCCATTGCCTCACACAAAGTGTTTGCCCACAATAGATATCGGATTTGTCATGGAAGTGCCAAAGACACAACCAAAGGAACACATATGGAGAGTAATCTTGGGGTGATCCGGGTTATTCCACTTGGATCAATCCTTGCACCAAGAAGCTAAGCAGCAAAATAGGGTGGCTTCTAACTATGGTTCATAGTAAGGGCTTCCATTCATAGCACCCATCTTGCTCCCCAAAGGGACTCCTTACCTTGCGAAAAGTAACGGACCTCACTGCCTCAAGAGTACCTTAAGCATTCTTGCTCAATACTTTCCTCATGGTCACAATCCCACAAGTACTCACATCAAGCGAAGATAAGCACTACGTCTACCAAAGTTTTGTGTCCTTGATAGCCTTGAGATTATAGTGGGTTGGAATAGCTCGGTATTAGCTTGTCCCCACTTGGGTCGTTCATCTTGATTGCTCAAGAGTAGGCCCGCTAAAGGATTCTAATGCTAAACAAAGAGTGGATTGACTTTTGAGTGTCAAGATTTCTGGTTCACCTCAAGGGTGAAGAGCATAATCTCCTAGCTCAAGAATCTCCCCCCAAACGCACCAAACAAAGAGTTCAATTACCCTCTTGTTTTCAAAGTCTAAAAGTAGGTCAGGATTTTTGGTTCACCACAAGGGTGAAGAGCATAATTTCCTACCACCAAAAGACTCCTACAACAAGATATTAAGTGCCTATGAAATGAAACAACTAGTATATGCCACACTTAAAATAAAATAAACAACAAGCACTTGATTGGGTTTTTATGCTTTGGGCAGCCCTACAAAAACCATTAGTAGCCCTTGTGCATTTGAAGCTTTGACATGCGTTCTTTTGGAAAAATATTTCAAGCAATAAGAGCACCTACAAGCACAACTTGTTAGCTCCACAATGGTTAGCACAATAAAAAATTAGATAATCTACAAAGAAAATAGCTAATCAAATGGTAAAATCTGAGAATGAAACTAGCATGGTTGGATTAGGCTTAGAAAGACCTTTCCAATGATATATCACACTTAAAATTTTGATACCGTTTGTGAAAATTTCTCAAAAATGGGTGCCAGTTTTAAATTTTTTTCAAAAAGATAGTAGAGAACTCGAAACTTGCAAGATAAACAAAATAGCTCAAAAATAGCTCACTGCCAGGTACAGGTGATAGTTATAGACACTAGAATTATCGCGTGATACTTCTCAGTATACTAGGGCGATAATATTAGTTTGTACAATACTTTGCTCTATACCAGGTGATACTTCACCCGAGACCAGGCGATATTCTCTGCAATAGCCAGGTGATACTTCTGACAAGTAAAGTATCACGTGCGTATAAAGAGAACTATTGTGCGATACTTCTGGAAGTATTGCACGATATTCTGAGATAGAAAAATAGAAACCAAAAATTAAGCTCAAAACTTGCTGAAAAATTAACAAAAATTGACGAAAATGCAAAAAAAGAAGGGACAAAGCTAGTCTACTCTACCCCACGGTGGGCGCGAAAAATGTACACACTAAAAAGTGCACTTCTATGAATCATTACAATCAAAAACACTCAAGAATGAGGTCTCAAAAATTGATCCATAGCTCCCTAGGCATGGAGTGCAAGGGTGTTTAAGAATGCTCTCAGCTAGAGCTATTAAGCCAATAACCTTGCTAGTAAACCATGCAATGGGAGATTCAAATGAAGACAAGGGCAAGAATGCCAATATCCTCAAGAATCAAATGAAATGCAATGCAACTAGATTAGGATGAAGATGCAAGCTAAGCTATAGAAATGAAAGGTGCAAGCTATGCTATGAAAGGAAATAGATGTAAGTGTTACAACCCAAGCTAATTAATCTATATGAGTTAATCTAGAGCATGGAAATGAAGCTAATCTAAGAAAGCATGAATATGAAACTAAGCTAAGAATGCAACAATAGAATGTAGATGCTAAGAAATGAAACTATGATAGCATGTAGATGCAAAAGCCAAGAAGGCTCCAAATCTTCAAAAAGCTCTAAAGTGACCTAGAAAATCTACAACATAACATTAGCATAAAAAGTTGCGTATCTAGAATGAAGAAAAGAGCTCTCCTTTTATAAGAAATGAGAAAGAATGGACCATGAAGATTAAGAGGCAAAAGATTTAATCAATGGTGGAGCATCAAAGAGGATCAATCCATGTGCACAAATATCCTCCAATGAGAAAATAAGAGTTGATTTTTGTGCCCATATGAGACAAAAAGTGATTTTTCCCTTTTTATAAAATAAGAATAATGCTTTATTTGTGCAACTTAGGATAAGAGGAAAAGTGGGGGCTTTTTATTTAATTAAAAAAGGAGGAAACTCCTTTTAATTAAATAAAGACTTAGGATAAAATAGTTAGCCCATAGAAAATAATCGAATAAATGATAGAACTAGGATTTGATCAAGAATAAGCAATTGATAATTTTAGCAAATGGGGCTAATAGTCTAGATGACCATTTTTAGGTGTATACAGGTATCTAAGACAAACCTAATATTTTTCATTAGATCAGTGCTCGATCCACGTGCACACAATCAAGCATTAAATCATAGACTTATTCACATATAACAAAATAGTCCAGTCAGTTAAACTTCACTATTCATGCCTTGATTGAATAAATTCATTTGAACAACTACAAAATTATATTTACATATCCATTTATTTACTTAGTCTCATAGCAATCAATATATAGCATTTAATTCTTCCCTTGAAAGAAACCCATGCACACATTACACAATTTCAAAGAAGTCTACAAATGATAAATTAAAAATATGATTAATATTTCAATTTAATATGAAAATTGAGTATACAATCAAGAGACAATTTTGTAATTCCCTTCATTATTCCATGAAAACTGATTAAGACAGATACATGGACACACATATTTTCTAAAAACTAAACTCTACCTCTATGCTTTACACTTTGCTACATTTTCATTTCCTTGGAATGAAAAAATAAAAACCAAAAGCCCTTGACATAGCCTTGGTATTCCAATTTATTTGAATGCAAAAAACTTCATGCTATTTTTCAAATATTCGATCTCTAATTGTCATTAGTCTATTACATAAGTTATTATCCCAACAGAGTTTATTATTGTTGATTTGTCCTACCGCAAAATTAGTTGGCCGATATACATGGTAGCATTGGTGCCAAGGCAGAGAATGCTACCAAAGAGCCAACCAGGCTTGCGATCTACACCAATATCAACCAAGGGTGGTTATTGATGTGGATAAGCCTAGGATGTAAACTTATCACTATTTTCCCCATTAAGATAGATTTTTGCTACTTCTTCCCAAGGCAAAATAGGCAACTCCAATCCACATCTTTTGTACTTACATCCATGCCCCAATTTGTATCCCCCCTATCAAAAATAATCAAAGTGGTAGCCTAAGAGATAGGAACTATTTGCAAGCTACAAAATAAGTCTTTACTTTCACTCAAAGGTTTTAATATCCCTTCATCTTCTTATGCTACTTTTAATATCCGTTCATCTACAAGAGAATGCTAGCCAACTCTAATGTCTTTGTATACTTCCTATACAACATAAACCATCTCACTCTAGCCCAAAAACCCCTTTATGCTCTTATGAACCCCACATTCAATTTCTTCAACAAAGAAACAATTCACATTTAATGGAGATAGTCACCTCCACATGACACATTTATATTACTAGCACTTGCACCTATAAGAGGTTCAAGAGTAGCTGATGGGAAATTAAAAGATAAATATAAAATTAAATCATATTTTTAATATTTGTCAAAAGTTCAAAAAAATTAGATAAAATATTTGAAAACTATATTTCTCAAACCATTATATAAGAAATAAAATAAATATAATTTGTTAAAGATGGTAAAGCAAATAAATTAAATTTCCCAAATAAGAATTATTTTGCAAATGTACCAAAAATTATGATAATCTAGATTTATATATAGAAACTTATAAATAAATTGCTAGAGCTACAAAGGATAAATTGCTAGGCTTATTTGATAATTATTGATCAAATTTAATAATAATTATTGATCAATTTTAATAAATTTATTTAGGCATTTTAAATTGTTGTATATTATTTTTTAAAATATAAATTACATTTTTATATTTATTAAAATATCATTCCAATTTTTAATATGTTCTGATTTTAAATTAAAGTTTATTAATTTATATTTTTTAATTTTATAAGTGAAATGAGAAAAAAATAGATAACATGTTAATATAAAAGAATTCTTCAAAAGGGATTATAATTTTCTTAGAAGGATAAAAATGTAAAAAAAATAACACTTCAACTAAAAAAACTTAAACAATTAGGATAGAGAAAATAAAGAGGTTGACAAAATTGTGAAAAGAAAATAATTATATGTTTCAGGATAAGCATACAAAATATAATGGCCTCAATAATTGAAGCATTACATGTAATAAGCTTAGAGTTATTACATGTAATCCAAGCCTCTACTAAGTCAATGAAATAAGTCTTACATGGAACAAGTTAACAATCACAAGTTTCTTTTGGATGAATAATAAACCATATAATAATTGAATATATTAAATACATGTTTATTGATTAAAAAAAATATAAATGATTAAAAACAACCTCAATAAACTGTTAAATAAGGGTGGAAGGGTGGGAGTGGGATCCTCCGCCGAGCCATAAAAGTGGGCCAATTTAGTTGGGTTAGGAAGTTTCATAGAATTTCTACTTGAGGATAAATTTTATATTTCAAATGATTGGAATGGTTTTGTAAGGAGTAAGGTCTATTTTCAATATTTAAATATAAAATAATTTAAATGTATATATATTTAAAAGATATTTTTTGTTTTTAATATTTTAGATAGATATGTTAAGAATGCAAATGAAAAAGACAAGTAAGAAAGAGATGATGTGTATATGATTGTATCAAAGAGATATTATACTAATAATATTAATAAAAAATTATAATAGAGAAATCATTTAAATATTAACTAAAAATAATAGTTATAATAATATAATATATTTAAATAGATGTAATATGTAATTATATTAATATAAAGATACTTAATTTTAAACTAAGTTCATATATTAATATTTTATAATTATATATGGCCTGCATTAGTTTTCCACAATTCATGATTTATAATACATAATAATTTAAATCTATAATTATACAATTAGTATATTCAATCTATATTATATAGTTTTGTATTATTTTATTTAAATAAAAATAAATATTAATATAAATATACTTGATTTTAAACTAAGTTCATATATTTATATTTTATAACTATATATGACATGCATTAGTTTTCCACAATTCATGGTTTATAATACATAATAATTTAAATCTATAATTATACAATTAGTATATATTTTGTAGTTGAATTTTAAATAATAATTTTGTGTCTATTGTAATAAATTTAATTTATAATTATTTATCTTATTAAAATGATATTTCAGGGTACTATTGCACACCAAAGTCCAATTAGCTTTTAATTATGTGTTATATCATCCTTATCTGATTTTTCTTAATGACACACTTCTTTTTGCTTACAAATGTTCTCCTTTCTTCCTTCTAACCACCTTTAATGCAATGTTTCGATGCGGTGAAGTTCAAATAAAATTAATAAAAAAATAAGACAAAATACAAATACAAATTATTCACAATAATAAATATAATTTTTTTTATATTAGATTAGTTAATTACATAAATTTCAATAAATATATAGTCAAAATATAGAAGAAACACTTAAAAAACAGATAGGTACTCCTTCTACATGTTAAGATTCAGATCTCATCACTCATTTTTTATCAAAATTTCACACCAAACTATTGAAATACCAATATCCAACTCATGAAAACCTAAGAACAAACAGTGCAATACAACAGCTTCCCCACTTTTTCCTACCACCGATTTTCTACAATTTTTAAATATGAATAAAAGTGAAATGTGAAAATTGTTGAGTCATGGTTATCTTCCCATTTTCCACAGCCCAATTTGAACATAGTTTTATGTGCAAACACATAGTTTTAACTGGTGTGATTGCCACGCGAGAAAATGCAGTTTTCTTCGGCGTGACTAACAAGATAGAAGCAAAACCGATAAGAAACAACCTGAAAGCGTTTTTCGAACATGAGAGTGAGACAATTCCTAGCATGACAAATTTCTGATTGCAAGCAACCTCATAAGAGAAGCTTATTGACTAATCAAAACTTAGATGTATATTTCACATTCCTCAAGATGGAAAATGGTGTTAACATGTCAATCCTACAAAATTTTCATCATATACTCAAGCTGACAAGACAATCCTATAAACAAACAAGGGACATATCTTTTCCTTTTGAAATTTTTATATTCTATATTAATTTGGTAGTTAGCTGATAGGCTTCCCTTGCGAGGAAGCTCGCTTATGGCTCTACCAGAAATCTCTCACGCTATCTCACGCCTGGAATAGGTTTGTCGAGTGGTTTCTATAAATCCAAAATGTAGTTTTCATGTAATCATTTTGCCTCTGTCATTTCATTCGCAATTTGTTCTCCCTCTGCCATTTCGTCTGCAGGTTTTAATCATCATTCTTCTGATGGAGTCTCCCATACTTCTGTTTATTTGATCATGCCCATCTCACCTTCCCACTTTTAGTTTTCATCTACATTTCCCATTTTCATATGGGAAGCGTCCAACAAGTGTATGCAACAGGCTTTATTCTTGGCCTCCCCGCATTTGTTTTCACTTGTAGTAAACCCTTTTGAAAATGTTTATATCTAACACATACCCTACTTCTAGCACACACAAATCACTTACACAGCAAGAAATCTTCATATCCTTAACGTCTGTAGTCAACCAACACATTTTCGGCTTCTCTCAGACAAGTGAAGGATCAAGTTTTTTCTTCTTTTGAATTTCTTCGCATATTTTGTTCAATACTTCAATAATTTTAGATGCAGCTCAAGTAATTCATGTCATTTTTTGCAAATACTGAATGCTTCAATATATTGTATTGTTTTTGAATTCGCTTGGTTAGATTTGCTATGCGATTTTGCAACTTCAATCTATGAGATCTATGTATGCCATTCGCGAAGTCCTCCATTCAATGTTTGATCTAAAGATTGGTTATCTTCTTATCTGCATCCATGGCCAGTGGAAGCAAGAATTTCCAGCAACCCATAGGTTTTTTCCCCCTATGTCTGGATTTTTCCAAGCAAAAGCAACAGTCAAGGACGTCAAAATGGTACGCCTGCCATGCATGTCCTCCCCCCGACCACAACGAAAATAGATGGGTATTTTCAGTGGATATGTATGCACTCTATTTTTTGTTATTTCACCCAGTCTCTCCAGTTTATAAATACAGTCAAGCCTATCAAAAAATGACAACCATAGATCACAGTTCCTAGGAAACCAAAAATGTAGAAGTATAAACAAATTCCCTAAGAAATCACCAAGAGTATTTAAGCAATGAAGTCTTATGCGCCAATATCCATGGCCCTCTAAGGTTAGTTTAATCTCGTAATTTTTTCTATTAGTGAACAAACAAGGGACTTACATCCAAATGAAAGGTCACTGTTCTATTGGGTGATTGCAGTCCGAAAATTCTTGAGTTAATTAGAAACTGGGTAAGCCACTTCTATGATGGCATTGTGCAACTTTACAGCTGTTATTTAAAGTAAAGGTATTGATTGAGTACAAATTTAGAACCTACCAAACAAATAAAGTTCACCCTACCTCCTATTTTCATAGAGGTTTTGGAGCACTTGAAACAATAGTAGTGCCTCTATTGATGGATGAATTTCTCAAACTTCCCACTCTGTTTCTTTCCCCTATTTTCTACCTAATTTCTGTCGACAACTATGATTGCAACTAGGATAGCTAGGATAGATGCTATACCACTAGATCAAAATTGTTTTGCTTGTGAATGTATAAAGCCCAAATTTTTTACCTTTGTTTACTTAGTAATAGGGTTTTCCTTTCTTCATGGGTGTTTCTCAAAAAACACATCAAATCAATCCCAAAGTGCCATGGCACATACTTTTTTTTATATGATGAAACTTCAATACCAAATTGATAGCACATTTTAATTTAATTGATCCCTCACAATCTTTTGCTAAATCAAGAAGTCAACCATCAATCAACTAGTGAAAGTGAGGAGGTGCCAAAATCAAAATTCAAGCAATGACAAAAAAACTTCATTGGTTTTCAAGTTGACAATGTCTTTACTTATCTCACCACTTTGTCTAGGAATCTCTGTTATTTATTAACATTGGATACTCTTTTGAAGTCATGCTTTTATGTTCACTATTTTGTCTCTATTTCTTACACACAGTTTAGCTAGGGTTGTATCATGCTCAGTGTCAGGATTGTCATTAAAGAGTATAAAGATCAGTGAAATGGATTTCTCACAAGAACAATGAAAAGGATCCTAAACAAGTGAACATCTTTGAAGGAAAGAATAATGAATGGATCTATATGGCTTGCTAGGATTTGCGCTGGGTTTAACAATATATCAATGTCTGGTTAAGTTTAGAATTTCACAAATAATAATGCCTCTTGGGATTTAAAAATTTATTTAATTAATGTCTCTTTCAGTTGATGCTTTATCTAATACCATCTCTAGGATTTCTCTATAATAGGCTGCTTTCTTGATGAAATTAACAAATATCAATGCCTCAAGGACTGCATTGTACCTATTTGCCTCTACATCTTTAGGAAACAACTAAACATGAAAAAAATGTTATAGGAATCTTTTTTTTCTTGTTGTCTTTCCTTCTATGGATCATCCAAACACCCATGTAAAAAAATTCATAGATTTTCCCTGAAACTTCTGTTCAGTCTTATAAACTATAAAAACCATATCTAGATTATTAAATTATCAATGCCTAATATCACTCATTTCGTTTCTTGTCTCTACAATTTGTACTTTTCTTAATGTGTTGCAAATTCAAACTGCCATTGAGAAAGTATACCTTTGGCAACAGTTTTTATTAGTTAGCATTAGGTCCATTGCAAACAAATTTTTGTATAGCTTGGTAAAATGTGTTACAACTTTCTATAGTAGATGTTTTGGTAGTGTTATAACTAAATGCTAAATGTATTATAATTCTTAAGAATTAGTTGATGGATATAAATATATGGGATTTTAATATGGTCAATCTAGATTCTTTTATCATAGCGCCCTTTGGTGGTTTCCCCGTTTTGGGTAAGGGTTTAATTTATCTATTTTACTATTGTGGTCTATTTGATTTAGTGGTCGAAATTCATTGTTATCCTTATTGAAGATGATAAATTAATACTATCTTCCTCACGCATTTGCAAAATACTTCCACCATAACTTGAATAATTTTGGTTTATATTTGCTACTTTAATAGGAGTTCTTGCCCAGAGTGGCTCTTGTTGGTGATCCAAAATTAGTTCTAAACTATTTCCTTTTACACTAATTTAATTCCAAGTTTTAAAATAGCATTTTTCAATTTTCATAACTACTTTATTAAATAAATAAAATTTATCAAGTAATCCAAATAACTAAAATTGAACAAGAACCAAAATAAAATATAGATCATACATTGCAATTTGATAATGGAGTTCATCCCTTAAGGGCTATATCTCTAGGTCCGCTTCAAATTTGCAACCGAACCATTAAAAATTGATGAAAAAATACATCAAATTTCCTTCATAATGAAAACCTAGTCTTTTGAATTCATCTAGGAAGATATAAACTCACTTAGGGCGCGTTTGTTTGCTGGAATTAGACTAGAATTGGGATTGTCAAATTTTGGAATTGACATTTTTGATGTTTGTGTTCAAAACATGAAACTGGAATAGGGATTTGTTAATTCCTATTTACCCACAAAACCAATGTTTGAATCTTCCATCTAAATAGGTGGAATTGGAAAATCAATTCCAATTCCACTTAAATGGGAATTGAGAATAAAACAAAATTTATAATATTATGAAATCTATATGCAAACAACATTTTCCATTTTCTTTTTGGTTTAGATACTCTGGTTCGTTATTTTTGAAAAAAATCGTTAAGTTTGTTTTTGATAGAGGCAAACTAGACACTTTATTTTCTGTTGACTTCGTGATGATTACTTGTTGTGTGACTAGTGCTATTAATATGCTGTTAATGTGCTTCTAGTCTCTCTGTACCATGGGCCAACACCCTCTTGCTGCTTCTTTTATCAAAAACATTTTCCATTTTCTTATTATGAATTCCAGGTGAACCAAATGGTTCCAACCATATTCCAAAAATCATTTTCTGAATTTAAAACTACTAGAATTGTCAAATACTAGATTTTGACAATTCCAGCGTTATTTAATTCCAGCAACCAAAGAGACCCTTATAGTTTATATAAATTCTTCCTACAAATAATAAGGCTATTAGAAACCTTTACTTCTTCGAAACTGCTTATATAAATAAATTTTGGGCACTTCTATACCAAAACTAGGTGTGTTGCAGTGGCAATACTTTATACATGTTCAAGTCTTCTCATTGTATTTAATTTTACTGTTTTAGAAAGATATAATTTAAATGCACTTTCACCCATTTTCAAACACATCTCCATGTTTGGTGCAACAAATAAGGTTTATCTTCATATTTATGAGGTTATTGGTTCAAATCCACACGTGAGCATCTTTTATTGATTTTTTCCCTAGCATTGGGCTACATAATAAATATAAAGTTCTCTCATTTTATTCCAATGTTCACATGTGTGGTACATCGGTCAAGGTGTTGGTTGGTGTGGGGTAGGTTGTGCGATCAAATCCCATTGAACCTACTTGCTTAGAGATGATAGAATTGCATATAATGAAAAAATAGGTTCAATGGGATTTGATCCCACAACCTACCCCACACCAACCAACATCTGAACCAACGACCTCATAAATATGAAGATAAACCTTATGCATTGTATCAAATCCACATGTGAGCATCCTTTATTGACTTTTTCCTCTAGCATTGGGCCACACAATAAATTAATCTCTCAATTGGATCTTTTGTTCATATGGAAGTAAATAAAGAAAAAAATGTTTTCCTATACATTTCAATAAGTTTTCCAATATGATAGAGGTCATGTCTTCAAATAATTTAATGGATTTTTTTTACTAAATTTAAGAATTTAGAGTATTAATTTGGTCTTTTGTTCATATGAATGTAAATAAATTTAGCTTATTAAATTGGTCTTTTGTTCATATGGATGTAGACAAAGAAAACAAATTCTATGCATTTCCATAACTTTTCCAATATGGCAGGGGATCATTTCTTCAAAAATTTCAATAATTTATTTTCTCTCAAATTTAAGAATTTTGCTTATTAATTTGGTCTTTTGTTTGTGTGGATGTAAACAAAGAAATGGAAAATATCTCATACTTATCCAAGATAACAAATAATTGTAAGCATTTCCATTACTTTTTCAATATGGTGTGGACAATGTCTTCAAAGAATTTAATAAAAAATATTTCCACAAAATTTAAGAATTTAGCCTATTAATTTGGTCTTTTAATCATAAGGATCTAAACAAAGAAACCAAATTAATCTATACATTTCCATAAATCTTCCAATATGGCGGGGTCTTGTCTTGAAAGAAATCATTAGATTTTATTTCACTGAATTTAAGAATTTAGTCTATCAATTTGACATTTTTTCATATGGATCTAGACTAAGAAAATAAACCATTATGTTCATTTCCATAACTTTTCCAATGTGGTGGGGCTATGCCTTTGAAAAATTCAATGAAAACTTTTTTCCACTCAATTTAAGAATTTAACCTATTTATTTGAGAATTTGTTTACATATGGATGTAAACTAATAAAAAAGTTAGTCTATACATTTCCATAAATTTTCTTATATGGTGGGGCCATGTCTTCAAATAATTTAATATATTATCACTGAATTATATAAGTTAGTTATAAAGGATTGACTGGAATGATGAAAGTCAAGTGTTATTGTTTTTCTACTGGTTGATATTGGGGTCAGGATTTGTTCCACCTATGTAGCCACTAAAGGTCTTGCATTTTGTTTGTGGGCATGTGGCCTCAAGCAATTGTTAAGTAAAATTTGGCAAGTGCCCAAATCTAGCCAAGAAAGTTTACCCTTTTTATTAGAAAATTTACATTTTTTGAATTATTTTTTACCAAAAAGTGAGATTCACATTTTAAATTGATTGTCAAATAGGGTTATGAGACCCATTCTGTAACACAATTTCATTGAGAAGAGTTTTGAAGGTTTTTGAGGCACTTTCTACCATGCTCATCAAACCAACTTGATCTACATAGAGACAATCTAACACTACAATGGAAACAAAGGTTAAACAAATGGTCCTAGATAACATTGAGTGGGATAAGGTAAAATGTCTCCTAAATTTTATTGAGCCCATTGTAAAATTTTAACTAAAATTGCAAATCAATATCTAGATCTAGCTAGAAAAGAATGAACAAAACTTGCTAATGAAAGAGGAAAAAAATAGAGAAAGATAAAAAATGATAAATTATTTTTACTAATTAAAATAAAAAAAAATTACAACATATATAACCTTCCTTAAATAAAATAATAGAAGAAAAGATGGAATAAATATGAAAAAATAGAAAGAGTTTCTTGGTTAGCATACAATAAAATTGGGAACAATAATTTCTCCAAGTCATGGGATTAAAACTAGCAATAACTTTCCCAAGAATAAAATTGATAATAAAACACAAAGTTGCTACTTCCAAGAATAAATCTTAGAATTTTTTAAAAATAAAACAAAAAGTTGTTGCTAATACCCCCCCTTAATTCTAACTAAGTAGACTAAAGAATAAGGAGAGGAAAGAGGAAAGGGTAAAAACCCAGTGGGAACAACCCTTGGGTCTTGGGAAAAATAAAGTAAAATGCGTCTACACAAGGTTGACTGAAGTTGGCCTTGTCTTGGACAAGGTCGACCCAAGTCGTTCTTGTCCCAAGACTTTTCTTTTTAGTGGGGTTTGGGCCTGATATGGGGGTTTATCTTTTATACCTTTAATTGGGGTCAGCCTTACGAAATTTGGACCCTGAATTTTTTATAAAAGGATACTTCCTCCTCTCATTTTCACATCCATTATAGACCTATAATTCATGATCAAGAGAGATCCACATGTGCAAGCTATCATTATCCATTGTACATTCAAGATACTCAAGGGAAAGGAAGTCATCAAACATTTCAAGTCTTTGTCTTCTTCTTTTGTTTCTTCCTCAATCCAACATTGTGGAAAACTACAACATTCATTATTCAAGGGTTTGGTTTCATGATTTCCTGTTAGATTTTTTTGGAGTCCAAGATATTGTATCAACACTTGTGATCATTTCCAAAGAGGCATTGCATCATTGAGGTGTTATCATAACTGACAATAATGTTGTTGTTTGATTATCTGATGAAGATGATGATGAAGATCGACAAAGATCAGAGGTATACACGATGTTAGTAGAATGACTAGATCAGTTATAATCTTGTCATTGATGTCAAGCAATTGATTTATGGTTTATATTATGTTTCCATATCATTCAGTAATGATATAAGATAAATGAGTCAAGGAGAAGAGGAAATGAGAAGTTGGGAAGTTGTAGAGCTTAAATGGGCAATTGATACAGATCAGAAAATGATTTTATTATGTTGGTGTGATTGTTTTCTACCTAACATATATGATTATGTTAAGTCGGTAAGGTATGGTGATAAATATTTGACAAATCGATAAGATAAGTTTTTATGGCTACTGAGATGGAAAAGTCACTCAGCAAGGTAAAGGTGAAAAGTAGGTCACTTGGTAAAGCAGAAAGGTTTAGGCACTAAGCAATGTAACCGAAATTATAAGTGAAGAACATTGAGCAAGAAAAAGGTATAAAAAATATCGATGGAATCTACATTTAATGATTATCTATGATGAGCTGGATGATCATGATAATGAGGAAAGTTAGTTACAGAGATCTACAGTTATGAAAATTCAAGATGGAGATCTATGGCTAGATCTAAGAAACAAAAAAAAGTGGAACACGTTACAAGAAAGTTCAAGTTCCTAGGTGAAAAGGAAACATTTTACCAAGATCCAGATCCGATGAATAATGAATTGAATGGTAAAGATTTATTAAAGGAAAACGGAATACATGAGATTAAGAGGCAAAAAATATCTATATAAAGGATGATCTTGTATGGAAAATGCGTAGGAAAACTAAATAGTTGAAGGGTTACCGACTATTGCAGAGGAGAAGGAATAGTAAGATTCCGAGTAGGAAAATAGTGATTTGATGAAGTGTTGATGCTAGTGGATGATGCATAATTGAAGTGAAGAATTAAGAGCACATAAGGATCTGATTAAGAAAAGATAGTTGCACATCTACAAGCCATTTTTACTACTGTTGCTTACTAGAATTTTTCATAGAGAAATCTCTTAATAGAGTGGACGTAACAATCTTATTGTAAATCCTTGAGAAAGGTGACATTCCAAAAAGTGTGTTTAAAGCCCTCTAACAAGGCCACTCCTAACAAAGTGAAGATCCTAATAGATCTAAGGTTAATCCCTTAACCGGGTCACACCTAATAGTGTTTTTTGTAATCTTTCACTAGATTGGCTCTTAACTAGGCGTATTTCAGAAGAGTATATTTCTTAGTGGGTGAAAATTACCATAGTGGTTTTTTCCAAAGCTATGTTTCCACGTTAAATATCTGTGTTATACATTGTGAATATTTTATGTGAATGTTTTACTGATTGATATAGTTTATTTAGTATTGTCAGTAAATAGAGAACTGTGTTTCTACCAAGTAGTTACCTAATTAATCAAAGAATATTTTATTAAGGTATTTTATGATTAGGATTACTGATTCACCCCCCCTCTCTGTAATCCAACAATTGGTGTTAGAGCTAAGTACTCTGAAGAGATAAGTTTAAAGACTTGAGTAAAATATCCAAAGATGTATAGGAGAGAGGTACCTAAGTTGAACAAGGAAATTTTGTCAACATGGCAAAGTAGAATGAAATTGTATCTGTCTAGAATTGGTGAATATGCCATGTATCTACTGGAAAATGAATACTCTCCACTGTTGATAGGACCCTTGACAGTTGATCAGATGAAAGAAAACAAGGAACATAAATCGGTTATGATAGAGATTGCTTCTTCCCTATCTCATGCAGAATTAAATGATATCAAAGATTGTACTAATTCAAAAGAGATGTAGGATATGCTTACACTTATCTAGGGAGGAGATCAACATGTACAAAAATCTAAGGTTCACATCTTGAGAGGGAAGTATGATGAGATGAGGATGAAAGATAATGAGAACACACAATGCAACAACCGCATCAAATAAGTTGTTAGTGCCATTAGAGGTGTTGGTCTATCATTGACTAATGAAGAAGTGGTAAGTAAAATCTTGAGAACTTTGTCTTCTAAGTATGCTATAAGAGTGTCTACAATTCAAGAATTGAGATCTATACCAAATAATATTGTTACTCTTGAAGCCCTAATTGGAAGGTTGACTACATTTGAGCTAAGTAACTTCAATAATAGTCTACCAAATATTAAGACAACCTTCAAGTGATATATGAGCATTGGAACATCAAGAAAAGAAAAAGATAATAACACTAGTTCACATGGAAATGAGTATGACAAAATCTTGACTGAAGAGAAAGAGAAAGAAGATTTTGAAGCACTACTGGCTAACCGACTGCATAGAGGCAAAGGAAAGTACAAAGATAAGTTACCATTGAAATGTTTCAATTGTAATAAGATTGGACATATTGCATCTAGATATCCTGACAATGAAAAAAATGATAAGAATGATAAAAGAGACAACCAACACCGAAGATTCAAAGATTTTAAGGATAAAGGAAAGAAGTTTTGCTACCAAGCTGAGGAAGGTGTAACTGATGATGAATTTGATAATTCTGACAAATAATATGAAGTTATAGTCTTTGTTGCAGTAATAGAAGAGTCAGATGAGGAAAAAGGTTGAAGATGAAAAAGAACTTGTGTCTCATGTAAGTAAACCAGATCCTTAGATTATTGATAGTGGCTGTTCACATCATATGACTAGTGATATTGACAAATTTGAGAATCTAGACTTGAATATGATGGAAGATTTGTCATATTTGGCAATGGTGCTCCATGCCTTGTGAAAGGTAAAAGATATATTGTATTGAATGAGAAGATGAAATGTAATGATGCATATTCGGTTAGAGGACTAAACTATAATCCATTGAGTGTTGCACAACTAAATAATACTGGCCACCGCCTGGAATTTTATAATAGAAAAGTTAAGATCTATGGTGTTGATGGAGATCTAATTAGAATTGGAGGATAAACAAGAGGTAATTTATTTTATCTTGATACTGATGCAAATAATTTATTATTTACTAAAATTGAAGATGTGTGGTTATTGCATAAGAGACTGTGTCATGTGAATTTTGATAACATGATCAATGTGAGTAAGAAGAATAGAGTAAGAGGCCTACCAAGATTAAGCAAACCTGATAAAGCCGTGTAAAGAATGTCAAGTTGGTAAGATGACTAGGTCAAGTTTTCTAAGCAAGTCTTATTCTACTAATGGTATTTTAGAATTGATTCACACTGACCTTTGTGGTCCTATGAAACTTCAAAGCTATTATGGAGATTGATACTTTATTTTGTTTGTTGATGATTATTCAAGAATGATGTCAGTCGTGTTTCTAAAAGAAAAATCTGATGTATTTAAAATGTTTAAGTGGTATAAGGCTAGAGTTGAAAAAGAAATAGGTAAATAACTGAAGTGTCTAATATCTGATAGAGGAGGTGAATTTATCTCTAATGAATTTACTGTCTTTTGTAATGAGCATGGAATTAAAATACAAGTGTCTACACCAAGGACACCACAACAGAATGGGATAACTACGAGAAGGAAAAAATCTATTGTTTATTGTGATAGAACTTTTTTGATTGATAAGAATATTACACAAAATTTTTGGAGAGAATCTATAAGCACTATAGTTTACACACTTAACCGAATACAGTTGAAGAAATGTACAAAAAATACACCTTGTGAATTATGGTTTGGCAGAACACCAAATGTAAGTTATTTCAAAATATATGGAAGTAAGTGTTATGTGTTGAAAGATTCTAAAAATGAAAAGTTTGATTGTAAAGGTGACAAAGGAATATTTCTTGGTTATTCTTCAAAGAGTAAGGAATACAAATGTTTAATCAAGGATTCTACCAAAATAGTTAAGAGTGTGAATGCAAGAGTTGATGAATTTGCTGAAAAGAATGAAGAGTATAGAAAAAAGGAACCTAAGGATTATAATAGATTTGTTTATGTACAAGATGGAAATTTAGTTGATACAACTGAGCATCAAATAGGAGGAACTGAAGAAAAAAATGAGCCTCCACCGAGAGATGAGAACAATGATGATCAAGCTACCGAACCTATATTAGCAAAGTATGTGAGAAGACACCACTCACCAAGCAAAATTATTGGAGACAAGAATGCATGAGTACTAAGAAGAAGTAAGTTAAGAAACAACACTTGTTTAATTTCTGAATTTGAGCCTAGATTGGTAAAAGATACACTAGAGAGTGAAGATTGGATGAATGCTATGAAAGATGAAATATATCAAATTGAAAAGAATAACACATTGTCAGTGATATCGAGACCTAAGGATAAGAATGTGATAGGAACAAAATGGATTTTCAGAAAAAAAAACTCAATGAGAAAGGAGATGTGATAAGGAACAAAGGTGAACTAGTCCACAAAGGGTTTGCACAAGAAGAAGGAATTGACTATGGTGAGACTTTTTCCCCTATTGCTGGAATAGGAGTAAGAATACTACTTGCATATGCAGCTTAAAAAGGATTTAAATTTTATCAGATGGATGTTAAATCTACATTTCTGAATGGAATACTTGAAGAAGAAGTCTACATTGAACAACCTGATAGATTTGTTGACAAGAACAATAAGAACATGGTCTGCAAATTGCATAGAGATTTATATGGATTGAAGCAGGCCCCTTGAGTATTTTATGAAAGATTGCACTCTTATAAATTAGTTAAGATTGGATTTGAAAGGACTAGTGATAACAACAATTTATACTTGAAATGTGATAAATTTGATGAAATTATGATTGTTGAAATATTTGTTGATGACATTATATTTGGTGGTAATGAGATAATGTCTGTCATTTTCTATGGAAATGAAAAAGGAATTTGATATGTCTATAATAGGAGAGATCAAATTCTTCATTGGACTTCAAATAACATGTACACATTTCTTATATATTCATTATCTAGAAAAAAAAATCAGAAAAGAAAAAGTTCAATGATCAAGAATGATTATTCAATAATGTTTGAATGATTTACAACAATAGACAAATTTTTTTCCAAATTATTGTCTTTTATGGATTTTGACATGAGCAAAGCCATTTAAATTCAAAATTTGAAAAAAATTGGAGTTTTTTAAGCTAAATGAATATGGGATCGAAGCAATGTAGAAAGAGACAAAGGAAGGTTTTAACACCTAAGGAGGTTGCAACAAATAAGGAGTCAAAATGACAATGAGAAAGAAGAGCAAGAATTCAAGAACTGAATAATGTTGGAGCATCGAGTTCAACATTCATTTTAGAAGAGGAGAACATTGAGGACACCATGATGGTATTAGGATTGAGTAATAATGAGAGGGGGTGTGAATCAGTATTACAATACTTTATATTAAACTTAAACCAATTCTTAATAAACCATATGATTGCTGAAATGAAAAGAACATAAACAAATAACACAACTCATAACACCACTATTTGTTTTTGAGGAAACCCTAGCCAAGGGAAAACCCCGGTGGGGATGGTACCCACAAATATACACTAAAGTATAATGTCCATGTTAGGAGACCTATCCCTATTAGGAGATAATTATTACATAATACATTTCCTTGTTAGAGGAATATTAACCCTGTTAAAGGTATAGTAAGCTTACAACTCTTACAATCAATATTTTAGTTACAAAAGAGTTCTAAAAAATGAACAATATAAGCATCTTCTATGCTTTGATAGTTCCAGTTATAGATCTCAATATCCTCTATCAATCTCTGATTTTTCATCTTCCATCAACCATTACTAATATCCCAAATTTGCATCCATATCTCATATATCACTTTCACAAAACATTCTTCATTTATATGTATTTTGTCATTCAGTCGACTCTCAAATATAATGAAAAACATAATAATTAATAATGAAAACAATAAATAATAAGTTGACAATCTTGTATTACCAAAGTGTCAGCAATATAAAATTTTTATCTAGCTTAGCATGTTACGATTCCATCTTACATTCCCTTAATCATCGCAACTATTCATATGCCCTGTTTCACTATTCCTCTATCTTTTCATATCTTCATATCATTGTAACTTACTGATATCAATACCAAATCAATAGAGATATTAAATGAAGGTCATATACATCCCAAAATGTCTTTGTCTAAGCTTGCAAGCTATCATCTATCATATACTGTCTTCGGTGTCCAAAATAGTTTTGCAGTACTCTATAAATCCGATTCCATACTTAGTCATTTTCATGACTGTGTCTTCAAAACTCATACTTACTTCATGTGATCACTATAACATATGTGTTGCCACAAATGAAAACCCTCAAGTGATTCATATTTGTCTCAAAACATCACTTTCCTACAATCTCTCCCTTTGGCATTGATGGCAACACTTAGCGAAAAATGACTAAGTGTCCAATATACTAATTGTACTCTTCCTTCTTTTTCTTTTCTACACACACACACACACACACACACACACATATTCCATTTTTTTTATTTACACTTTTCTTTTCTTTTCATTTACTTCTTCTCTTCTTCTCCCCCTTTGACATCAATGGCAAAGGTATACCCAAAATTACAAAATTGTACAAAAATGTGGAACTTAGTGCTTTCTCATCAGTTTCAGAATATATTGGAAGGAATCTTCCAAGATCTTCACTTCATCAATCCATGATTTGATCAATAATTCATTGACATGAATTAGGCCATTCAGTGCATAGGATGAAGTCTCTGCTGCCTTCAATTCAATGGGTATAAATCTGGTCATTGAATCCCCAATCTTCTCCATCATAGTAAGATGTGCCTCAAGAAATGATAGCTTAGGAGTGATTAGTCTCTTTAGAAAATAAAATCTTGTCATTAATCTCCCTTTCTCTATATCCAAGACATTGATCTTATCAACAATCTTCAATGCCTATTTTTCCAACTCCAATACAGTTTGTGAGGAGGTCTTACAATTGTCCATCATACTAGATCCAAAGTAGCCCCATCCTTAGCTATTATATCATCAATATTATGAATGTGTTTGAGAGGGTTAATGAAATATATATACAACTTCCTTCCATGTGCAACAAAACTTTTGGCCTTAGAAGTGGTTTCTTTTAGAATGCCCAAGTCCCATGAAATAGACTGGAATACTTCCTTCAAATTTTTCTCTAGATATATTTTCTCTTCCTTCTCCTCTGCGATCTTCACTAGAGACTCATAGTGACTATAAAATTTATCTAATGCCATGTTAAGGTTCTCAACATTATCTTTTCCTTGAAATAAAAGAGGTATAGGGAGTATTTTATTCACTGTATCAACTGTCCTAGCAATTACCTTAACCTTTTTGTCACCTTTCTTTTGCCTTAGAAAATTCCATGAAGGATAATCTCATTAATTCATCCTCATCCATTTTCTCTATGTTATTGCTCATAGGCTTGTCCATACTTGCTAACAATAAAGTGGTGGAAGTATCAGGTTCTTGCTTGATCTCAATTCTTGTCTCTTCTTCTTTACCCATCCCTATCTCTTTTCTCTATTCTTCCTCTTGATGTACTTCCTTTTTCCATTCTTCTTCTTTCTCTTCTTCTTCTTCTTCTTCTTCTTCTATCACCGCACTATCCATGTTTCCTTGAAACAAATCACTTTTATCAAGTGTGGTGTCAAGAGTCATAGGCACACCAACAATAAAGAAGTCTGGTTGCTTGTCAACTTTTACTTCACTTCCTTCCATGGTGTCCTCAGCTGACTTAGAGCTTTCTCCTATTCCTATAGGTTTGGGCTTGGTAGCCTTAGGAAGTGAACCTTTCTTAGGAATGTCGCTCATCAATATTTGACCCAGTGCCTTTTGTATGTCCTCAATGACCTCATCATATTTTCTAGCCATTATTTTTACTTGGTAAGTTTGGATTTTGTTCTTAATAAGGGTTTTAGTTCCTTAATTATCTTCTCTCTTTCCTGTATAGAAACTACAGGCTACATGTCATCAATTTCTTTATTCCTTGTTGTTTCATCCTTTGATTGTGCAAGTTTTTTTCTGACTTCTAACTTTCCATACAAATCTTTAGGAATACTGCATTCAATCTCCAATAAATTCTTTTTATAAACTAGTAAATGTTCAATCACCATGTCTTCTTTTACTGACTGATTATTAGAGTCATACCTCTCATAGTATCTATTTAGAGTCTTCAAGTTACCATCTCTTATTATCCTTTTCTGCAATATTTTAATGTTTGGTTTCCATAGGTTCTCTATTTTCTTTAGTTCTACTTTCTCTTCTTTCTTCTCCGTTCCTTTATCCTCTTTTCTCTTTGCTTCCACTTCAATCTTTTATTTCTTAGGGTTGTTAGGTTTGTTTGATCTGGTAGATCTTCTTGGTGTTTCCACAGGTGCATATTCTTGTGCTATCTTCTTAGGAGTGATAGATAGATCAATTATGTCATAAGTACTACTTATTATCTTTTCTACTTCAGAAGGTGGAGGGGCTTCAAGTCTCATTCTTTTTGATCTAGAGGTTCCTTTTTTCATCTTAGTCCTTATTCCTTTTAGTTCTTTGGTTATCCTGACCTTTACTGCCATATCATCAACCATCTTCTCTATCTTCCTTTTCCTTGTGCCTTTTTCATGTTCTTCTCTAACTTTAGCTGAATTTTCTAAATATGTGCCCCATCTTTCCTTAGACGTGTCAACTTAAGATGCTAGTACATGTTCTATCTGCATCACAAGAACCTCATAAATGACCTCATATCCTATAGGGTAACACCATTTCTTCCTAGGTTCAACTACTTCAAAGCATACACAATCAGTTTCAACCATGAAACAGATTGTAGCCTTGTATTTTTCAACCAATTCTTCAGGGATCCTCTATCTTCCCTTCATTTTCCTTTGCGGAATCTTGATCATAGAAAATAACTCACCATCTACCCATGTACTATTCTATCTTTGATAGCTCTCTAATATTTGAATACCAGTGGGTATGCTATCCTTCCATGCTCTAGGGTGCATTCCGAGAAACTTATGCTCAATGCTGTTAGTGTAATTAGTTAGTTTCATTACTCTTTTTTTACTTAAGCTATCTCTTAGGTACATTATAATTAATATCTTTATTAATTATAATGTGCAACCTAGCTTTTCTAGTTTTAGGGTTTTGTTCACCTTTATAGGTTGAACCATGTAATTCTTTTTTCATTATGCTGAATACATTTTTTCTCTCTCTTTTTGAGCACTGAAGGGTTTTAGTTTTTTCCATCTTTTGCTTCATTCTCTGTAACAGGTATCTTGCATGAAGATTGGTCTTGGAAGTTGAATCTATTTTTCTCAGTTTCTACATGGTATCAGAGCTTCCTTGCTGCTGCCTATTCTGGTATTTTTTAAGCAAGTTTTTCTAGTTCTGGTATTCTCTGCAGGATGTTATTTTTTATTTCTTTTTTGCTTGCAAAAAAGAAAAAAATAATTTTTTGGAGCATTTTGAGCAAAAAAGGACACCACCATTGTGCTCAGAAGGCCTGGGAGAGTAAAAAATCATATAAAATTTGCATTTTTTGGCCATTGTGGCATTTGGGAGAAATTTTTTTCCCTATTAGGGCTATACGAGCATGAATATCGAGAAAAAAAATAAGTTTTTTTCTTAAAAAAATAAAAAATGGTGTTTCAAAAACTGCCTCTCGTGCAAATCTAAAAGGGCCACCATGCTACCGCCTGCACACCACTGCGCCTCTACACCGCCGCCAGCCTCCGACCGCCACATCGCCCAGCCACCACCCGCGCACCACCGCATCACCATCGACCCCTTCGGATGTCCCGTGATGGCCATACAATGATCAAACTTTTTCCTAGGACTAGTTCTTTTTAGCATGCTTGCATTTTTGGGGGTACTTGGGCCTTTTTGGTCCTACAGGGCTCATACAGATTCAAAATTTGACATATGATATATTGTCGAAAAGGTCTTTTTGAGCCCGTCACTCTCGTGTAGGTTTCAATTCTTGATTTTTCCATTTGAGTGCCATTTTTTTGCAGTCAAAGTCGCCCCTCCTTCTGTGCTCCTGTTCTACTTCTGGAACTTAGGTTTTTTTCTCATTTCTTGTGCTTTCATAGTAATTTATTGTGTACGGGGGATAGTATTATACTTTGTGGGGGGGTGCTCTTTACTTTTTGTAATTTACTTCAGAAAGACCCTTCTACTTCTGTCTTCTTTTGCTCAATGGCGGACTCTTCTGTCACTCGCCTTACACCTCACAACTATCACACTTGGAAATGACAGATGACCAGATTGCTTATGGAAAAAGGGCTATAGTCATATCTCAATGAGACTAAGCCAGTTCTACAGAGGCCTTATGAGGCTCTTATGTAGAGGAAAAGGATGGATGAGGCAATGGGCCTCATTGCAATGAACATTTTAGATGGGTTGTTGTTCTACCTAGATGGTTTGACCACACTCAGGGATATGTGTAACAAGTTTTCCACCTTGTTTGGCATAATGAATCAGTTCAGGGTTCCCCAGATAGATGCAGAGTTCACCTCCTTGATACCTGAATCATTCACCAACATTGAGGACTTCTTGATGAAGTTCAAGTCTCTTCAATCCATTTTACATGTTGCTAGAAAGATGAAGTCAAATGATGAGTGTATCTTTCTAATACTCTCAAAGCTTCATGGCCCTTATTAGGTTTTCACTTCTACCTTCTACTCCACTATGGATGCATTGGGTGTATGTCATGTTATGCCCTCTTTTGAGACTTTTTGTGATAGGTTGACTTGTGAGCAGTCCAAGCTCAATCAGATGGATTCACTTATAGGTTCACAGTCACATGCATTGCTTGCCAAGACACCTCAAGATACACAAAAGTAGAAGCTGAAGTAGATATCCGATTCCTCTTCTCAGCACTCTACTGGCCCACCATCTTCTTCTAATAAGGAGAAACATAAGACTGAGAGCCCTACATGTTCCTATTGTCAGAAGGGACCTCATGACGAGTCACATTGTTTTCAGAAGAGATTTGATGGCTATGAGAAATAGATTGCAGATTTACAAGCTATCCTTCAGAAGAGCACTATTTCCTCTCCATCCTCTTCCACCTCATAGGGGTCTTCTTTTCTATCTTCTACCTCATCTTTGACATCTGGACATGATTTTGGATAGGGTCATGCATTATGGGCTTCCATTGCATCACCTTCATAGGTCCCTTGGATACTAGATTTAGGTGCTTCTCACCATATGGCATCTTCTCCGGAGATGTTCTCTTCTATTGAGGCTTCTCCTATTCCTCACATTCTCATGGGGAATAACACTGTTATGCCAATTTGTGGGAAAGGTTCTATACGCATTCAGGATGGCACATTCAATGATGTATTGTATGTTCCATCTTTTTCAGCAAACCTTCTCTTGATTTATTAGATTACACTCAGTGGGTCGGGGAAGATAGTTGAGTTCACACCAGATTCAATCTTCATCCGGGATAGTGCGATAGGTGGCATTGTTGCTATAGAGATAGTTGATCATTCCACCCATCTCTACACCTTCTCACACTTTGGTCCACCATCTCCATTTTTAGAGCACAACTCTCCTCTTACATGAGAGCATCATGTGGGATAGTCAGGTCACTTGAGCCTTTGTGTTGTTCCTAAGAACACTTATGTGGTTGCCTCACCTCATCTTGTTGTGGTTTTTTCTCTTCAACAAGACTCTTCTTCAACACTGCCAGACCCTCCAGCTCCATTTATCGAGCCACCAGGTGCAGTTGTTGAGGATTCTACAGAGGACACTCATCTCCTCTCTCCTGACAGTGTCAACACACCTGTCATCCCACCTACATTGGGGGTTTCCTTTCAGGATCCTCGTGTCTGCTCCTTTGAGCATCAACTCAACCTTCTAGTGACACCTCATCTTTTGAGGTTACCTCTTCAGTGCTCACTACCTTTCACTCCTTTGTATTGGCGTCATGGTGGTTTGTTCATTGATCTAGGGGTTCTTTCATTCTAGGGGGGCTTTGGAGCCTTGACCCTCTCTCACGGGGGGGTTGGCAGCACACATTGTACTTATGGCTTTGAGAGAGTCTCTTGAAGTCATTTTTTGTCTTTTGCTTTCTTTTATATCTCTTTTTGGAGAGGAGTTTTTCCCACTGGGTTTTCTCCTTTGTCTCTGGTTTACAGAGATTTCCTTGTATGTGGTACTTGATCAGGCCTTATTGCCGGGACCCATTTCCTGCTTTCATAGCTGTGCTAGGTTAGCTTACCTCTTGATCATCACTTAAGGGGGGGTGTTAGAGTAATTAGTTAGTTTCATTACTCTTTTTTTACTTAAGCTACCTCTTAGGTACATTATAATTAATATCTTTATTAATTATAATGTGCAACCTAGCTTTTATAGTTTTAGGGTTTTGTTCACCTCTATAGGTTGAACCATGTAATTCTTTTTTTATTATGCTGAATATATTTTTTATCTCTCTCATTTTGAGCACAGAAGGGTTTTAGTTTTTTCCATCTTTTGCTTTGTTCTCTGTAACAGGTATCTTGCATGCAGATTGGTCTTGGAAGTTGAATTTGTTTTTCTCAGTTTCTACATGTGAATATACATATGAATCAAAAGTGAGCCAAATTTGAATGCTTTAGATTTATCCTTCTTACCAATCTTAAAATTCTCCAAAAATTATTGTGCCAGAATCTTGCATAGGTTATATTTGGTGTTTTATTTCACCATTCTATAGGCCATCATTATGACTCCTGCCGAAATTGAATTATGTCTCTTGCTATAGTATAGCTTGTATCCTAGAAGCTTTGCAACTAGTCATACATCTTGTTGGAATATCTCATTTACATTCGTAGCTTGCTTATCCCATTTAAATGAGCTAGGGTTTCAACTTGTTTATTTTTGTTTTTGTCTACCATAGGGATAGATCTAGTGTTATCTAGTCTTGTTATATAATGAATCAACTGACTAGAGATCTTCATAGGCTTCTCTCCTATCCAAATCAACTGATCATGAACTCTGCTAAGTATTATTTTAAACCATTCCATTTCACTGAATTCATTCAAGAAGGTTAACTTTATGATGGATAGATCATCTAAGTGTTTGAACTCATCCTTAATTTTTCCACCAAATTCAATCATTTCATCTATCTCCTTGTATATCTCTACATCTCCTATTGTCTCATATTTGCAATGAATGTAAGCCCTAATATCCTCAACATGCAAGACACCGTATGGTGGTTGTGAGAAGGCTCCTTTAGGATCATCCTCACAAGACTTAAAGGAGTGTCTTTTGAACTTATATCTAGGCCTATCCAAAAAATCACATATCACAAATGCATCCATAGCTTCTTATTTGAGTAAACGATCTAAACACCTTTAACATGCTGAATTTGGGAATTCCACTTGGATCGGTCACACAATGTAGCTGTCTGGTGGTTTAATATGCTTCTTAAATCTTCTCTCCTTGAAAGAAATGTGATTCCTTGAGGTCTTTTATTCATCGCCAAGTGAGTAAATGCATTTATCATAGTTAGATCAACTTCACACATTGTCCAGTCAATCACAAATCTCACACTTATAGGATATAAATCTTCAAACACCGTGATCACAGATATAGACTCCATAGTGTCTGTATACACCATATCTAAGCTTGCATGAGCTCATTCCTCAGAATCAAGGGATGGATATAATCTTTTTTCTTCATCCAATGCTCCCCTAAGGCCATACTTGGCCTTCTAGGTCAATGTAGCAATGTTAACATCATGTCAAGACATAGTAGCATCTATTATCTCTCCCTGAAAAAATACCTTCTTGAAATATTTTACATTCCATATCTTACCATCATCTTCATCTTTTGGTTTCCTGAAATGATTCTTGAATTCATCCATGTATTCACCAAGACTTTTACCACTGTCACCAATATTTTTCTTTATAACCATAGGAGGTGGTCCTCTTCTTTTATCCATTGCATTATACTTGCAAAATTTTTCTATATGTCCTACGTTGTTGCATTTGTAACATGTAGGTAGTCTTCTACCATGATTAACCTGTAGTTTACAAAACCTTGTAGTATGCCCAAGGTTATTGCATTTGTAGCATGTGATCTTGGTTGCTAATTCTTCTCTAATGTAATCTTGTCTGTTTCTTGACTGATCAGGTTTCCTCCATTCTTCTTTCTTGTGTCCATATGCATAGTAGTTATAGCAATAACTAGTAAATGGTCTGAAATGGCCTTTACCTCTACAATCTCTTTTCATGTGTCCAACTTTGTTGCATCCAAAGAATCTACCTCTGAAAGGTCTGATCTAATCTCTAGGTTCTTCAAAAGTAGATCTTTCTTCAATCTTTTCTTCATCTTATTCTTCATGAGTCTTAGAAAATTCTCCTTCATTGTATCCAATTCCAGTCATATCTCCTTTAGGTTTCTATCTCTCTCTCTTTGTTCATTAATCTTATCACTACTCATATGTAATTTCTCAATGTGTAACTTGGATTGAGTGAGTTCACCTTTAATGATCTAATTGTACTTCTCTAATTCTAGGCATTTATCCTTGTAGTGATCAAGTTCAATCTGCATTTTTCCTATCTATATGTTTTCTCCTTTTAGAGTCTCTTCAACTTTGTATCTTGGATCCTTTTCATGTTGAATCTCTTTAATCATCAAAAGATTGATTTTTTATTTTCTTACTCAAGCTTCTTTACTTGGTCTGATGTATCATTGTCTGAATCCTCCTTAATCTTTTCTGTAAGGTATTGTCTCTGATTTCTTGAAAGTTCAAGCCGTTCTTTTAGTTTCTTGATAAAATATTCTACTCTTCTTAATTTGAATTTCAATTCACCATTCTTAGCCTTTACTTTGTCTAGGTTATCAAGTGCTACTTCAAAGTTCTCTTGCAAACTTTCTGAATTCATTCTGATCTCCCATAAGCTGTTAGACTTTCTCTCCAAGGGCCAATATCTCTGATACCAATTGTTAGGATTGAGTAATACTAAGAGGGGGGGGGGGAGGAGTGAATTGGTATTAAAACACTTTATATTAAACTTAAACCAATTCTTAATAAACCATATGATTTCTAAAATGAAAAGAAAATAAACAAATAACACATAACTCATAATACCATTATTTGTTTTTGAGGAAAACCTAGCCAAAGGAAAACCCCAATGGGGATGGTACCCAAAAATATGCACTAAAGTATACTATCCATGTTAGGAGACCTAGGCCTATTAGGAGCTGAGTATTACATATTACATTTTCTTGTTAGAGGAATATTAACCCCGTTAAAGGTATATAAAAACCCTGTTAAAGGTATATTGAGCTTACAACTCTTACAATCAATATTTTAGTTACAAAATAATTCTCAAGAGTGAAAAATACAAGCATGTGCTATGATTTGATAGTTCCAGTTATAGCTCTCAATATCCTCTATCAATCTCTAATTTCACATCTACCATCAACCATTAGTGATATCCCAAATTCACATCCATCTCTCACATATCTCATATATCACTTTCACAAAACATTCTTTATTTATATGTATCGTGTCATTCAGTCGGCTCTCAAATACAATGCAAAACATAATAATTAATAATGAAAATAATAAATACTAAGTCGGTGATCTTGTATTACCAAAGTGTTGAAATATACAATTTTGATCTAACTTAGCACGTTACCATTCCATCTTACATTCCCTTAATCATCGCGACTGTTCATATGCCTTGTTTCACTATTCCTTCATCTTCACATATCTTCATATCACTCTAACTTACTGATATCAATACCAAATCACAAGCAATCTTAACTAAAGGTCATATACATCCCAAAATATCTTCCTTTAAGCTCACAAGCTATCATCTATCATATACTGTCTTCGGTGTCCAAAATAGTTCTACAGTACTCTGTAAATATGATTCCATACTTAGTCACTTTCATACTGTGTCTTCAACACTCATACTTACTTCATGCAATCACTATAACATATGTGTTTCCATAAATGAAAACCCTCAAGTGATTCATAGTTCTCTCAAAAGATCACTTGCCAAAAGATGGATGCAGATGTTGAAGAAGAGAATAAAAAAGAAGCAAATTTAGGTGCATCTTCTAATCTAATTTGGATATAAGTTTTCCTTCATAGCCATATACTTTTTCTGATAGCGATATTGGTGATTTTTTACAGGTAGGATACTCTTTGAATGATATAGATTTTATTCTCAAAAATAGAAAACTATAAATTGAACATCAAACACCAAATGTTAGTAATAATAATCCTAATGATAGAGAAATTGAAATTGAAAATCAAATGATTGAAATTGAAAATCAAATACCAATTGAAATTGATAATGTGGATGTAGATATAGAAGTTACACCAATTAAGAAATAAACCCCTTTGAATGATAATAAAAAGATGAACATCTTCAAATTAAAAGTAATGTGCTAGACAATCTTCATGGTTTGGTTTCATGGAGACAAATTAGGACACATGCAAGTAGATTGTTTAGACCATTTTTTTATAATAAAAAAATTGGGTTTCAATGTCAACTAATGTCACAACTAATGCAAATGATAAACATGTGAAAAGTGATGAAGAGGTTAGGCATTTATGCCAAACCCAAGAAGAAGGATGAGTCTTTAAAACATTTTTTATTGATTTTTTCTAGCACCTTTGATACGAATGAAAAGAAAAGTTGTTCTAAAGATAGGACTGTGAAATGACAAGAAATAATAATATCTTTAGTAAATAAAATAAATTCTGATAAAAGAATGATGACTTACATAAGTTTATATCTTAATATCTATCATAAAACTTTGAAAATGATCTGGGAAACCAATTGTTGAGTTTTAGTGGTAGTCTCTTGAGGTTCAACATGAAACTTAATGGCACGAAGTCAAAACATTGATTGAAATTTTTTGGAACTATAATACAAGAGTATCACCTAATTCTAGAGATGTTCTAAAATTAAGAGAAAGGTCAAAAATTTGTGATCCATGTCCAGAACACCTTTTGGACATGACTTAAACTAAATTGTACAATTATTTTTGGATGATAAGGTGTTATCAAATATTAGCATTAGTCAAAGATATTTTGAAAAATGAAAACTCTAGTATGTAAAAATTAACAAGGAAAAAGTCTCTTATTATTGTAAAACTCATGTTCAATTTCATTTCCATTATGATGTATTTTTATGTATATGTTCTATATACAAGTGAATGTACCTTCATAGAATTAGGGTTAATCATCAACAATAAGTGAAATAATAACTAAATACAACCACAATTGAGCAAATATTTAACAAAATCAATGATTAATTGAGCATCCTATGGCTCTCTAACTAAGATGTTAATGAGTGAGCTCTCAACAAGCTCTCATTAATGACAGTCCTAGAATGAGAATGATAGAGATAAAATAATGCTAAAGCTAACAATTATCAAAATGAATGCTAAAATTGCTCTTAAATGCTTTTCTAAACTCAAATTGCAAGAGGTTTGTTGCAATTCTCAGATAGGTGGCTGATGAATTATGAAGGATTTTGGCCTTCCTTTTATAGATTTTCTAATGGTAGGGGGTGTAGTTGTGTTTAATCATGATTAAGTTGGGGTTAAGTCTTCAGTTCCACCCTTTGAAGACAAAGCAAAGTTTGCGTCCTCAAAGCTTGGGACAAGTAGACAAGATGGATGGTCAAGATTCCTTTTCACTTTGAGTGAATGAGATTCAATTTGGCTCGATCCATGTGAATGTCTTTCCTCAAATCTCATTGGTTGATTGATTTTCTCTCCTTTTGGTTTGTTGAGAGTAATTGAGATTTATTAATTGATTTATTTTAGCCATGTACCCCTTGAATGGGTTGAATTTAATTTAATCCAAGACTATACAATTAATTGAATTAATTGTATTTTGATTTGATTGCATTTGATTAAAATGCTCTCAATTTTGATTGATCTCGAATTAGGACTTGATTTTAATTTTGATTGGCTAATTATGCTTTGTGATTCAATTGATTCAATTTTGTCCTTGATTTTATTTAATTTCACTTGATTTTCTTTGAATTATCGTTAAATTATCTTTGTCCATTTTTAGGTGATTACAAATGCCCCTCTTTGAGTTGACGTGTGAAGTATGTTGATTAAAAGAATACTTTGATCTTGCTTGATCGATAGGTCCTGATTCATTAATGGTCGATCTTTGATGTTCATTTTTAATTTCTTTCAATGGTTGATCCTCTGATTTTCGATATGAAATTGCTATAGATAATGATTGATATGAAAATCTCTTGATTGATGTGGTTCTCTGATGATCGTTCTCGATATGATGATTGATTTGCTGATTTATATGAAACTCTCTTGATGATCTGATATGATGCCCCTTTTGTTTGGTTACAAAAATTTTCTGATAACAACTTTTGATTTGATTTGATGATCGGTCCCTGATTTCCGTTGATGTTACTGATGATGTTGATCTGATTATTTGATGGTATGCTCCCTCAGAAATGAAACATATTGTTATTTTCGATAGATAGATTTAAATGATTGATTGATATGTTTTCATTTTTGAAAAACACTTTATGATATGCCACACTTCTCAATTTTCCCCAATTAATGCAATAGATTAATATAGGTCAAAGTCAATTCTCATCTCAAAATTAGGTCAATTTAGCTTAAATAGGTTGAAAAACCTAGATTTACTATTCATTTTTACTTTTCTCTTCCATGATTTTTCTCTGGTTCTCTTTTGCTTTTTCAAGATGGTTGTGCCTATTCGAGAGCATCGATTCAAGTGGTGTCAGAGATACGCGAGGCCTCCTAACTATGGACCTTCGGTAAGTGCTTTTCAAACCTTGGTATTGCATTTATTGCTCATTAGTTAGCATTTATTGCATTTTTCAATTCCATTGCTGCTTTGAAATAGTTAAGTCACGCTTATGAAAATTTCAATGTCGCCTAACACTATTAAGTGTCGTATCCATGGTTTTTAGTGTTGCTCATGAGTATTTTAATGTCACTTATCAAATTTTCATTGTCACCTGCGGTTAAATGGTTCATGCGTAGACTTAGGTTTTAAAAACTAGATTTCATAACTTTTTACACCTATGAAACCCTAGCATTTTGATGTCACCTAGGAAGGTTTTACTATCACTTAGGTCAATTCAGTGTCACCTATGAGAAATTTGTCACCTAAGATAAAAGTAATGTCACCTGACAAGAATTTTGTGTCCCTTAAGGAAATGTCGCTTGCGATGAATAAAATCACGCCTGCATCATTTTTCTTAGAATTTTCACTTGTACTTGAGTTTTTCTTTTTATTCTATTTTTGAAACATTTAGTATGTGAAGATGAGTAATTCGAATGATATGATTAGGTCATTTTTGTTTGAACTAAATAATCGATTAGGATATCAATATAGTAATATCAACAAAGTTGATTTGTCAATCTGTTATGATAGGTTGATGGTCGAATATTTTACTCTCAAGATCTAGAGTGATAAAAAAAAGATTTTCCTTCCTCAAGATATAGAGTTAGGAGTTTTGATGCACTCATGATAAGGAAATGAATTTTAGAGTAATTTGATCGACTTTAGATGTTCCTTGATATAATATGTGGATATGATTCTTTTGTTCTTTTCCAAACAGGCTGACTTCCCTGTATTATATATCCGATCAGTTCCATCATGGGTTATTGACCTTGGGCAGACATTGACTGATGCCGAGTTTCGTGTTATAGAGCTTTTTGGTTTGAGCTTCCTTCTCAATCTTCCCTGGTTCCAGCTGAATCATGGGTTATTGACAGCTATGGTGGAGCATTGGTACTCCGACCACAATACTTTCCATCTTCCTCATGGTGAGATGACGATCACGCCTAAGGACGTGTATTGTTTGCTATGGATTCCCTGTCGAGGAGAGATTGTTTATTATGATTCTATGTATGATTCTACTATCTGCTAACGGTGTTTGGGGAAAATTTGATTGATGATGATATGATCACATGGCCATAGTTTGCTTCTTTCCCTACATTGCCTGCAGTTCTTGGCACATTGATTGGTGGACTACTTCTTCCTGGCCGACGAGGTCACAATTTTTCCATTGGTTGTGGTAGGATTCTAGAGGATTTACTAGCACAGCCTTGACATTTTGATTGGGGTTCTTGTGTGCTAGCATAGTTATACCGAGATCTTCATGAGGTGGTGTACATAGACAATTCTTCCTTATCTGCTGGTTCTATCATTCTTCAGTTATGGATTTGGGAGCATCTTCCTATTACCAGGCCTATTTCTGATAGGAGATAGCCATGTGGATATCCTTATGCTTTTCTATATACTGGTATGGTGATTCAACATCATTTAGGTCATCTGGATTATTGGAGACATCAGATAGATGATCTTGATTAGGTTACATGGCATCCCTACCTTGATTGTGATCTCTGGCGGGAAGATGATGATGAGTTGCCATATATGTTTACTCCTCATTGGATGATTGGCTGATCTAATACTGTTATTGAGTGGTTTTGTCTTGGTCAAGTTTCTAGATAGTATGGTAGGATACAGGATATGCCTTTGGGAAATGCATTATATGCACGAGTATAGGCCGAGAGATCTTTATGGGGCCTTTGTATTGATTATCAGTTTTTCGTGGCTCAGATTGCTGGTATGCCTTTCTATAGATGGGAGATGTTGACAGGTATGTATGATGCAGGGATGTCCCATGAGTATCGAGATTTGTGGTCTTGAAATAGGTTTATTCATTTCACAGATCTAGCGGAGCCTATTCTAGATTGACATGGTGGTGGCGGCGGTGGTGATGATGGGTGTGGTGGTGGTAGACATCGGAGGCATCAAGGATGTAGAGATCCTCTAGTTGTTGTGGGTAGAGGATGGGTGAGGGATGGACATGGTCAAGATAGAGCCAGAGATAGGTAGATTGATGTAGTCCAGGTAGTTCATCCTAGAGCAGCAGTTAGATAGGATAGAGTTCATCGACAACAGAGAGCTCAGAGACATGCTCATGTTGAGGCTGCTAGGTGTAAGCACCTAAAAATGGTCACCTAGACTATTAGCCCCTTGCTAGCATTATTTGCCAAAATTATCAATTGCTTATTCTTGATCAAATCCTAATTTTATCATTTATCTGATTTTATTCTATGGGCTAACCATCTTATCCTAAGTCTTTATTTAATTATAAGGAATTTCCTCCTCTTTTAATTAAATAAAAAGCCCCCCGCTTTTCCTCTTATCCTAAGTTGCACAAATAAAGCATTATTCCTATTTTACAAAAAGGAAAAAGCACTTTTTATCTCATATGGACACAAAAGTCAACTCTTATTTTCTCATTGGAGGATACTTGTGCACATGGATTGCTCCTCTTTCAAGCTCCACCCTTGATTAAATGTTTTGCCTCTTAATCTCCATGGTCCATTATTTCTCATTTCTTATAAAAGGAGAGCTCTCTTCTCATTCTTAGAACCATCTTTTGAATACTAATGTTATGCTGCAGGTGTTCTAGGTGACTTTGGAGCTTTGGAGATCTGAAACATTCTTAGCTTTTTCATTCACATGCTATCTTAGTTCCATTCTTGCATTTTAGTTTCATTATCATGGCATGCATAGCTTAGTTTCCTTTATGCTTTAGATTGATTCACATAGTCTAATTAGGAGGGTTTTGTAATACTTGCATCTTTCCTTTCCATAGCTTAACTTGCATATTCATCTTAACATAGCTTGCATCTTCATTTCTAGCATTGCATTTCATTCACATTTTGATTCTTGAGGATATTGGCATTCTTGCCCTTGTCTCCATTGAATCTCCCATTGCATGGTTTACTAGCAAGGTCATAGGCTTAAATAGCTCTAGCTGAGAGCACACTTAATTTCCTTGCAGTCCATGCCTAGGGAGCTCTAGGTCATTTTTCAAGGTCTCCCATTCATGGATTCCCTTGGAAACAAAGACTTAGAGAAGTGCACATTCTAGTGTGTACATTTTTGGCACCCACCATGGGGCAGAACAACTTCATTTTGTCCTTTTTATGCATTTTTGCACTTTATTTTCATCATTTTTAGCTTTCCATTTTTGACTCTCTATTTTTTCATAGATTATCGTATGACAGTCTGCTAGTATCGTAGGATACTTTATTCTATAGTGGTGCAATATTTTTCTAGTAAAAATATCATGTGGCTTTACAGGTTTTGTCACCTAGGCATACATTATTCTGTCACCTGAGCATAGTAAGAAGTGTCACCTAGAGAAGAAATATCACACTAGTAGCCTGCAAAATATCGTATGATTTTTCTGGTGATTGTACTGTCACCCAATTTTGGCAGTGACTTGTTTTGATCATTTCTTTGCAAGGTAGGGCTTGGTTGTTTCAGTTTGCAGACTTGTTGTATTTAGATAGTGGTTTATTTGCAGATTTTACTTACTTTCATTGTGCTAACTCCTTGTGGGGCTAACAAGTTGTGCTTGTAGGTACCTTCAGTGCTTAAAATTTTTTCTAAAAAGATTGCATGTCAAAGCTTCAAAGGAAAAAGGGCTACTAATTATGTTTTGCAGGGCTGCCCAACACCTAAAAACAACCAATTGCTTATTTATTTACTTTTTCTTTTAAGCGCGACATAAACTAGTTATCTCATTTCTTAGGCACTTAAGATCTTGTTGTAGGAGTCTTTTGGTGGGAGGAAATTATGCTCTTCACCCTTGTGGTGAACCAAAAATCCCGACCCACTTTTAGACTTTGAAAACAAGAGGGTAATTGAACTTTTTGTTTGGTGTGTTTGGGGGAGATTCTTGAGCTAGGAGATTATGCTCTTCACCCTTGAGGTGAACTAGAAATTCTGACACTCAAAAGTCAATCCACTCTTTGTTTAGCATTAGGATCCTTTAGCGGGCCTGCTCTTGAGCAATCAAGAGGAACAACCCAAGTGGGGACAAGCCTTTTTCTGGCTATTCCAACCCACTATAAACTCAAGGCTATCAAGGACACAAAACCTTGGTAGACATAGTGCTTGTCTTCGCTTGATGTGAGTACTTGTGGGATTGTGACCATGAGGAAAATGTTGAGCAAGAATGCTTAAGGTACTCTTGTGGCCACGAGGTCTGTTACTTGCTATAAGGGAAGGAGTCCCTTTGGGGAGCAAGGGGGGTACTATGAACGAAAGCCCTTACTAAAAACCATAGGTAGAGGCCATCCTATTTTTCCGCTTAGCTTCTTGGTTCAAGGATTGATGCAAGTGGAATAACCCGGATCACCCCAAGATTACTCACCATCTGTATTCCTTTGGGTGTGTCATTGAAACCTCCATGACAAAGCCAACATCTATCATGGGCAACTGCTTTGTGTTTGGCAATGGAACATCAAGTGTGGGCCAAGTTACTAAGTATTGATTCTTTTTCCTTCTAGGCTAGCAAGTGCTTGAACTATTCTCATTGTTATGTACCTGTGCAAATGTTCTTGAACATACAAACATTGTTGTAGTGCTCATAAATTTTTCATTTTGATATCCCAATTGTTTGTCTTGGAAACGTTTCTTTTTCTCTTGCACAACTGTTTGATGACATGTTCCATCACCTACTGTTTGCAAACCTACTTGAATATTGCTATCACTATGTTTGAAATTAACAAATTACCCATCAGATTGCAAAATTGACAAAGTTACCTTAAAAAATTGATACTTTTTAAGCTCACTGGTCAAGAGTCATATGACACTGAAAACCAATCGCACACTATTTCAAGTTTTATCGTGCGATATTTCATTCCTAGTTTTTTATCGCCCTGCTTGCCTGAATTCTATTGCACAAGCTGCCTGGAAAGTATCGCTCGGTCTCTGTAAAAAAATATCGCTTGGTCAGATTTTGTCACCCTGTTTTCCTGGAAACTATCATCCAAAACCTTTTTGTTGTCTCACTGGTGCTGAATTTGGAATTTCATTTGTTGAGTGTCTTTTCCTATTCTTATTCGACCCTGGTCTATTATTTGCATATTTAAGAATTTCTATTCTAGACTGAGAAAATGAGTTAAAATTATTGGATTCGAGTTTCCCAAATGCTAATTTTTGATCACTTGTCACATTACAGTTACCTCTCTAGCTACTTGCTAATTGAGCTTCTTGCTCATATCTCGGCTTGAGTCAATTGATCGCTGTAAGTTCTTGAGCACTTTTGACTAGCCATCTATGTTGTTCTATCTTGACAAGTGATCTTCTTTGGCTTTATTTATCTCAATATCTGAAAAACTTTGTCTCATTTTATTAGTCAACCAACATTCCTCTTTCATGCCAGTTTCAACTTAGTCTCAATTCGAGCAAGGGAGTCACCCTCCATTCAACTATACTTAGTTATCTTCATCCACAAGATGCTCATGAGTGCCAGTTAGCAATGATAGTTTCAGTCCTAACCAATCCGAGGATTCTAAAGTCACCCTGTGGTACAAAGGGGGCTTCCTCTTTTCTACATTCAAGACCTCCAAAAGCACAGATAGTGTCTCACTCACTTTGACTAAACAAGAAAAGTTCCATCATTTGCAAGAACATTTTGAGCATAAGGACAACCAAGCATGTTTAGACAAAATGGATGCTACTAGGTGCATGGCCATGAAGGGGATGTCTCAAGAACAACTTGAGATTAGTGGCTACGTATATAGACCCCCTCCTTTTGGTACTTTGGGTAACTATGGAAACAACACGCCACCAAGATCTCCTCCAAGATGAACTTTTACTACTCCCTCTTCACCTCCTAGACCTCCTCCCTCTCAGCATGAAGAAGAAGCTAACAATGAGGTTTCTAGTGAAGATCTTATGAGATTTGAATAAGATGATGCATCCCAACATATGATGCTTAAACTTTTAGAGCGAAATGAAGATCAATACTTTCAATACATGACTTCTAGGGGATGCAAGCTCCCTCTTGGCTATGATGTATGACAGATTGTTCAAGAAAGAGTACCAACTAAATTGGAAATCCTTAGGGATGAATTTTCAATGAACCAATCAATGTCTTGCTCAACTTGCAATAGAAAAAGAACTTCCAAAGGTTTCTTTTGTAGAATCTATTTACAGCTCTTCCTTTTGACAGGAGTCTATACATGGTCCCATTTCCTAGGGATATTGAGGTTCCCAAATATGACAAGTATGATGGAAACAGTGATCCCCATGACCATGTGCATCAATTTTATGCTCTTAGCATGGACTTCCTTCATGAGGACACATTTCTTTTGTGATTGTTCCCTAGAAGTTTGAGAGGACAAGGTCTAGAATGGTTTGCAAAGTTGGCACCACCTCTTAAAAATTTTGATGAGTTGATTAGGTGCTTCACCTAGCATTACTCATACAACATCCAACAACCTATCACCATGATAGATCTCAGTGCTCTAAAGAAAAATCAAGGTGAGCCATTTGCCACTTACTTACAATGCTAGAGGTCATTGTATTCTCGATATCCTTGATAGCTAGATGAATGAGAAAAGATTGACATTTTCATCAACACTCTTGTGCCAACTATATTATGATCTAAGGAAACAACTGTTCTCCTCTTTCAATGACATGCTTGAAAGCGCATATCGAATTGAAGATGTGGCCATAAGAAAGGGGGATATTGTTATTAATAAAGATACTAGGGGAAATGGCAAGGACAAAAGAAAACATTGGAATAAAAACAAGTATCTTGTTAATGATGGTGTTGTGGATGTCCCAAAAGCCAAAGAACCAGCTTTCAACCTTTGTAATGCTATATACGTAGTAAGACAACAAGAGGCTACCAATGTTCATAGTGCTCCTAAGCCTCAACATGTAGACAAGCCAAAAAAGACATACCAATGATGAGTCTACACTAAGTTGGATGAACCATATGATGTGATTCTTAAGATTCTAGTTGCCAACAAGTATCTTACGCTTCTTGAAAATTCTTGTCCCTATGATCCACCAGCTAAGCTTGATTGGTGGACAGAAGATCATTTCTGCCATTATCATAGGAATAAGGGACATAAGACAAATAATTTTTTTAAGCTTAAAGATGCCATTCAAGATCTTATTGATGGAGGCACAGTGCTCATAGATGGCTTAGTTAAAAATTCTAATCATAAAGCTTTCAAGACTCCTCTACTTGTGATCAATATGATAAGCCTATTGAGAATGTTCTTATGGTGAGAGCTCAAGATGATAATAATGCCAATCATGGTATGCCAAATTTGGTCTTGCAAACACTGAGTGGTTCATCTTCCCGAAGTGAGACACTAAATGTTGTTACTAGGGGGCAAGCCAAAATTGTCCTTAAAACCACACATGATCCCAAGCAAGCTTCTTCTTCCAAACAAGTGGTTCCTTCAGTTTTGTCTAGCTATGACCTTGTGCACCAATTACAATGGAAACCCTCTCAGATATCCATTTTTGAGTTTCTTGAGCTATCCCCTTTACATAAAGAGATCCTTGAGAGAGCTCTTCATACAAAAAATGTTCCCAATGATATTGATCCAGATTGATTCCAGGCTATGGTCAACCACATTGCGTCTCCCCACTACCTATCCTTTTCTGTAGAAGATGACACATCTCTTAGTCACCCTCATAATCTAGCTTTACATATTGAAGTTCTCATCTACCATACCTGAGTCTGCCGAGTCCTGATAGACAATGGTGCTAGGTTAAATATTATTTCTTTCCATGTGGTACAATAGTTAGGATTGTTTGAATTGGCCGTGGATCCTAGGTGAAAGATTACCATAAAAACATATGATGAAGTGGAAAGATCTTCCAAAGGTCTTGTTGTGCTACCTGTCAGAGTGGGCCCTATCACAAAGGATATTGTTTTTCAAGTGTTGGACATCCCACTCACATATAACATTCTTTTGGGTCGACCTTGGATCCATGAAATGCAAGTTGTCCCTTCCACTTATCGTCAGTGTGTCAAGTTTCCACATAATGGAAATAAGATTGTGATTCCTAGGGACAATGCTATCGATATCAATACTCTAACTACTGCTAAGACATTTGTTCCTCACAAAAAACCCTCTCATGATCATAATGCATCCCTTATTACTGCTGAGAAAAAACTAAAGATGATGAGTATTGGTATGGGGGAATACACATTAGACTCTATTGGTGCTATGCCTACTTCCCCTAAGTCCTATGGTAGACCTTCAGAGAAGAAAAAGCCTTCCGCTTCTTCCATGATAGTTTTTGGTACATTTGTTCAATCCTTCATACCCTTAGAGGCCAAAAAAGAAGAACAAGCTGTTAGGGAGTGGATTTATAGAGAAGAAGAAGATAGTATGACAGTTGCTATTCCTATTTCTCCTAAACGCTATGGTAAAGGCTATGCATTTCTACAAAAAATGGGCTATCAAGGTCACAGACCTTTAAATAACAATGGGCACACTCTAATTGAACCTTTGAGTCATATTGATGGCCGGTCTTCTAAAGATACCACAGGTCTAGGATATGGTGTTGCCAATGACATCCCTAAATATTCTAGAAATACTCCCATGCTTAGTGACTCAGATACAGATGACAAGGAATCACCACTATGCAGTATGGCCCAAATGGAAGACTATCTTCCTTCTACCTCACTTCTTTGGGGAAGAGAATGCATGCCTACTAATGATACAACTGAAGCCTCCACATCCAAAAATTTTGTGCCTAATGAGTCATTGAGATTTGATAGACAGCGTAGAAATATTGCATGATTGATAGAAATAGGAGATCTCACACATAATGACATGAATACCTCTACTTCTAGGCATCCTAAGCCTTTTTGGTGCAAACATCCCAGTATAAGTTCCACAACTGATTCAAATGAATATGAATGGGACACTCTCTCAGATGGATCTTCTATAGTAGATATTGATGTTGATGTGATTCATACCTATAGTGACCAACCCAACATAGTTGATGAGTCATGCGTAGGGTTTGATAAGTTCAATCCACATATTTCTTTAATGGACCACACTGGTCCTTCCATGACAAATTTAGATCTTGACACTTTTGGAGCCTACCCTATAGGCTCAACTTCTCTTGTCACCAGAGATGATATCCCCTGCATCAATTACCTTGAACCAGTCATTTCACTTTCCCTCATGCACTCATATCTCATAGATTGGTCTTCTCAATATCAAAGACCTATATTGCCTTCCTTTCAAAATGACTATGAGATCGCCTGCTACCTCAATGCCGTTGAACCTATTACTTCTTCCACCAGTGCACCAGCAACAAACATGATTGAATCAAATATCAAGTACCTCAGTCATAAAATTAAAAGAAACAAACAATGGTCAGATGGTGAAAACCACATTGTGGCGGTGTCTGAACCTCAAAATAGTAAAAATAAAGATGTATCTAAGGGTGAAAACCTTGCCGAGGTGCCTGAGGATAAGGTACTTGGTAGTCTACCGAGCTATTTTCAAGAAAGGTCTTCAGTTCTCATAGAACCTACACAGCCCATCAACTTGGGGATAGAGGAATATCCTAAAATCATACATGTGGCTTAGTCTTTCTCGACAGAAGAAAAAGAACAATTTGCTACATTCTTTCAAGAGAAAAAGATCAATTTTTCCTGGACATACTCAGACATGCCAGGTTTAGATACTGGGCTTATTATGCATCATCTCTCTATTGCTCCAGAGGTAAAACCTATAAAAAAAAAACTAAGAAAGATGCATCCCCATGTGGCATTATTGGTTAAGGTTGAACTTGAGAAGCTCCTAAAAGCTAACTTCATCAGAGTGATCAACTACGCTGAGTGGATTTCCAACATTGTCCCTATTTCCAAACATGACAAGTCCATTTGTGTATGCACTAATTTTTGAGATATGAATATAGAATGCCCTAAGGATGATTTTCCATTTTCGAACATCGATATGATAGTGGACATGATGACGGGCTATGAAATGTACTCCCTTATGGATGGCTTCTCCAGATATAATCGGATTAAGATCACCTCTGAGGATCAAGAGAAGATAGCCTTCACATGTGCATGGGGTACCTTTTGCTGGAATGTCATGCCGTTTGGGCTTAAAAATGTTGGTGCAACCTATCAAAGACCCATGACTACCATCTTTCATGATATGATGCACAAAAACATGGAGGACTATGTTGATGACATGCTTTCTAAATCATAACAATGGAGTGCTCATTTGACTAATTTGAGTTTGATATTAGACAGCATGGAATGATTTCAACTTAGATTAAATCCAAAAAAATGTTCTTTTGGTGTCACTTCTGGGAAACTACTAGGATACATAATATCAGCAAAGGGAATAGAAGTAGACCCAGAAAAGGTGCAAGCTATCATGGAGATGCCACCTCCTTGTAACATCAAACAATTACGGAGTCTCCAAGATCATCTCCAATCTATCCGGTGGTTCATTTCTCATCTAGCTGACAGAGCTCAACCATTCAATTAGAATTTACATAAGGGAGCTACTTGTATATGGAATGAGGAGTGTCAGAAGAATCTGGACTAGCTCAAGAATTACCTAGCACAACCTCCTATCCTTATGCCATTTATCCAAGGGAAACCCTTGATATTGTACATTTCTGCTATAGAAAATTCTTTAGGGGCTCTCCTTGCACAACATGATGATAAGGGAAAAGAATGAGCTATCTATTATATGAGTTGCACTCTAGTTGCTTATGAACTCAACTACACTAGTATTGAAAAGGCTTGTTTAGCTATGGTGTTTGTGACTCAAAAACTCAGACATTATATGCTTACACATACTACACAACTCATTGCTAAAATTGATCCTTTAAAATATCTCCTAAGTAAAGCTATGCTTTTACTGGGTGCCTTGCCAAGTGGATGTTGATTCTTTCAGAATTTGACATTCAGTATATTGAGAGAAAATCTATTAAAGGGAAAGAAATTGCAGATCAATTGGCTGAGTTTCCTATGACTGATAACGCTCCTCTTCAGATAGATTTCCCAGATGCCTCGATCATGAATATCATAGGGCATACATGGAAAATGTTTTTTGATTATTCTCATAGACAGAATGGTGCTGGTGCTAGAATCCTATTTGTTACCCCTCACAGATACACCATTTCTAAATCATATAAACTTCTCTTTCCATGCACCAATAACATAGCTGAATATGAAGCCTTGTAGAATGGTGTTAAGCTTGCCCTTGAATGGAGGATTTCTGAGTTGCATATTTTTGGAGATTCTCAACTTGTCATAAACCAAGTAAATGATGAGTACCAAACCAAAGATGACAAGTTGGTTCCCTACAAGAGGATGATAGACTCACTCAGGAATTATTTTACATCTATCACATTCCAACAAATTCCTAGAGTTGAGAACAAGGCTCCTGATGCCATGGCTACTTTGGCATCCATTATGTAATTGGAAGAGCACAAACCATGCTTTGAGTTCGTGGTGAAAGAATTGCGCTACCCTACCTACAGTTCCCCTGATGATCATGTCATTTACACTGTGGTCAGTCATGAATCCTCCTGCTATGCCACCATCTTTTCCTATCTCCAAGATCAAGTTATCCCTAAAAATCTAACGTGCAATGAGAAGTGCCAACTCATCTGTAATGCCTCACACTTTACCCTTATCTCTGGCGACTTGTATAGGAAGGGTCTAGACATGACTCTTCTTAGGTGTCTAGAAATAGAGGAGTCAGAAAAGGCGCTAGCTAAAGTTCATGACAACATATGTGGGTCACACTCTGACAGTCTTGTGCTCACTCAAAAATTGCTTAGGGCTGGCTACTATTGGCCTACTATGCAAGCTAATGCTATTCGATATGCCAAGTCCTACAAAAAATGTCAACTACATGGGAATCTCATTCATGCTCCTGGACGTGAGCTCATTCCCTCTATTACTTACTGGCCATTTCAACAATGGGCCTTTGACTTGGTAGGCAAGATTTGTCCTAGTTCATCATTACAGCTACTGAATATTTCACCAAATGGGTTGAGGCTGTCCCACTATCTGCAGCTACAGGCAAACATATTGCCCTATTTATTTTGAATCACATCATTTGTCACTATGGTATTCCTTCTTCCATAGTCACGGATAACGATGACCAATTTAAGAACAAAGACCTAAAGCACTTGTGCAAAAAATTTAAAATCAAACAACATTGGTCTTTTGTTTACTACCCGCAAGGGAATGGCCAAGCTAAGGCCTCAAACAAAACATTGCTAAAAATTCTCCATAGAACAGTGCACAAATCAGGCAAGGATTGGCATCTGCAGATCAATCCTGCACTATGGGCTTACAAAACGTCTATCTGCACTCCTATAGGTGCAACACCTTTTTCCTTGGTCTATGGTTTTGAGGCTGTCTTACCATTAGAGGTTGAAATACCTTCACTAAGAGTCTCTCTCCATGGTTTGATTACCGATGAAGACCAAAGGGCCATGAGAGTGCATGAGCTTACCATGTTGGAAGAACGCTGCAAGGCTACCTTTGATCACATGCGCACCTATCAGAAGAGAATGTCTACTACTTACAATAAGAAAGTTCATCCTAGAGAGTTCCAAGTGGGTGAACTAGTTCTCAGAGAAAATCCTAAAAATCAGTAGAATAGGGAGCAGAAAGGCAAGTTTGAGCCAAATTGGTTAGGGCCTTACATCATCACAATAGTATTTGGGTCTAGAGCCTATCAACTATCTACACCTGAGGGAGAAGAGTTTACTGAGCCTATCAATGGTCTACATTTGAAAAAGTTCTATGCCTAAGGTTCTTGAGCTCTTTGTACATATCCTTATTGATCCTAAAAAATCTCAAAAAAATTTATATATGATGCTGAAAAAATCCTAAAAAAGCATAAAATGTCCTAAAAAAATGAGCATCCTAGTGAAAACCTAGCAATAGGCACTTTGATGTCTCACCAAAAAAAAAAAAAAATAAAAAATAAAAAATAAAAAATTAAAAAAAATAGACAAAATGCCTTGGTGAAAACTTGGAAATAGGCACCTTGGTAGCAAAAATACAAAAAAATTGAAAAAAGTCCTGAAAAAATCTATCAAGTGGTGAAAACCTAGAAATGGGCACTGCTTGAGACCCTTGCACCTATGTCTATCAATCTTGCATGGCACTCCTTTTCTCCACTTCTCACTTTGCCTCTCCCAGCCTAGAATTGACTCTTGTCTTAGTTTAGGGGGCATATGTTGTTCTAAGCTTATCTCAGGTCTCTTTGTGCATTCGGGTTTCTTGGGCCGCTTGGTTCCAATGGTGTTTTTCAACACCGCCTCAACTATGTTTTTCAACACTTCCCTAGCATCAAGTGTTTTTTAACACTTATCAGATGTTTACCCGTAGTCTAGAATGATGTGATATTTCCACTGGCAGAGGTGATACTCAAAGATTGACTCTATGACCTACACACACGCACTTAAACCACTTAACTTACTAAGACTTGTTGGACTTTCTTTCTTTGTGTGTTGTCTATGATGATTTCTTTGCTAAGTGTTCTCTCCCTCATGGTTTTCAATGATGCATAGCTAGAAGACAGGGGGCATGAGGACATGTTTTATTTCTTTCTTTTCTTGTGGATATATTTTGTTGGTCTTAATTGTCATTAGCATTTATGCTGGTTCTACTTGACAATAGGACTTACAAGGTATTTTACTTGACTGTGTGTGCAAGTGCATACTTATAGCCATCTTGAATTTCCTTATGTCTCGATGCAAGTATAATCTTGCTATATTAAACTTAGGTAATCTCACTGCACTAGTCATTTTGACCTATATGTCTTTGATGCCTAGGTGGGATTCCCACATATCTATCTAATATAGATCATATTCCGATTCACATAGTCATACTAGTGAGTATTGTATGATCTTATGATGCTACCAATAAAGCTCGATGATGATTATTAGATGTCTATTGGCGTTGTGACCTTGCAAGTCAACCACTTTTCATAGTAGCTTGCATTTCTAGGTTCATGTTAGATTAGTCTTGCATTTTGCACGTGGAGAGAGCTCTCCTTTTATCTTTCACGGACTAGTCGGTCAACTACGCTCATGCTTTCACTTCTTCTTGATCATGTCTTTCGCTCCTTGTCTTTTAACATCACATCCTATTTCTGTCATCACAATGGGTAAATCTTATCATCATATCTATATCCTAAAAGAGATCATTTTTAGAAACATGAGTCTATATCATACACATGAGAATTAAACATACATCTATGAGAGAGAATATACATGAGAATTTATAACATACATTTTGAGCAATATGACAAGACAATATAAAAATTGATACATCCATAACAAGTGAGACAAATACACAGATACATCACAAATCTAGTAATCTCATATATATATCAATGTCATGATACAAAATACAATATGAGATCTCAAAAATCTAGATCAAAGTCTCATGATATGTAAACATCTAAAAATCCTAATCCTAGCACTGGCTGGCACTATCATGTGGGACTGGTGGAGGAGGAGGTGGTGCTACATCTCATACCATATCTAATTTCCCAGCTATCACTGAGTAGGGAGGTGCTCTCTGACCTACTGGTACAACCTAAATGTAAAGCCCATGATAGTATGCAGCTCGCACTACCTCTCTTCATGAATCTGCAGTAGCAACCTGTATAGTCGTATCCCATCGCTCAAGCTCAGCTCTTAGATCCATCAATTTCTACTCTTTGATAGCTATGGTGATGCATAAATGCTACATCTCCATCTCCAAAGCCTGGATCCTGGCTCTTAGGTCCTCTCCCCTACAGGCTGATCTTGCCTAGCACCCGACCCTCGGCAAGATGGCCTCCCTGTGTCATCTCCCTCATCTCCAGAACCCTATCCCCATGGCCATTTCTAGCCACCTAATTGAGAGCTCTATCCTCTTTGTCCTCTCCCTCTCCCTCCTCTCCCATCCCCTCCATCTTTGTCATCACCATCATCTCCCTGAGCTGCTGGCTGTGCATCAGGTACCTTGAACCTAGGAAATGGAGCTCGCCGTCACTCTGCTTTGTAGGCTACATCAACCCCTGCATCTGCCATGTCTGGGAGATAGTCCCATGGCTCTCTCCATATGGCTTCTATATCTTGTACTACCTGTTGGTAATCCAACATTGACAGCCAGCCTTGACCCTCCTCATCCCTAGCCCAGGCATATGTAGTAGTCTTTGTAGACACTCTCTACTGCCGCCCGAATTGCCTCCATATTGAAGTAATAACAGACCGCTCCATGATATCTGGGTATCCACCTACCAGTGGCCAGCTGCATAACATATAGCTCAGCTCATCCTCTACATCACCTCATGACTCAACCTGTCTGTATGGTCACCACTGGAAGGAAGTCATCTCATCCAGTATCCTCCTATAATATGTTACATCCCCACTGTGAGGCTATGACAAGAATCCTGCATATCTGTAGATGAAGGGATGTCTCCTCTCCCTTGATTGTACATGTGGACACACCATAGTGATGTGCTCCCATGCCCACACTTGTTCTAGAATAGCACTGCACACCCATGTCCTACTCCCACAATACATGATCTCATGGAGCTCGTGGTACATATCAGCCAATATGGCCAGGCCCCATGCCATCTGTCGTGGATGTGCTACCAGATCTACTAACAATCTACCCCATCCTAGTGAAAAACCCTTCTAACTCCTGTCAGTGATAAGGGCCTGTGCAATAATGGAAGCAACAATACACCACACTAGGAAGTTTTTGCCAAAATCATCCATCAATCAATCCCAACTGATGTGTCTATCTATAATAGTAACATCCTGGAACATGCCCTGGATGGCCTGCCGTCCCTCGGTAGGATCCTTGTCATAGTATACCTATGCCAAAAAATAATCATGTCAGTTTCTATTATATGGAAACTTTACATCTATGACTATCTATAAACATGATTATACTTATAGGATCGCCATGGCTAGGCACTCAGAGAATTTGATAGATGTCCTCCAAAGTGATCGATGCCTCTGCAGTAGGCAGATGGAAGGTGTTGTGCTCACTATGCCATCTCTCGGCTAGCACAGTCAAAAACCCATGGTTAGCTTGAATGTGGGGCAACTTCATCAAGTAGCCAAAGCCCATTGCCCCCAAGTCTACCCGACCTGGATCATCCAGATCTCAGACATACCGTAGCCCAGTAACCTTTGGCGCTCTAATCAATAGTGCTGGGAAGAACTCTTGCAAGCCATCAATCCAAACCGAGTGTTAGAACATATCATGATAGATGTCTAAAATAAGTACAAGATATATTAAGAATGCAAAACATTGTCAGGACCCATGTCATTTTGCTCAAAAATATTACATGTTATTTTTCTATACTGTATGATACTATTTTTTGACTAAGTATCATGCGATACTTTGCCCAATAGTAGTATGATAATATTTGTTCTTGCAATACTTCACATAGTATCGTATGATATTTTGTCTAGTGTCGTGTGACACTTGATTCAATATCAGTACGACATTATATTGACCCATGAAGTATCACACAATAGATACCCTCAAAGGGTGCGATACTTCTAAAGTATCGCATGACTTTTCGTACAAGAAAATTTTTGAAAAATTTTAAAATCATTAAAAACATGTTTTAAATGTATTAAATGCTCATAAATGACTCAACAAGGTCAAGTTTTTCTGAAAACATACTGGGGCACCATACTGTGGAGGCCGGTTGTGCAATCGGACGCACTCAAATCGATGCTTATGAACTGGGACTGCTGCTCATTGGGCCATTTTCTCTCTCTAAGCTCTCAAAATTCTCAAATCATAATAAGTCAAATGATTTTGAAAATGCCTTTTTTACCCCTTTTATAACATTTTGACTTTTTTGACCAATTTTCAAAACACCTCAGAATTGCGTGAAAATTGCACCCCTAGCTAATTTCGACATCTTGGATCCATTTTCGAATGAAAATTGAAATTTGAGTTCATCTTGATAGTCAAATTTGCATTTCAAATTTTTTCCTTCTTCTGCGTAGTTGGCTGACCTTTTGAGGCCTGATCCTTCGATCTTTGCTGGGGCATTGTTTCCTTCTTCATTCCCATCTCTCTCACCCTTCTAGTCTTTCATTTACATTTTATTTCTGTATACACCTAAAAATTGTCATCTAGACTATTAGCCCCTTTTGCTAAATCATCAATTACTTGCTCTTGATCAAATCCTAGCTCTATCATTTATTCGATTATTTTCTATGGGCTAACCATCTTATCCTAATTTTTTATTTATTAAAAGGAACATTTCCTCCCCTTTTAATAAATAAAAAGCTCCCACTTTTCCTCTTATCCTAGTTGCACAAATAAAACATTTATTCTTATTTTATAAAAAGTGAAAAAGCACTTTTTGTCTCATATGGACATAAAGTCAACTCTTATTTTCCTATTGGAGGATACTTGTGCACATAGATTGCTCCTCTTTCAAGCTCCATCGTTGATTAAATCTTTTGCCTCTTAATCTCCATGGTCCATTCCTTCCTTCTCATTTCCTTTAAAAGGAGAGCTCTCTTCTTCATTCTAGATCCCCAACTTTTTATGCTAACTTTATGCTGCAGGATTTCTAGGTCACTTTGGAGTTTTTGAAGATTTAGAGCATTCTTAGCATCTACATCTCATTCTTGCATTCTACATCTCATTCTTGGATTCTTAGCTTAGCTTCATATTTATGCTTTCTTAGATTAGCTTCATTTCTATGCTCTAGATTAGCTCACATAGATTAATTAGCTTGGGTTGTAACACTTGCATATTTCCTTTCATAGCTTAGCTTGCATTTCCATTTCTAACATAGCATTGCATTGCATTTTCATTCTTGATTCTTGAGGATATTGGCATTATTGCCCTTGTCTTCATTGAATCTCCCATTGCATGGTTTACTAGCAAGGTTATAGGCTAAATAGCTCTAGCTGAGAGCATTCTTAAAAACCCTTGCACTCCATGCCTAGGGAGCTATGGATCGATTTGTGAGGGCTCATTCTTGAGTTTCCTTGCATGTAATGATCCATAGAAGTGTGACACATTTATAGCACACATTTTTGGCACCCATCGTGGGGCAGAGTTGATAGGCTTTGCCCTTTAGTTTCTTGCATTTTCATCATTTTTCGGATTATTTTTCAGAAATTTTGCAGGTTTTGGTTCTCTATCTCAGAGTATCACGTGATACTTCTCAGGTATATCACGTGATATACCTCACTATATGTGTACGACACTTTGCGCCAGAGAAGAATTGCATGGTAGTATTGAGGTATATTGCCTGGTGTCGTGCGAAGTATCACCCGCCTATTGTGTAGTATATCGCTCGGACTGAGGTATATCGCCCGGCTATAGGAAACTGTGTCGCGCGATACTAGTGAAGTCTGAGGTATATCGCCTGAACCTGATAGAGAGCTATTTTTGGGCTATTTTATCTATCTTGCAAGTTTCAGGTTCTCTGCTATCTTTTTCCACTCTAGAAAATGGGTGCCCATTTTTTTTGAAATTTTGCAAATGGTATCAAAAGTTTAAGTGTGATATATCGTTGGAAAGGTCTTTCCGAGCCTAATCCAACCATGATGGTTTCATTTTCAGATTTTATCATTTGATCAGTTATTTTTGTAGATTATCTAATTTTTTCATGTACTAATCATTGTTAGATTTTGGATTTTGATTCTCCTAACTCTTGTTGGTCTAACAAGTTGTGGTTGTAGGTGCTTCTTGCTTGAAATTTTCTAAAATCGCATGTCAAAGAGGGCTACTAATGGTTTTTGCAGGGCTGCCCTAAGCATAAAAACCAAATCAAGTGCTTGTTTAATTGCTTTCTTTATTAAGTGCGGCATATACTAGTTGTTTCCTTTCATAGGCACTTAATACCTTGTTGTAGAAATTTTGAGGTGGTAGGAGAGTATGCTCTTCACCCTTGTGGTGAAACAAAAATCTTGACCCATCTTGGGATTTTGAAAGCAAGGGGGTAATTGAATCTTTGCTTGGTGTGTTTGGGAGAGATTCTTGAGATAGGGGAGTATGCTCTTCACCCTTGTGGTGAACCAAAAACCTTGAACCTCAAGAGTTAATCCACTTTTTGTTTAGTATAAGGATCCTTTAGCGGGCCTGCTCTTGAGCAATCAAGAGGAACGACCCAAGTGAGGACAACCTTGTCATCATTTTCCTTGGTGGTGAGTGATTCCAACTCACTATAATCTCAAGGCTATCAAGGACACAAAACCTTGGTAGACATAACACTTGTCTTCGCTTGATGTTAGTAGCTCATGGGATTGTGACCATGGGGAAAGCATTGAGCAAGAATGCTTAAGGTTCTCTTGAGGCCGTGAGGTCCTAGTCCTTTATGAGGAGCAAGAGGGGTGTTATGAACGGAAATCCTTACTATGAACCATTGGTTAGAGGCCACCCTATTTTAGCTACTTAGCTTCTTGGTGCAAGGATTGATCCAAGTGGACTTACCCGGATCACCCCAAGACACTCACCATATGTGTTTCTTTGGTTGTGTTTTTTGACACTTCCATGACAACGCCAATATCTCTTGTGGGCAACCACTTGGTGTGAGGCAAGGGAGCATCAAGTTGTGGGCCACGTTGCTAAGTAATGAGACTTGTCCTTCTAGGTGGTAATTGCTTGAATTGTCTTCGATTGTGCTATACCAGTGTAAACGTTCTCAACATAAAAACAAACGATAGCATTCATCAGGTTTTCTATTTTGATATCACACGTGCTTGTCTTGGCAAGGTTGCTTTTTCCCTTGTTTCAAGTGTTCTATGACATGTTTGATCCTATATTGTTTGCAAACCTATCTTTTATCTGCTGTTACTACTTGTCAAACTGCGAAATTGCACTATCCAACCTTCGAACTTGATCAAAATGCTTCAAAACTAAGATTTTTATGTTCACTGGTCAAAGAATCGCCCAAGTCTGCAACAGTATCGCGCACCTTATTGAGAAATATCACGTGATAGTTCACGCCTACTTTCTATCACTTGCTTTTCTTGAATTCTATCACTCTGGTATATTGAGGTCTATCACCTGGCTTAAGGCGCAGTATCACCCGACTAGGGAAGTATCACCCTGTCTACCTGGAAAATATCGCCTAGAATCTTTTTGCTATCCTGTCATTACTGCAATCCGGAGTTGCTAAGCTTGCACTTTAACCTATCGTAGAGTGTATTTTTCTATTCTTGCCTAAACCTGGTATGTTACCTACATGCTTAGATTTGTTCTAGACTGAAAAAAAATGAGTTAAAATTATTGGGTTTGAGTCTAACAAATGCTACTCTTGATCACTTGTCGCATCACGGTTACCTCTCTAGCTACTTGCTTATTGAGCTTCTTGCTCGCTGCTCAGCTTTAGTCAATTGATTGTTGTAAGTGCTTGAGCACTTTTGATGAGCCATCTCTCTATTGTTCTACTTTGACAAGTGATCTTTATTATCTTTTCTTATCTCATATCTGAGAAACTTTGTCTCATTCTATTAGTCAACCGACATCTCTTTTTATGCCGGTTACAACTCGGTCTCAATTTGAACAGGAGAGTCATCCTCCATTCAATTATACACAGTAACCTTCTCTGACTAGATGCTCACAAGCACCCATTAGCAACAACAGTTCTAGTTCTAACCAATCTGAAGATTCTAAGGCTACCTCGTGGTACAAAGGAGGTTTCCTCTTTTCCGCATTCAAGACCCCCAAAAACACAGACAGTGTCTCACTCACTTTGACTGAACAAAAAAAATTCCAACGCTTGCAAGAACATTTTGAGCATAAAGATAATCAAGCACGCTTAGACAAAGAACATAATCAACAAAGGATGGATGCTGCTAGACGTATCACTTATAGAGGAATGTCTAATGAGCAACCCGAGACTAGTAGCTATGAGCATAGACCTCTTTTTAATGGAAACAATGGCAACAACACGCCACCAAGATCTCCTCCAAGAACCACTTTTGGTATGCCTTCTTCACCTCCTAGACCTCCTCCCTCTCAACATGAGGCAGAGGTTGATGATGAGATTTTTAGTGAGGATCTTATGAGATTTGAACAAGATGTGGTCTCCCAACGCATGATGCATAAGCTTTTAGAGCGTAATGGTGATCAATATTTTCAATATATGACTTCAAGAGGATACAAGCTTCCTCTCGGCTATGATGTCAGACAAATTGTCCAACAAAGAATACCAACTGAATTGGAAGTCCTTTAGGAAGAACTGCGTCGGACAAATCAACGCCTTACCCAAATGGCATTAGAAAGAGAGCCTCCAAAGGTCTCTTTTGTAGAATCAATTTGTGCTCTTCCTTTGATAAAAGTCTATACATGGCCCCATTTCCTAGGGATATTGAGGTTCCCAAATATGACAAGTACGATGGAAATGGTGACCCCCATGACCATGTGCGTCACTTTTATGCTCTTAGCATGGACTTTCTTCATGAAGACACATTTCTGCTACGATTATTCCCTCGAAGCTTAAGAGGACAAGCTTTAGAATGGTTTGCAAAGTTGACACCTCCTTTGAAGAATTTTGATGAGTTGGCTATGCGCTTCACACAACATTATTCTTACAACATCCAACAACCTGTCACCATGATAGATCTCAGTAATTTAAGACAACATCAAGGTGAGCCATTTGCAACTTACTTACAATGTTGGAGGTCATTGTATTCTAGATATCCTCATTCGCTACCTGAAAGAGAAAAGATTGACATTTTCATCAACACACTTGTGCCTGAGCTATTTTATGATCTAAGGAAGCAACTGTTCTCCTCTTTCAATGACATGGTTGAAAGTGCATATCAAATTGAGGATGTAGCTATAAGAAAAGGGGATATTGTTATTAATAAAGATGCTAAAGGCAATGGCAAAGACAAGAACAAACCTTGGAATAAGAACAAGTATGTTGTTAATGATGGGGTTGTTGACGCTCCTAAAGCTAAAGAGCCTACTTTCAATCTCTCCAATGCTATCTATGCAGCAAAACAACAAGAAGCTACCAATGCTCATAGTGCTCCTAAACCTTAATATACAGATAAGCCTAAGAAGTCATTTCGAAAGAGAGTCTATACCAAGTTGGCAGAACCTTACGATGTGATCCTTAAGACTTTGGTTGACAATGGATATCTTACGCTTCCTGATAAACCTGGTAACTAGGATCCAATAAATAATCCGGATTGGTGGAGAGAGGATCATTACTGCCATTATCATAGAAATAAGGGACATCCGACAGATAATTGTTTTAAGCTTAAGGATGATATTCAGGATCTTATTGAGAATGACACAATCTCCACTAATGGCTTAACTAAAAATTCTGATCACACAACTTTCAAAGATCCTCTACCTAAGCATGATAAGGGGGAAACCTCTCAAGCACATAAGAAGAATTATGATGCAAAGATCAATTACATGTATCCTTCTAATACGCTTGTGATTAACATGGTAGAGCCCGTTGAGAGTGTTCTAATGATGAGGTCTCAAGATGATAATAAAGCCAATTATGGTAAGCCAAAGTTGGTCTTGCAAACACGTGATAGTTCATCTTCTCGAAGTGAGATATTGAATGCTGTTACTAGGGGGCAAGCCAAGATTGTCCTTAAAACTATGCAAGATCCCAAGCAAGCTTTTCCTTCCAAACAATTGGCTCCTTCAGCCACCCTTAGCTATGATCTTGTCCAACATTTGCAAAAGACACCAGCATAGATATCTATCCTTGAGTTGCTTCGGTTATCCCCTTCGCATAGAGAGATTCTTGATGAGGCTCTACGTACAACACGTGTTCCCAATGACATTGATCCAGATCAATTTCAGGCTATGGTCAACCACATTTCATCTCCGCTATCTCTCTCCTTTTTTGCAGAAGATGACATATCTATTGCTCACCCTCATAATCTAGCTTTACACATTGAAGTTCTAGTCTACAATACCCGAGTCTGCCGAGTCCTAATAGACAATGGTGTAGGGTTAAATATTGTTTCTTTCAATGTCATACAACAATTGGGTTTGTTAGAATTCATTGTGGATTCTAAAAAGAAGATTACTATAAAAGCTTACAATGAAGTGGAAAGATCTTCCAAAGGTCTTGTCATGCTGCTTGTCCGAGTAGGCCCTGTCACGAAAGATATTAGCTTCCAAGTATTGGACATCCCACTTGCATATAACATTCTTTTGGGTCATCCTTGGATCCATGACATGCAGGCTGTTCCTTCCACTTATCATCAGTGCATCAAATTTCTGTACAATGGCAATGAAGTTGTGATTCCTGGAGACCATACTATTGCTATTAATGCTCTTGCTGCTGCTGAAAAATTTGTTCCTCATAATGAACCTTCTGTTGATCCTAGTATGTCTCTAGTTGCTACTGAGAAAACACTTAAGATGATGAGCCTTGGTATGGGTGAATATATACTAGATTCCTTTGCTTCTATACCTATTTCTCCTAGGTCATATGGGAAACCTTCCACTTCTGCTATGGTGATCCTTGAAGCCAAAAGATAAGAACAAGCTGTTCACGAGTGGATCTATAGAGAAGATGCCCAAAATACTCCCATGCTCAGTAATTCAGACACAGATATAGATGAGTCACCAATACACACTATGGCTCACATGGGAGATGATTTTCCCTCTAGTTCACTTCTTTGGGGAGAAAAATGTATATCTACTGATGATATGGATGTTGATATGGTTCATTCTTGTAGTAACCATCCTGACGTGGTTGATGGGTCTTGTGTGGGGTCTGATGAGTTTGTTCCTCATATTGCCTTAGTGGACCACACTGGTTCTTCTATGACAAGTCTAGGTCTAGCTACTTTTGGAGCTTACCCTATAGGCTCAACCTCTCTTGTTACCAGAGATGACACCCCTCGCATAAATGCTATTGAACCGGTCACTTCATTTCATCTTGCATCAACACCTGTTACTTCTTCCACCAGTGAACTAGCAACAAAAAAGACTGACTCAGCAAACAAGCATCATAGTCATCAAGTCAAAAGAAAAGAGCAATGGTCAGATGGTGAAAACCACATTGTGGTGCTATCTGAACCTAAGAAAAGTAAAAATAAAAATATGCTCAAAAATAATGATTATCAAATAAAAGATGACAAGTTGATTCTCTACAAAAAAATGATGCACTACTTCAAGTGTGATCTCATATCTGTTACACTTCAACCCATTCCTAAAGCTGAGAACAAAGTTGCTAATGCCTTAGTTACTTCGACATCCATCTTACAAATGAAAAAGTATAAATTTTGCATCAAGTTCCTGGTGGATGAATTACGCTATCCTGCTCACAAATCTTACAATCCTACCATCTTTTCATATCTTCCACCTCATATTCCTCTTGCAAATCCACCATGCCATTCCTTCCGCCATCCCTTACACTTTGCCTTTGTCTCTGGTGACTTGTATAGGAAGGGTCTAGACGGAACTCTCCTTAAGTGTCTAGAAATAGAGGAGTCAAAAAAAGTGCTAGCTGAAATCCATGATGGCATATGTGGATCACATTCTAACGATCCTTCGCTAGCTCAGACATTGCTTAGGGCTGGTTATTATTGGTCAAACTAGTTGAGAGCTCCTATCATCACAGTTGCAGCATTTGGGCTTGGGGCCTATCAGTTCTCTACATAAGAGGAAGAAGATTCTTGATGTCCGTTTCTATCTGGGGCATCCTTTGTACATATTTATTGATCCTGAAAAAATTCCAAAAAAAAATTCATATATGATGCTGAAAAAAATTGTAAAAAGCATAAAAAGTCCTAAAAAAATACAAAAAAATTATAAAAAGTCCTGAAAAAATTGCAATAAATCTATCAAGTGGTGAAAACCTAGAAATAAGCACTGCTTGAGACCCTCTGCACCTATGTCTATCAATCTTGCCTGGCACTCATTCACTCCACTTCTCGCTTTGCCTCTCCTAGCTTGGAATTGACTCTTGTCTTAGTGTAGGGGGCATATGTTATTCTAGCTTATCTTGAGTCTCTTTGTGCGCCAGGGTTTCTTAGGCAACTTGGTTCCAACGGTGTTTTTAAACACCACCCCAACTGTGTTTTTCAACACTACCCTAGCATCGAGTGTTTCTCAACACTTATCAGATATCCTACTTGTAGTCTAGATGATGCAATATTTCTCACTGGTAGATGCGATACTCAAAGCTTGACTCTATGACCTACACACACGCACTTGACTCGCTGAGACTTGCTTGGCTTTATTTTCTTTGTGTGATGTCTATGATGGTTTCTTTGATGAGTGTTTTCTCCCTGAGCAATTTTCAATGATGCATAGCTAGAAGACTGAGGGTATGAGAACATGTTTTATTGCTTTTTCTGCTTGTGGATATATTTTGTTGGTCCTACTTGTCATTAGCATTTATGCTGGTCTTACTTGACACATTGGGATCTACAAGGTATTATCCTTGACTATTTTGCAAGTGCATGCTTATAGTCATCTTGACTTTCTTGTGTCTCGATGCGAGCATAATCTTGCTATATCAAACTTAGGTAATCTCACTGCACTAGTCATCTTGACCTACATGTCTTTGATGCCTAGGTGGGATTTCCACATTTCTATCTGATATAGATCATATTCAGATCCACATAGTTATGCTAGAGTGTATTGTATGATCTTGTGATGCTACCAATAACGCTCGATGATGATAATTAGATGTCTATTGGCTTTGTAACCTTGTAAGTAAACCACTTTTCATGTAGCTTGCATTGTTAGGTTCATGTTAGTCAGTTTTGCATCTTGCATATGGAGAGAGCTCTCCTTTCATCTTTCATGGACTTGTTAATCAACTGTGTTCACCTTTCGCTTCTTCCTGATCATGTCTTTCACTTCTGGTCTTTCATATCCCATCATTTTTCTCTTCATTTTTGGATCAAAATCGAAATATGAGTTCACCTTGATCATCCAAATCACCTTTTCCCCCTCTTTCACGTAGTTGGCTAACCTTTTGAGGCCTGATCCTTCGATCTTCACTGGGGCATTCTTCACCTCTTCATCTCCATCTCTTTCAAACTTCTAGTCTTTCATTCACTTTCAATCCCAAGTTCAAATTCTTCCTCCTCCGTGGTGTTTACGGGTTGAGGGACTGATAGGTTCATGCCCCATTTCCCATGTGTGGGGCATATCTTCACTGCTTGATGGTTATTCTATTCTCTTTCTTCGATTATGATTTCCAGTGATTTGATCATGCTGCTCTTGTTTCTACTTTCCCTCTACTTGGATTTCACTTTCGATCCCGAGGGGGCAGACACATCATATCTTATTGGCTATCTCTTTCCTAAGTGTTCAGTACTGTCACTACCAGGCTGACCATGTAGGATTTTCTCTCTTTGCACTTCATTCTTTGGAGTCAAATCGCTATCTGCTTGCCTTCTTGGCTATCTGCTTGCTTTGTTGGCTGATCTGAGTTGCTTTGTGATCCCAAATCGATCTCACATTTCAACTTCATTCTTTGACTGTATGTGTTCCCAGATCGATCACACATTAGTCAAAGAGGGGAAAATGTATACACCTAAAAATTTTCATCTAGACTATTAGCCCCTTTTGCTAAATCATCAATTACTTGCTCTTGATCAAATCCTAGCTCTATCATTTATTCGATTATTTTCTATGGGCTAACCATCTTATCCTAAGTTTTTATTTATTAAAAGGAACATTTCCTCCCCTTTTAATAAATAAAAAGCTCCCACTTTTCCTCTTATCCTAGTTGCACAAATAAAACATTTATTCTTATTTTATAAAAAGTGAAAAAGCACTTTTTGTCTCATATGGACATAAAGTCAACTCTTATTTTCCTATTGGAGGATACTTGTGCACATGGATTGCTCCTCTTTCAAGCTCCACCATTGATTAAATCTTTTGCCTCTTAATCTCCATGGTCCATTCCTTCTCATTTCCTTTAAAAGGAGAGCTCTCTTCTTCATTCTAGATCCCCAACTTTTTATGCTAACTTTATGCTGCAGGATTTCTAGGTCACTTTGGAGTTTTTGAAGATTTAGAGCATTCTTAGCATCTACATCTCATTCTTGCATTCTACATCTCATTCTTGGATTCTTAGCTTAGCTTCATATTTATGCTTTCTTAGATTAGCTTCATTTCTATGCTCTAGATTAGCTCACATAGATTAATTAGCTTGGGTTGTAACACTTGCTTATTTCCTTTCATAGCTTAGCTTGCATTTCTATTTCTAGCATAGCATTGCATTGCATTTTCATTCTTGATTCTTGAGGATATTGGCATTCTTGCCCTTGTCTTCATTGAATCTCCCATTGCATGGTTTACTAGCAAGGTTATAGGCTAAATAGCTCTAGCTGAGAGCATTCTTAAAAACCCTTGCACTCCATGCCTAGGGAGCTATGGATCGATTTGTGAGGGCTCATTCTTGAGTTTCCTTGCATGTAATGATCCATAGAAGTGTGACACATTTATAGCACACAATTTCATCTCTCTGAGGTCTTCATTGTGGCATATATTCTTGATGGTTATCCTATCCTCTTTCATCTTCGATTATGATTTCTAGTGATTTGATCATGTTGCTCTTGCTTCTACCTTCCCTCTACCTGATTTCAATTTTGATCCCAAGGGCGCAGACACATCATATCCTATCAGCTATTCTCTAGAGCATATGCTTGACCATTCCATTTGCTTTGATCAATCTATCTTTGCACTTGACATGTTAGTTCTCATCTCGAGTTCTGATACTATCCATCTCTTTCCTAATTGTTCAGTATTGTCACTACTAGGCTGACCATGCAGGATTTTCTATCTCTCTGTACTTCATTCTTTGGAGTCAGATCTCTATTGCCTTCTTGGCTGATCTATTCTTTGATGTAATGTGTTCCCAAATCAATCACACATTAGTCAAAGAGGGGCAAACGTAATCACCTAAAAATGGTCACCTAGACTATTAGCCCCTTGATAGCATTATTTGCCAAAATTATCAATTGCTTATTCTTGATCAAATCCTAATTTTATCATTTATCTGATTTTATTCTATGGGCTAACCATCTTATCCTAAGTCTTTATTTAATTAAAATGAATTTGCTCCACTTTTAATTAAATAAAATGCCCACCACTTTTCCTCTTATCCTAAGTTGCATAAATAAAACATTATTCCTATTTTATAAAAAGGAAAAAGCACTTTTTGTCTCATATGGACACAAAAGTCAATTCTTATTTTCTCATTGGAGGATACTTGTGCACATGGATTTCTCCTCTTTCAAGCTCCACCCTTGATTAAATCTTTTTCCTCTTAATCTCCATGGTCCATTCTTTCTCATTTCTTATAAAAGGAGAGATCTCTTCTCATTCTTAGAACCATCTTTTGAATACCAATGCTATGCTATAGGTTTTCTAGGTGACTTTGGAGCTTTGGAGATTTGAAGCATTCTTAGCTTTTTCATTCACATGCTATCTTAGTTCCATTCTTGCATTTTAGTTTCATTATCATGGCATGCATATCTTAGTTTCCTTTATGCTTTAGATTTATTCACATAGTCTAATTAGGAGGGTTTTGTAATACTTGCATCTTTCCTTTCCATAGCTTAACTTGCATATTCATCTTAACATAGCTTGCATCTTCATTTCTAGCATTGCATTTCATTCACATTTTGATTCTTGAGGATATTGGCATTCTTGCCCTTGTCTCCATTGAATCTCCCATAGCATGGTTTACTAGTAAGGTCATAGGCTTAAATAGGTCTAGCTGAGAGCACACTTAATTTCCTTGCAGTCCATGTGTAGGGAGCTCTAGGTCATTTTTCAAGGTCTCCCATTCATGGATTCCCTTGGAAGTAAAGACTTAGAGAAGTGCACATTCTAGTGTGTACACTAGGCAGGCTCCTAGGGGTTTAGATCCTTTGGTGCAGTTACAAAGAGTTGCCCTGGCACAGTAGGATGATGATGCTTAGTAGGTTCAGGGCCAGCAGGTTCCAGCACAACAGATGCCTCCACTAGCTTAGTAGCCATAGGGTCATGGAAAAGATCCAAAAGGTTCTCCCACTATTGGTTCTTTAGCCTAAGATATGTAGTCCATGAGGACATATATGTCTACTATTGTGGGGCATTTAGATCAGGTTGCTGCCTTGATGCAATAGTTTATTTCAATAGTGGTTGTTCAAAGACCTAGTAGAGCGAGCACTTCTCAAGCTCCTCCTCCACAGGATGATAAAGATCCAGGTGGTTTTGGTGCTACGGGATCGTGATTGATTGATGACATATTCATTTATCATTGATGTCCTCTGTTGCACATTTCATGTTTATTTGATTGGTCGGAACCTTTGATGTACCACTTTCATGATATTGTATCTGGATATACTTTGATGTACTGGATCCTTTGAGAAAAATTCTTTTGATGTTATATGTTGATCTATGTCTTCATCTCTTATTGATGAGTTGATTTATGAGATTATCTTTATATGCATCTATATGATGTTTATGATGCATTTACTTTTAATTATTTGATGGATGCAATGTATCTTATTTTTATGATATAGATAGATGGATGCATTGATGTATGAATATTATGAAATGTTTTCTAGTTTTCAATGTATGGATGCAAATTTGTTTTATGGTCATACGGATATGAATGATCCTATGTTTTTGTATTTTCAAATGTATATAATTCTATCCGTAACTACATGTATGCAAATGATGTACGAGTAATGATTCTTTTTCTATTTTCTATCTATTTATGTATAATGACTAATGATTAATGCTATGCATAAATGCAAAATATAATCTCATTTTCGTTGTTTTGAATCTAGAATCATGATGTTTGATTTCAACCCTCCCATTTCATTTTTTCCCTTGCAATTTCAGCTAAGAAAGGCAAAACAAATATATACAATGCATGTAATCTAACATGTATGCAACTAACTGTCATTATTCAAGATTTAGAGCTTATAATCATCATTGAGCATTTTTTGGAATCCCTTTTTCTTTTTAGTACAATCATCACTAGTTCAACTATGATGATATGAATACTTTTTCCTTTTTCCTTTCTTTCCCATCAGTCTCTTCGGTACGACTATCACTGATTGAAGCCAATCATGAGAGTGCGAATACCGATTTTGTTAGATTCTATGTTGCAAGTGGATGTTGGTATTATGATACTGAAGATCAAAATAGCCAAGGTATCTGTTTGTGTAAACAAGTTGAAATCTTTGTTTATGCTATGTACAAGTCCTCAATGATTCTTTGATGATCACATCCTTAGACAAATAATACATGATTTAAAACTTTGATTTTAAGATAGTCATTCAAAAATCAAGAAAATATCATCCTTTCATCATAGCTTGTCTAGTCTAAAACTTTCATCGATTCGCTAGAAAGAAATGATTTCATCAATTGAGCCAACACTTAGAAAATTTTTTGGCCATGTTTTTCAAATCCATAGTTCAAGTGTAGTTCCATCCATTTCATACTTTTAATCCTGATAAAGGGTAAGGTCATTTTAAGTTCTTGGATCAAATTTTTGTTTTGGGCTCACATTGGATTGAGACGTAGATTTGATTAAGTGTTCCTCTTTTGAGTGTGATGAATTGGTTCTTTGATTGAATAAAGCTTGTTGATGAATCCTTGCCCCTTGAGAGTAGATTGCCCCTAGTTTGATATTGATTTCATTTATGGGACTTAGGAAATTTTTTTGATTAGGTGACCAAAATCTTAAGGTACTTGCAAATGCAACTGTGGGGTTTTATTATGCAATATATACAAATGCTGGCGAATGCAATATTAACAAGGTGACCTTCTAAGTATGAAACTGACTTGGACTTTCAATGGTGCTTGTTTACCAGGTTTTCACTGATTGAATGGATCAAGCTCTTTTTTCTATTTTTAAAGCTTTTCTCTTTTTTTGCTACCAAGGTGCCTATTTGCTAGGTTTTCACCAAGGCACTTTTCTTTTTTTTCAATTTTTTTGTATTTTTCTCTTTTTTCAATTTTTTTTTCATATTCTCAAGGCACCTATTTGCTAGGTTTTCACCAAGAAAACATCTTTTTGAGGATCATAGTTGAATGTTTTCCTTTCTTCATGCTCAATTTTCCACTATTTTTGATCTTTTGTGCTTTTTCAATGTTTTTGATATTTTAAGCTTTTTCAATGTTTTTGGTATTTTCAAGATCTCTTTTGAATTGTGTACAATAAATATGATGCTCTCCATTTGATACTCTTTATACTCTTTCATCTACCTTAGGTATAGAACCTCTTGAGATGTATTCTATTTATGGGTTCTTGTAACTCTTCACCATCATAATCTGATAACTTGTATGTGCCGGTCCCAAAATCTTCAACAATGAGAAATGGTCCTAACTAGTTTGCTTCCCACTTTCCTTTTTTCTCTCTTTCTACTTGGTTCTTGGGATTTCCACGCAACACCAGGTCACCTATTTGGAATGTCCTTGGCTTGATGTGTTTATTGTAAGATCTTGACATTCTATTCTAGTACACCTTTAAGTGATCAAAGGCTTCTTTCTATTTTTCATCCAAGCGTTCTAGTTCTTGTAGCCTAGCAACCCTATAGTCTTCCTCATTTATCAATCCATGCATAGATATCCTCAAGGATGGAAGTTCTACCTCCAAAGGCAAAACTGCTTCTATTCCAAAGACTAAGGAAAAGGGTGTAGCCCCTGTTGGTGTCCTTATGCTTGTTATATAAGCCCACAAGGTCAAGTTTATCTTGATATGCCAATCTCTACTAGAATTATCCACTGTTCTCTTCAAGATTTTCAATATGTTTTTGTTTGTTGCTTCAGCTTGTCCATTACCTTGAGGGTAATAGATTGAAGATGAATGATGTATCATGTGAAATTTGGTGCACAATTTTGTTATGTCTTTGTTCTTGAAATGCCTTGCGTTATCCGTTATGATGGCATGAGGTACGCCATATCTAAAAATTATATGATTTAGAATAAACAAGGATATTTGTTTGCTTGTTGAAGTTGATAGGGGTACAGCTTCCACCCACTTAGTAAAGTATTTTGTGGCTGTTATGATGAATTTATGCCCATTCGAAGATGGTGGATGAATCATTCCTATTAGATCTAAACCCAACTGATAGAATGGCCAAGGTGTTATCATTGGATGAAGTTCTTGTGTATGTGCATGTATCAAATTTCCATGGAATTGACACTTCTTACAAGTTTTTGCAAAGTTACAACAATCTTTTTCCATGGTAGGCCAAAAATATCCTATCTTAAGAAGTTTCTTAGCTAAAGATAATCCGTTTGAGTGTGCTCCAAAAATTCCTTTGTGAATTTCTCATAAGGCTAAGTTTGATTCTTCCTCTTCTAAACACCTAAGGAGTATTTCATCAAGACTTTTCCGATGCAATGTTTCAACAATTATATTGTATTTGGCAGCTTGTCTAATGAAGCTCTTCTTTTGGTTTCTGGTTTGATTGATAGGAAAGGTTTGGTCTTTCAAATATGTGTAAATTGGTCCATACTAAGGTGAGTCAATTTTAGTAAGTAGGCAAATGGTATAAGGATGGGTTGGGTCATACACGGGTTGAATTGCTTCTTCTACCAAGAACTCATATCTATCACTCTGATCAGGCATATGCAAAAGTGATGCTAAGGTTGCCATGGCATCTGCTACTTTGTTCTTTTCCCTTAGAACTTGTTCAAATGTGATGATTATGAAGTACTTCTTGAGATTATCCACCATGGTTTTGTAAGGTACTAATTTGTCATCTTTCATTTGATATTCTTCATTGACTTGATTTATGACTAATTGTGAATCTCCATATACCTTTAATTCTATCACTTTCCATTCTAATGCCAACTTGATTCCAGTAACCAAGGCTTCATATTTTGCTATATTGTTTGTACATGGGAATAGAAATTTGTATGACTTAGGGATAGTGGAGCCTTGAGGCATGATTAGAAGTATGCCTGCTCTTGACCCATGGTGAGTGTAGGAACCATCAAAATAAAGCTGACATGTTTTTGCCTCAACATTCACAATCTCTGCATCTAGGATTTCAACTTGTATAGGATGATCATCATGAAGTGGTGCTTCTGGTAATTGGTCTGCAATGACTTGTCCTTTAATTTATTTTCTGTCAACATATTCTATATCAAATTTTCTTAGGATCATCACCCATTTTGCTAATCTTCCATTTAACACTGTTTTGCTTAGTAGATTCTTCAAAGGGTCAATTTTGGCAATGAGCCTTATCTTGTGGGCTAGCATATAATGGCATAATTTTTGGGAAGCAAAAAATACAGCCAAGCATGCCCTTTCCATGAAGGTATAGTTCAGCTCATATTTGACTAAGGTTCCACTAATGTGGTAGATTGCCTTCTCTTTTCCATTCTCATCCTCTTGTGCTAGAAGTGCCCCCAATGAATTCTTTGTTGCTGAAATGTACAAGATTAAGGGCTTGCCTCTGATAGGTGGCATCAATATTGGTGGGTTCATGAGGTATTTATTTAGTAGAGTGAAGGCTTCTTCACATTTTTCATCCCACTTGAAGATTGTGTCTTTATGCAAAAGCTGGGTGAAATTATGGCATTTTTCTGCTAATTGAGAGATGAATCTCCTAATGGATTGCATCCTTCCTTGTAAAGATCTCATCTGACTAATGGTTTTAGGTGCTTCCATTTCCATTATGGCTTTCACTTTAGCGGGATCAACCTCTATCCCTTTTGCAGATACAATGTAACCTAGAAGTTTACCAAATTGGACTCCAAAAGCACATTTTTTTGGGTTAAGCCTTACTTTGAACTCCTCCAACCTTTCAAAAAATTTCATGAAGATAGGTAGATGTTCTTTTCTTGAATGTGACTTAGCTAGTATGTCATCCAGATAATCCTCCATGAACTTATGCATCATATCATGGAATATTGTAGTCATTACTCTTTGATAGGTTGCTCCGGCATTTTTCAAGCCAAAAGGCATGACATTCCAACAAAATGTACCCCATGCACATGTAAATACAATTTTATCTTGGTCTTCAGGTGATATCTTGATTTTATTATAGCCACTAAATCCATCCATAAGTGAAAACATGTTGTGTCCCACTGTTAGGTCTACAATGGCATCAATGCTCGGAAGTGGGAAATTGTCTTTAGGATATGCCAAGTTTAAGTCCCTAAAATCTGTGCATATTCTGATGGACTTATCCATTTTTGATACCAGCACTATATTGGAGATCCATTGTGCATAATCAATGGCTCTTATAAACCCCACCTTTAATAGCTTCTCTAATTCCACATTGACAAGTAGGGCTATATGAGGGTGCATTTTCCTTAGTTTTTGCTTGATCGGTTTGGCTCCTTCCTTTATATTGAGATGATGCATTATCAAATTTGGGTCTAACCCTGACATATCATCATAAGACCATGCGAAGTTAACTTTATTTTCCTTAAAGAACTTAATGAACTCTATTCTTTCTTCGCTTGATAAGGATGATGCTAAGTGGATGATCTTTGGCTTTATTTCTGATCCAATGTTTATCTTTTCTATTGGCTCAATTAGAATTGGAGACCTTTATTCATAGTGATCTGGTAGAACATCCAAAATCCCTTCTATATGTGCCTCAGTTGGGTTGTCACCTTTAGAAACATCCTTTATTTCTTTTTTTCTTTCTTTTGGATCTAATGTTGCCACAAAGTGGTTTTCAACACTCGATTCTTTTCCTTTTCTATTTTTTTTTATTTTTTCATTTTTTCTCAGATTAAGAGTTTGGATGCTCCCTTTGATCATTTCTTCTTGATAGTCCTTGATAAAAGAAGGTTCAACCATGTTGAGGTATTGGGACAGCATGTTGTCATTCAAGAAAGTTGGCAAGCTATTGGGTTCAATGGTATCGCATTCAATTAGGTCCGGCCAAATGAGAGTTAAAGGGTCAACACTTGGATTTGTCTCAATTAGGTTTAAAGTGTATATTTCATTATTGGAGGGTTCATACATTGTATCTTGAAGATCTCAGACATGGGCTTCCTCTAAATGCTCTAAAGAAGAAGGATCAAAATCCTCCTCACTAAACTCCACTATGGTTTCTATTGGATAAAACTCATGTGGATTAAACCTAGTGTTTGATTCTTCCATAGTAGGTCTCCATGAAGGAACATATGGCTCACCTACCCATTGATTTATTTCGATTTCTATGATTGGCACATTATTTGGACCCTCTTGACTAGAACTAGATGCTTGATTTGAAGTTGATTCCGCCATTACTCCTTTATTTTTAGTAGAAGCATAGGTATGAATGACATCAATACCCTTGTCTTGGCATGACTCCTCTGATAGGGTCTACCATTTCCATTCATTAGAATCCTCATCACTATGAGATTCTAATTGTAGTATTTGGTCATATACTTTGGGATAATGTTTTTGTGTATATCCTTCTTCAAGATATCCTAAACCTATTTTCTCCTTGGAATCTCACCATGTGGATTCTAGGGGTTCAATTAGCCCTTCATTTCTTGTGCATAAAGGTCCTTGACCTTTGTTGATGCAGGAGCATCCTGGGTGTAAGAGCAATCTTGCATCACCCAAAAAAAATATTTCTATTTTTATATTCAATAAAGGGTTATTTTATGCAGAGCTGCTATTTATGGAAAGTTACTATTTTTGGTAATTTTTGTATGTGCTCAGAATGATCTGATTTCTTTCTTAGAGGTTCATTTTGGTCATATAAGTCTGCCAGTAAAGTTTCATTGCCAGATCAAGTGTATATTGGAAGATATTGAGGATTTTCAGTATTGGCAGCATGGTACAGAAACTTTGAACTTAGTTTTGAAGGCTTTAGAGGCCCTGGATGAGGTAAAAAATTTGGGTGATGGGCACTTGCGCGGGTCATGCCTGTAGAGCGCTTTGTGACATTTTCGAAATGGGGTTATAATAGCCGATCGGGTCAATTGGTGATGACTTATGGTCTTCGGAAGTTGGGCCACCTGAAATGGCGGAAAATAATTTTCTTCAAAATTTCTGTTCAGGTTTCAAAGGTTATCTTGAGCCGACTATGATGTAATCAAATGTAAAATAAAATAATTCTAAGTTTGGTCGGCATTATTGGCTAAAATTCTGGAACCTTCCCAGGCGATGGAAATTTACCTATATAATGAAGGCTGTATTATTGTCTTAGGTAGTTCAGAATAGTTATGGGTAGTAGATTTGGGTATTGATTTGAGGCTTTGTCCTACAGAATATTGAAAGGAATGCCCATGTGGCTTTGCATATTGTAATTCTAAAAGTTTGTAATTCCACATTTGTGGAGATAATAAGAAGCCAATTTTTTGTTCTTGCATATTATTGTTGTTATTTCTCTATTTCTGTTGTGTTTGTGGTATTAAGGGGAGCACCCTTCATCAAGTGGTATCAGAGCTAGGTTCTTGAGTGTGTAAACAGATCACCGACTGTGAGCCAGTTTGCACCAGGATCGTGGTTAGGGTTCCAGCGCGCATCGCAAAAATGCCTCCATGAAGAGAATGTGGCGGAAGAGCTGGTACTGTGACACCTGAGGTTAGAGAGCTGTAGAGACAAGTGCAAGCATTGCAAGAAGAGATTCACAGAGAAATGAATCTTAATGTCAGAGATGAAAGTGAGGATGAAGCCCAAGAAGAATATCAAGAAGGAGAAGCTGAAATTGTGAACCAGGAGGAAGAAAGACTTTTTCGGGTGATTTCCAAGATTGGGAAAAGACCTAAGATTGAGGTTCCCACATTTTTTGGAAATCTTAACCCAGAGGAATTGATTGACTGGATCAATGAATGTGAGGAATATTTTGAGTATGAAGATGTTGAGGATCCTGATAGGGTCAAATTTGCGAAGGCCAGACTGAAGGGTCATGGAAAGATATGGTGGCAAGAGATTCAGTTAGAGTGAAATAGAAGGGGAAAGGAGAAAATCACGAGATGGGATTGGATGGTGGATAAATTGAAGCGACAGTTCATTCCTGTTGATTATGAGCTTGACCTACTGAAGAAAATGCAGAGTTTGAAGCAAGCAGGAAGATCTGTTCAGGAGTATACAGAGGAGTTCTATCGACTTCTCATCAGAACAGGCCATGCAGAAGCTGATAAGGAGAAAGTTGCCCGATACCTTAATGGGTTAAGGCCAAGCATTCAGGAGGAGTTGAATCTGGATCGAATGAACAATATTGTAGAGGCATAACAGTTTGCCCTAAAAGTAGAGGAAAAGATGAACAAGAAGTTTGAGAGCAGATAAAACAGAAGAGGTCACGGTGGATGATCTCGTGGACGGTCATATGGTGGCCGAAATGAAGATTCGAAAAAGAAGGATGAGGCCAGTAGCAGTCAGAATCAGCGAGGAAATAATTCCAATCGCTTCCAAGATCAGAATAATAGAGATCAGAGAGGAAGAGGAAGAGGACAAGGATCTGGAAAAGGAGGCTTCCATGGAACATGTTTTCACTATGGAGAAGAAGGTCATAGGGCATTTGAATGTCCTCAGTGCCAAGGTAGAACAGACAGGAGAAATGAAAGCCAGGCTAGAGTTGCACATGTAGATGAAGATGCTAGATAGTCAAATTCTGAAGATGCTGAAAGAGGAGAAACGCTAATTAACAGAAGAGTGTTGCTGAGTGGTGAGAATGAACCTGAACAAAGGAGGAGCCTGTTTCGCACCAGGTGCAAGTGTGAAGGTAAATGTTGTGATGTGATTATTGATAGTGGAAGTACTGACAATTTGGTGTCAGAAGAGATAGTGACAAAGTTGAAGCTCAAGAGACAAAAAAATGCACATCCATATCGGATTGCGTGGGTATAGGATGACCACAAGGTCATGGTCAATGAACAATGCCTGGTGAAGTTCAAAATTGGTGGGTACCAAGATGAGGTATTGTGTGATATCATATCTATGGATGCATGTCATATGTTGTTGGGTAGACCGTGGTAGTTTGACAGATGTGCTATACACGATGGTCGTGCGAATACCTATTCCCTAACAAAGGATGGAGTGCGACATAAGCTTAAGCCATTGAAGGAGACCGAAGAAAAGGTATGTGGTAATGCAAGAATAACATTTGTTGATGGAAGAAAATTCTTAGATGGTATGAGGCATGAGCATGTGTGTTTTTTTTTAATTCTAAAAGTTGGTAAAGAAGAAGTAGAGGATGTACCTGTAGAGGTTGTAGATTTGTTGAATAAGTTTCAGGATATTGTATCTGATAATGTACCTGATGGATTACCACCGGTAAGGAAGATCAATCATCAGATGGATTTGATTTCAGGAGTTAGTTTGCCAAACAAGGTAGCACACAGAATGACAGCAGGAGAAAGTGAAGAGTTGAACAGAAAAGTACATGAGTTATTGCAGAAAGGGTTGATTCGAGAGAGTCTGAGTCCCTGTGCTGTACCAGCGATATTAGCACTAAAGAAGAATGGAGAGTGGAGGATGTGTACAGATTCCAGAGCAATAAACAAGATCACAATCAAGTATAAGTTTTCATTGCCACGAATGGATGATATTATGGATTGTTTAAGTGGAGCTGTGTATTTCTCAAAGATAGATCTGAAGAGTGGATATCACCAGATTCAGATCAGAGAAGGAGATGAATGGAAGACTGCCTTCAAGACAAAGGAAGGACTATATGAGTGGTTAGTCATGCCTTTTGGGCTAACCAATGCACTGAGCACTTTCATGCGGCTCATGAACGAGGTTCTGAAAGAATTTATGGGTAAGTTTGTCATTGTTTACCTAGATGATATTTTGATTTTTAGCAAGACATTGGAGGAACATATGATGCATATTCATATGGTGTTTGAGAAGTTGAGAGATGAGAAATTGTTGATTAATTTGAAGAAGTACAGTTTTGTGAAGAAAGAGTTAGTGTATTTGGGATTTGTAGTTTCAGCAGAAGGTCTAAAAATGGACCCAGAGAAGGTACAGGCTATCCTTGAATGGCCTACTCCAAGGAGTGCTACTGAGGTAAGATCTTTTCATGGTTTGCCAAAGATCATAGTTTCAGATCGGGACACTAAGTTTGTTGGATATTTCTAGCGTACATTGTAGAAGAAGTTGAAGACAGATTTGAAGTTCAGTTCATCACATCATCCACAGACTGATGGATAAACAGAGGTGGTGAATAGAAGTTTCGGAAATTTGCTGAGATGTTTGGTTGGAGATAAGCCAACAGGATGAGATTTGATTTTACCACAGGCAGAATTTGCATACAATAATTCTATCAATAGAAGCACTGGTAAATCACCATTCCAGATTGTATATGGAAGTAGTCCAAGAAATGCATCTGAATTGAGGAAGATAGATAAAGGAGAAATAAGTAGTGCTGAAGCTGAGGATTTTGCAGAACACTTGAAGAACATCCATGGGGAGGTGAGGAAGCATATTACTAAGATGAACACACAGTACAAAGCTAAGGCAGATGAGAAAAGGAGGTATAAGGAATTTCAGGTTGGTGATGAAGTCATGGTTCATTTGCGGAATTAGCGGTTTCCAGTTGGTACATATAACAAGTTGAAAATGAAGAAGTTTGGACCATGTAGGATACTGAAGAAACATGATTCAAGAAATGCATATGAGGTAGAATTGCCTGCTGAGCTAAATATTTCACCCATGTTTAACATTTCAGATCTGACAGAGTATCATGATGGAGGTGTTGAAGATGAGATCACAGTAGCACAGTGGAGTATTCTAGCAACTAGTTCAGACACTAAGGAGATCGAAGATATACTGGACAGTCATGTTGGCAGAAACACAAGGAACAGGACATATGAAGAATATCTGGTCAAGTGGAAAGGATGACCTGTTGAAGATTCATCATGGCTGACAAAGGAGGAGGTTAGCCATCTTGATTTTCCTCTGCACCCCTGAGTCGTGATAGGGTCACTTCTCAAATTACCCCGGGTGTCTGATGCAGGAGCATCCTGGGTGTAAGAGCAATCTTGCATCACCCAAAAAAAATATTTCTATTTTTATATTCAATAAAGGGTTATTTTATGCAGAGTTGCTATTTATGGAAAGTTACTATTTTTGGTAATTTTTGTATGTGCTCAGAATGATCTGATTTCTTTCTTGGACGTTCATTTTGGTCATATAAGTCTGCTAGTAAAGTTTCATTGCAAGATCAAGTGTATATTTGAAGATATTGAGGATTTTCGGTATTGGCAGTAGGGTACAGAAACTTTGAACTCAATTTTGAAGGCTTTAGAGGCCCCGGATGAGGTCAAAAATTTGGGTGACGGGCGCTTGCATGGGGCAAGCCTGTAGAGCGCTTCGTGGCATTTCTGAAATTGGGTTATAATAGCCGATCGGGTCAACTAGTGATGACTTATGGTCTTCAGAAGTTGGGCCACCTGAAATGGCAGAAATTAATTTTATTCAAAATTTTTCTTCGGGTTTCAAAGGTTATCTTGAGCTGACTATGATGTAATCAAATGTAAAATGAAATAATTCTAAGTTTGGTTGGCCTTATTGGCTAAAATTCTGGAACCTTCCCAGGCGGTGAAAATTTGGCTATATAAGGAAGGCTGTATTATTGTCTTAGGCAGTTCAAAATAGTTCTAGGTAGTAGATCTGGGTATTAATTTGAGGCTTTTTCCTACAGAATATTGCAAGGAATGCCCATGTGGCTTTGCATATTATAATTTTGAAAGTTTGTAATTCCACATTTGTGGAGATAATAAGAAGCTAATTTTCTGTTCTTGCATATTATTGTTGTTGTTTCTCTATTTCTGTTATGTGTTTGTGGTATTAAGGGGAGCAGCCTTCATCAAGTGGTATCAGAGCCAGGTTCTTGAGTGTGTAAATAGATCGCTGACTGTGAGGCAGTTTGCACCAGGACCGTGGTTAAGGTTTCAGCGCGCATCGCGAAAATGCCTCCACGAAGAGAACGTGGCTGAAGAGCTGGTACTGTGACACCTGAGGTTAGAGAGCTGCAGAGACAAGTGCGAGCATTGCAAGAAGAGATTCGTAGAGGAATGAATCTTAATGTCAGAGACGAAAGTGAGGATGAAGCCCAAGAAGAATATCAAGAAGGAGAAGTTGAAATTGTGAACCAGGAGGAAGAAAGACTTTTTCGGTTGATTTCCAAGATTGGGAAAAGACCGAAGATTGAGGTTCCCACATTTTCTGGAAATCTTAACCCAGAGGAATTGATCGACTGGATTAATGAATGTGAGGAATATTTTGAGTATGAAGATGTAGAGGATCCTGATAGGGTCAAATTTGTGAAGGCTATAATGAAGGGTTATGCGAAGATATGGTGGCAAGAGATTCAGTTAGAGTAAAATAGAAGGGGAAGGGAGAAAATCATGAGATGGGATCGGATGGTGGATAAATTGAAGCGACAGTTCATTCCTGTTGATTATGAGCTTGACCTACTGAAGAAAATGCAAAGTTTGAAGCAAGGAGGAAGATCTCTTTAGGAGTATATAGATGAGTTCTATCGACTTCTCATCAGAACAGGCCATGCAGAAGCTGATAAGGAGAAAGTTGCCCGATACCTTAATGGGTTAAGGCCAAGCATTCAGGAGGAGTTGAAGTTGGTCCGAATAAATAGTATTGAAGAGGCATACCAGTTTGCCCTAAAAGTAGAGGAAAAGTTGAACACGAAGTTTGAGGGCAGACAAAATGGAAGAGGTCACGGTGGATGATCTGGTGGACGGTCATATGGTGGCCGAAATGAAGATCGGAAAAAGAAGGATGAGGCCAGTAGCAATCAGAATCAGTGAGGAAATAATTCCAATCGCTTCCAGGATCAGAATAATAGAGATCAGAGAGGAAGAGGAAGAGGACAAGGATCTGGAAGAGGTGGCTTCCGTGGAACATGTTTTCACTGTGGAGAAGAAGGTCATAGGGCATTTGAATGTCCTCAGCACCAAGGCAGAATAGACAGGAGAAATGAAGGCCAGGCCAGTGTTGCACATCTAGATGAAGATGCTAGATCGTCAAATTCTGAAGATGTTGAAAGAGGAGAAAAACTAATTAACAGAAGAGTCTTGCTGAGTGGTGAGAATGAACCTGAACAAAGGAGGAGCCTGTTTCGCACCAGGTGCAAGTGTGAAGGTAAATGTTGTGATGTGATTATTGATAGTGGAAGCACTGACAATTTAGTGTGAGAAGAGATGGTGACAAAGTTGAAGCTCAAGAGACAGAAACACCCACATCCATATCGGATTGCCTGGGTACAAGATGACCACAAGGTCATGGTCAATGAACAATGCCTGGTGAAGTACAAGATTGGCGGGTACCAAGATGAGGTATTGTGTGATATCATATCTATGGATGCATGTCATATGTTGTTGGGTAGACCGTGGCAGTTTGACAGATGTGCTGTACACGATGGTCATGCGAATACCTATTCCCTGACAAAGGATGGAGTGCGACATAAACTGAAGCCATTGAAGGAGACTGAAGAAAAGGTATGTGGTAATGCAAGAATAACATTTGTTGATGGAAGAAAATTCCTAGATGGTATGAGGCATGAGCATGTGTGTTTTGCTTTAATTCCAAAAGTTGGTAAAGAAGAAGCAGAGGATGTACCTATCGAGGTTGTAGATTTGTTGAATGAGTTTAAGGATATTGTATCTGATAATATACCTAATGGATTACCACTGGTAAGGAAGATCAGTCATCAGATGGATTTGATTTCAGGAGCTAGTTTGCCAAACAAGGCAGTGCACAGAATGACACCAGTAGAAAGTGAAGAGTTGAATAGACAAGTACATGAGTTATTGCAGAAAGGGTTGATTCAAGAGAGTCTGAGTCCCTGTGCTGTATCAGCAGTATTAGCACCAAAGAAGAATGAAGAGTGGAGGATGTGTATAGATTCCAGATCAATAAACAAGATCACAATCAAGTATAGGTTTCCATTGCCATGAATGGATGATATTATGGATTGTTTAAGTGGAGCTGTGTATTTCTCAAAGATAGATTTGAAGAGTGGATATCACCAGATTCGGATCAGAGAAGGAGATGAATGGAAGACTGCCTTCAAGACAAAGGATGGACTATATGAGTGATTAGTCATGCCTTTTGGGCTAACCAATGCACCGAGCACTTTCATGTGGCTTATGAACAAGGTTCTGAAAGAATTTCTGGGTAAGTTTGTCATTGTTTACCTAGATGATATTTTGATTTTTAGCAAGACATTGGAGGAACATATGATGCATATTCGTATGGTGTTTGAGAAGTTGAGAGATGAGAAATTGTTGATTAATTTGAAGAAGTATAGTTTTGTGAAGAAAGAGTTAGTGTATTTGGGATTTGTAGTTTCAGCAAAAGGTCTAAAAATGGACCTAGAGAAGGTACAGGCTATCCTTGAATGGCCTACTCCAAGGAGTGCTACTAAGGTAAGATCTTTTCATGGTTTGCCAAAGACCATAGTTTCAGATCGGGACACTAAGTTTGTTGGATATTTCTGGCGTACATTGTGGAAGAAGTTGAAGACAGATTTGAAGTTCAGTTCATCACATCATCCACAGACTGATGGACAGACAGAGGTGGTGAATAGAAGTTTGGAAAATTTACTGAGATGTTTGGTTGGAGATAAGCCAACAAGATGGGATTTGATTTTACCATAGGCAGAATTTGCATACAATAATTCTATCAATAGAAGCACTGGTAAATCACCATTCTAGATTCTATATGAAAGTAGGCCAAGAAATGCATCTGAATTGAGGAAGATAGATAAAGGAGAAATAAGTAGTGCTGAAGCTGAGGATTTTGCAGAACACTTGAAGAACAACCATGGGGAGGTGAGGAAGCATATTACCAAGATGAACGCACAGTACAAAGCTTACGCAGATGAGAAAAGGAGGTATAAGAAATTTTAGGTTGGTGATGAAGTCATGGTTCATTTGCGGAAGGAGCAGTTTCTAGTAGGGACATATAACAAGCTGAAAATGAAGAAGTTTGGACCATGTAGGATACTGAAGAAACATGATTCAGGAAATGCATGTGAGGTAGAATTGCCTACTGAGCTAAATATTTCATTAGTTTTTAACATTTTAGATCTGACAGAGTATCATGAAAGAGGTGTTGAAGATGAGATTACAGTAGCACAGTGGAGTATTCCAGCAACTAGTTCAGACACTAAGGAGATCAAAGATATACTGGACAGTCGTGTTGGCAGAAACACAAAGAACAAGACATATGAAGAATATCTGGTCAAGTAGAAAGGATGACCGGTTGAAGATTCATCATGGTTGACAAAGGAGGAGGTTAGCCGTCTTGGTTTTCCTCTGCACACCTGAGTCGTGACAAGGTCACTTCTCAAATTACCCCGGGTGTCTGATGCAGGAGCATCCTGGGTGTAAGAGCAATCTTGCATCATCCAAAAAAAATATTTCTATTTTTATATTCAATAAAAGGTTATTTTATGCAGAGTTGCTATTTATGGAAAGTTATTATTTTTGATAATTTTTGTATGTGCTCAGAATGATCTGATTTCTTTCTTGGAGATTCATTTTGGTCATATAAGTCTGCTAGTAAAGTTTCATTGCTCAATCAAGTGTATATTGGAAGATATTGAGGATTTTCGGTATTGGCAGCAGGGTATAGAAACTTTGAACTCAGTTTTGAAAGAATTAGATGCCCCAGGGGAGGTCAAAAATTTGGGTGATGGGCACTTGCGTGGGGCAAGCCTGTAGAGTGCTTCGTGGCATTTCTGAAATGGGGTTATAATAGCAGATCAGGTCAACTGGTGATGACTTATGGTCTTCGGAAGTTGGGCCACCTGAAATGGCAGAAAATAATTTTCTTCAAAATTTCTGTTCGGGTTTCAAAGGTTATCTTGAGCTGACTATGATGTAATCAAATGTAAAATGAAATAATTTAAAGTTTGGTCGGCCTTATTGGCTAAAATTTTGGAACCTTCCCAGGCGGTGGAAATTTGGCTATATAAGGAAGGCTGTATTATTATTTTAGGCAGTTCAGAATAGTTCTGGGTGTAGTAGATCTGGGTATTGATTTGAGGCTTTGTCCTATAGAATATTGCAAGGAATGCCCATGTGGCTTTGCATATTGTAATTCTAAAAGCTTGTAATTCCACATTTTTGGAGATAATAAGAAGCCAATTTTCTGTTCTTGCATATTATTGTTGTTGTTTCTCTATTTCTGTTATGTGTTTGTGGTATTAAGGGGAGCACCCTTCATCAAGTGGTATCAGAGCCAGGTTCTTGAGTGTGTAAATAGATCACCGACTGTGAGGCAGTTTGCACCAGGACCGTGGTTAGGGTTTCAGCGCACATCGTGAAAATACCTCCATGAAGAGAACGTGGCGGAAGAGCTGGTACTGGGACATCTGAGGTTAGAGAGCTGCAGAGATAAGTGCGAGCATTGCAAGAAGATATTTGAAGAGGAATGAATCTTAATGTCAGAGACGAAAGTGAGGATGAGGCCCAAGAAGTATATCAAGAAGGAGAAGCTGAAATTGTGAACCACGAGGAAGAAAGACTTTTTTGGGTGATTTCCAAGATTGGGAAAAGACCTAAGATTGAGGTTCCCACATTTTTTGGAAATCTTAACCCAGATGAATTGATCGACTAGATCAATGAATGTGAGGAATATTTTGAGTATGAAGATGTTGAGGATCTTGATAGGGTCAAATTTGCGAAGGCCAGATTGAAGGGTCATGCGAAGATATGGTGGCAAGAGATTCAGTTAGAGCAAAATAGAAGAGGAAAAGAGAAAATCATGAGATGGGATCGGATGGTGGATAAATTGAAGCGACAGTTCATTCCTGTTGATTATGAGCTTGACCTACTGAAGAGAATGCAGAGTTTGAAGCAAGCAGAAAGATCTGTTCAGGAGTATAGAAAGGAGTTCTATTGACTTCTCATCAGAACAGGCCATGCAGAAGCTGATAAGGAGAAAGTTGCCCGATACTTTAATGGGTTAAGGCCAAGCATTCAGGAGGAGTTGAATCTGGTTCGAATGAATAGTATTGAAGAGGCATACCAATTTTCCCTAAAAGTAGAGGAAAAGCTGAACAAAAAGTTTGAGAGCAGACAAAATGGAAGAGGTCACGGTGGACGATCTGGTGGACGGTCATATGGTGGCTGAAATGAAGATCTAAAAAAAAAGGATGAGGCCGGTAGCAGTCAGAATCAGGGAGGAAATAATTCCAATCGCTTCCAGGATCAGAATAATAGAGATCAGAGAGGAAGAGGAAGAGGACAAGGATCTGGAAGAGGTGGCTTCCGTGGAACATGTTTTCACTGTGGAGAAGAAGGTCATAAGGCATTTGAATGTCCTCAGCGCCAAGGTAGAATAGACAAGAGAAATGAAGGCCAGGCTAGAGATGCACATGTAGATGAAGATGTTAGATCGTCAAATTCTAAAGATGCTGAAAGAGGAGAAATGCTAATTAATAGAAGAGTCTTGCTGAGTGGTGAGAATGAACCTGAACAAAGGAGGAGCCTGTTTCGCACCAGGTGCAAATGTGAAGGTAAATGTTGTGATGTGATTATTGATAGTAGAAGCACTGACAATTTGGTGTCAGAAGAGATGGTGACAAATTTGAAGCTCAACAGACAGAAACACCCACATCCATATCAGATTGCCTGGGTACAGGATGACCACAAGGTCATGGTCAATGAATAATGCCTGGTGAAGTTCAAGATTGGCGGGTACTAAGATGAGGTATTGTGTGATATCATATCTATGGATGCATGTCATATGTTGTTGGGTAGACCGTGGTAGTTTGACAGATGTGCTGTACACGATGGTCTTGCGAATACCTATTCCTTAACAAAGGATGGAGTGCAACATAAGCTGAAGCCATTGAAGGAGACCGAAGAAAAGGGATGTGGTAATGCAAGAATAACATTTGTTGATGGAAGAAAATTATTAGATGGTATGAGGCATGAGCATGTGTGTTTTGCTTTAATTCAAAAAGTTGGTAAAGAAGAAGCAGAGGATGTACCTGTAGAGGTTGTAGATTTGTTGAATGAGTTTCAGGATATTGTATCTGATAATGTACCTGATGGATTACCATCGGTAAGGAAGATCAGTCATCAGATGGATTTGATTCCAGGAGCTAGTTTGCCAAATAAGGTAGCACACAGATTGACACCAGCAGAAAGTGAAGAGTTGAACAGACAAGTACACGAGTTATTGTAGAAAGGGTTGATTCGAGAGAGTCTGAGTCCCTGTGCTGTACCAATGGTATTAGCACCAAAGAAGAATGGAGAGTGGAGGATGTGTACAGATTCCAAAGCAATAAACAAGATCAAAATCAAGTATAGGTTTCCATTGCCACGAATGGATGATATTATGGATTGTTTAAGTGGAGCTGTGTATTTCTCAAAGATAGATCTGAAGAGTGGATATCACCAAATTTAGATCAGAGAAGGAGATGAATGGAAGACTGCCTTCAAGACAAAGGAAGGACTATATGAGTGGTTAGTTATGCCTTTTGGGCTGACCAATTCACCGAGCACTTTCATGCGGCTCATGAACGAGGTTCTGAAATAATTTATGGGTAAGTTTGTCATTGTTTACCTAGATGATATTTTGATTTTTAGCAAGACATTGGAGGAACATATGATGCATATTCGTATGGTGTTTGAGAAGTTGAGAGATGAGAAATTGTTGATTAATTTGAAGAAGTGCAGTTTTGTGAAGAAAGAGTTAGTGTATTTGGGATTTGTAGTTTCAGCAGAAGGTCTAAAAATGGACCCAGAGAAGGTATAGGCTATCCTTGAATGGCCTACTCCAAGGAGTGCTACTGAGGTAAGATCTTTTCATGGTTTGCCAAAGACCATAGTTTTAGATCGGGACACTAAGTTTGTTGGATATTTCTGGCGTACATTGTGGAAGAAGTTGAAGATAGATTTGAAGTTCAGCTCATCACATCATCCACAGACTAATGGACAGACAGAGGTGGTGAATAGAAGTTTGAAAAATTTGCTGAGATGTTTGGTTGGAGATAAGGCAACAGGATGGGATTTGATTTTACCACAGACAGAATTTGCATACAATAATTCTATCAATAGAAGCACTGGTAAATCACCATTCTAGATTGTATATGGAAGTAGTCCAAGAAATGCATCTGAATTGAGGAAGATAGATAACGAAGAAATAAGTAGTGCTGAAGCTGAGGATTTTGTAGAACACTTGAAGAACATCCATGAGGAGGTGAGGAAGCATATTACCAAGATGAATGCACAATACAAAGCTAAGACAGATGAGAAAAGGAGGTATAAAGAATTTCAGGTTGGTGATGAAGTCATGGTTCATTTGCGGAAGGAGTGGTTTCTAGTTGGTACATATAACAAGCTGAAAATAAAGAAGTTTGGACCATGTAGGATACTGAAGAAACATGATTCAGGAAATGCATATGAGGTAGAATTACCTACTGAGCTAAATATTTCACCAGTGTTTAACATTTCAGATCTGACAGAGTATCATGAAAGAGGTGTTGAAGATGAGATCACAGTAGCACAATGGAGTATGTGCTCAGAGGCCTCAGATGAGGTCAAAAATTTGGGTGACGGGCGCTTGCGCAGGTCAAACCTGTAGAGCGCTTCGTGGTGTTTCCGAAAAGGGGTTTATAATAGCCGATCGGGTCAACTGGTGATGACTTATGGTCTTCGGAAGTAGGGCCACCTGAAATGACAGAAAATAATTTTCTTCAAAATTTCTGTTCGGGTTTCAAAGGTTATCTTGAGCCGACTATGATGTAATCAAATGTAAAATAAAATAATTCGAAGTTTGGTCGGCCTTATTGGCTAAAATTCTAAAACCTTCCCAAGCAGTGGAAATTTGCCTATATAAGGAAGGCTGTATTATTATCTTAGGTAGTTCAGAATAGTTCTGGGTAGTAGATCTAGGTATTGATATGAGGCTTTGTCCTACAGAATATTGCAAGGAATGCCCATGTGGCTTTGCAGATTGTAATTCTGAAAGTTTGTAATTCCACACTTGTGGAGATAATAAGAAGCCAATTTTCTGTTCTTGCATATTGTTGTTGTTGTTTCTCTATTTCTAATATGTGTTTGTGGTATTAAGGGGAGCACCCTTCATCAAGTGGTATCAGAGCCAGGTTCTTGAGTGTGTAAATAGATCACCTATTGTGAGCCAGTTTGCACCAGGACCATGGTTAAGGTTTCAGCGCGCATCGTGAAAATGCCTCCACGAAGAGAACGTGGTAGAAGAGCTAGTACTGTGACACCTGAGGTTAGACAGATATAGAGACAAGTGTGAGCATTGCAAGAAGAGATTCACAGACGAATGAATCTTAATGTCAGAGACGAAAGTGAGGATGAAGCCCAAGAAGAATATCAAGAAGGAGAAGCTGAAATTGTGAACCAGGAGGAAGAAAGACTTTTTCGGGTGATTTCCAAGATTGGGAAAAGATCTAAGATTGAGGTTCCCACATTTTTTGAAAATCTTAACCCAGAGGAATTGATCAACTAGATCAACGAATGTGAGGAATATTTTGAGTATGAAGATGTTGAGGATCCTGATAGGGTCAAATTTGTGAAGGCCAGACTGAAGGGTCATGCGAAGATATGGTGGAAAGAGATTCAGTTAGAGCGAAATAGAAGGGGAAAGGAGAAAATCATGAGATGGGATCGGATGGTGGATAAATTGAAGCGAGAGTTCATTCCAATTGATTATGAGTTGTACCTACTGAAGAAAATATAGAGTTTGAAGTAAGCAGGAAGATCTGTTCATGAGTATACAGAGGAGTTCTATCGACTTCTCATCAGAACAAGCTATGCAGAAGCTGATAAGGAGAAAGTTTCCCGATACCTTAATGGGTTAAGGCCAAGCATTCAGGAGGAGTTGAATCTGGTTCGAATGAATAGTATTGAAGAGGCATACCAGTTTGCCCTAAAAGGTGAGGAAAAGCTGAACAAGAAGTTTGAGAGAAGACAAAATGGAAGAGGTCGCGGTGGATGATTTGGTGGATGGTCATATGGTGACCGAAATGAAAATTCAAAAAAGAAGGATGAGGCCTGTAGTAGTCAGAATCAGCGAGAAAATAATTTTAATCGCTTCTAGGATCAGAATAATAGAGATCAGAGAGGAAGAGGAAGAGGACAAGGATCTGGAAGAGGTGGCTTCCATGGAACATGTTTTCACTGTGGAGAAGAAGTTCATAGGGCATTTGAATGTCCTCAGCGCCAAGACAGAACAGACAGGAGAAATGAAAGCTAGGCCAAAGTTGCACATGTAGATGAAGATGCTAGATCGTCAAATTCTGAAGATGCTGAAAGAGGAGAAACGCTAATTAACAGAAGAGTCTTGCTGAGTGGCGAGAATGAACCTGAACAAAGGAGGAGCTTGTTTCGCACCAGGTGCAAGTGTGAAGGTAAATGTTGTGATGTGATTATTGATAGTGGAAGCACTGACAATTTGGTGTCAGAAAAGATGGTGACAAAGTTGAAGCTCAAGAGACAGAAACACCCACATCCATATCGGATTGCCTGGGTATAGGATGACCACAAGGTCATGGTCAATGAACAATGCCTGGTGAAGTTCAAGATTGGCGGGTACCAAGATGAGGTATTGTGTAATATCATATCTATGGATGCATGTCATATATTGTTGGGTAGACCGTGGCAGTTTGATAGATGTGCTGTACATGATGGTCATGCGAATACGTATTCCCTGACAAATGATGGAGTGTGACATAAGCTGAAGCCATTGAAGGAGACCGAAGAAAAGGTATGTGGTAATGTAAGAATAATATTTATTGATGGAAGAAAATTTGTAGATGGTATGAGGCATGAGCATGTGTGTTTTGCTTTAATTCCAAAAGTTGGTAAAGAAGAAGTAGAGGATGTACTTGTAGAGGTTGTAGATTTATTGAAGGAGTTTCAGTATATTGTATCTGATAATGTACCTAATGGATTACCAGCAGTAAGGAAGATCATTCATCAGATGGATTTGATTCCAGGAGTTAGTTTTCCAAACAAGGCAGTACACAGAATGACACCAACAGAAAGTGAAGAGTTGAACAGACAAGTACACGAGTTATTGCAGAAAGGGTTGATTCGAGAGAGTCTGAGTCCCTGTGCTGTACCAGCGGTATTAGCACCAAAGAAGAATGGAGAGTGGAGGATGTGTACAGATTCTAGAGCAATATACAAGATCACAATCAAGTATAGGTTTCCATTGCCACGAATGGATGATATCATGGATTGTTTAAGTGGAGCTGTGTATTTCTCAAAGATAGATCTGAAGAGTGGATATCACCAGATTCAGATCAGAGAAGGAGATGAATGGAAGACTGCCTTCAAGACAAAGGAAGGACTATATGAGTGGTTAGTCATGCCTTTTGGGCTAACCAATGCACCGAGCACTTTCATGCGGCTCATGAACGAGGTTCTGAAATAATTTCTGGGTAAGTTTGTCATTGTTTACCTAGATGATATTTTAATTTTTAGCAAGACATTGGAGGAACATATGATGCATATTCGTATGGTGTTTGAGAAGTTGAGAGATGAGAAATTGTTGATTAATTTGAAGAAGTGCAATTTTGTGAAGACAGAGTTAGTGTATTTGGGATTTGTAGTTTCAGTAGAAGGTCTAAAAATGGACCCAGAGAAGGTACAGGCTATCCTTGAATGGCCTACTCCAAGGAGTGCTACTGAGGTAAGATCTTTTCATGGTTTGCCAAAGACCATAGTTTTAGATCGGGACACAAAGTTTGTTGTATATTTCTAGCGTACATTGTGGAAGAAGTTGAAGACAGATTTAAAATTCAATTCATCACATCATCCACAGACTGATGGACAGACAGAGGTGGTGAATAGAAGTTTGGGAAATTTGCTGAGATGTTTGGTTGGAGATAAGCCAACAGGATGGGATTTGATTTTACCACAGGCAGAATTTGCATACAATAATTATGTCAATAGAAGCACTGGTAAATCACCATTCCAGATTGTATATGGAAGTAGTCCAAGAAATGCATCTGAATTGAGGAAGATAGATAAATGAGAAATAAGTAGTGCTAAAGCTGAAAATTTTGCAGAACACTTGAAGAACATCAATGGGGAGGTGAGGAAGCATATTACCAAGATGAAAGCATAGTACAAAGCTAATGCAGATGAGAAAAGGAGGTATAAGGAATTTCAGGTTGGTGATGAAGTCATGGTTCATTTGCAGAAGGAGCGGTTTCCAGTTGGTACATATAACAAGCTAAAAATGAAGAAGTTTGGACCATGTAGGATACTGAAGAAACATGATTCAAGAAATGCATATGAGGTAGAATTGCCTATTGAGCTAAATATTTCACCAGTGTTTAACATTTCAGATCTGACAGAGTATCATGAAGGAGGTGTTGAAGATGAGATCACAACAACACAGTGGAGTATTCTAGCAACTAGTTCAGACACTAAGGAGATCGAAGATATACTGGACAGTCGTGTTGGCAGAAACACAAGGAATAGGACATATGAAGAATATATGGTCAATTGGAAAGGATGACCTGTTGAAGATTCATCATGGCTGACAAAGGAGGAGGTTAGCCGTATTGGTTTTCCTCTGCACACCTGAGTCGTGACAGGGTCACTTCTCAAATTACCCTGGGTGTCTGATGCAGGAGCATCCTGGGTGTAAGAGCAATCTTGCATCACCCAAAAAAAATATTTCTATTTTTATATTCAATAAAGGGTTATTTTATGTAGAGCTGCTATTTATGAAAAGTTACTATTTTTGGTAATTTTTGTATGTGCTTAGAATGATCTGATTTCTTTCTTGGAGGTTCATTTTGGTCATATAAGTCTGCCAGTAAAGTGTCATTGCCAGATCAAGTGTATATTGGAAGATATTGAGGATTTTTAGTATTGGCAGTAGGGTATAGAAACTTTGAACTCAGTTTTGAAGGCTTTAGAGGCCCCAGATGAGGTCAAAAATTTGGGTGATGGGCACTTGTGCGGGTCAAGCCTATAGAGCGCTTCGTGGCATTTCTGAAATGGGGTTATAATAGCCGATCAGGTCAACTGGTGATGACTTATGGTCTTCGAAAGTTGTGCCACCTGAAATGGCAGAAAATAATTTTTTTCAAAATTTCTGTTCGAGTTTCAAAGGTTATTTTGAGCCGACTATGATGTAATCAAATGTAAAATAAAATAATTCTAAGTTTGGTCGGCTTTATTGGCTAAAATTCTGGAACCTTCCCAGGTGGTGAAAATTTGCCTATATAAGGAAGGCTATATTATTATATTAGGCAGTTCAGAATAGTTTTGGGTAGTAGATCTGGGTATTGATTTGAGGCTTTGTCCTATAGAATATCACAAGGAATTCCCATGTGGCTTTGCATATTGTAATTCTAAAAGTTTGTAATTCCAGATTTGTGGAGATAATAAGAAGCTAATTTTTTGTTCTTGCATATTATTGTTGTTGTTTCTCTATTTCTGTTATGTGTTTGTGGTATTAAGGGGAGCACCCTTCATCAAGTGGTATCAGAGCCAGGTTCTTGAGTGTGTAAATAGATCGCCGACTGTGAGACAATTTGCACCAAGACCGTAGTTTTAGTTTCAGCGCGCATCGCAAAAATTCCTCCACAAAGAGAACGTGGCGGAAGAGCTGGTACTGTGACACCTGAGGTTAGAGAGCTGCAGAGACAAGTGAGAGCATTGCAAGAAGAGATTCGCAGAAGAATAAATCTTAATGTCAGAGACGAAAGTGAGGATGAAGGCCAAGAAGAATATCAAGAAGGAGAAGCTGAAATTGTGAACCAGGAGGAAGAAAGACTTTTTCGGGCGATTTTCAAGATTGGGAAAAGACCTAAGATTGCGGTTCTCACATTTTTTGAAAATCTTAACCCAGAGGAATTGATCGACTAGATCAATGAATGTGAGGAATATTTTGAGTATGAAGATGTTGAGGATCCTGATAGGGTCAAATTTGCGAATGCCAGACTGAAGGGTCATGCGAAGATATGGTGGCAAGAGATTCAGTTAGAGAGAAATAAAAGGGGAAAGGAGAAAATCACGAGATGGGATCAGATGGTGGATAAATTGAAGCGATAGTTCATTCCTGTTGATTACGAGCTTGACCTACTGAAGAAAATGCAGAGTTTGAAGCAAGCAGGAAGATCTGTTCAGGAGTATACAGAGGAGTTCTATCAACTTCTCATCAGAATAAGCCATGCAGAAGCTGATAAGGAGAAAGATGCCCGATACCTTAATGGGTTAAGGCCTAGCATTCAGGAGGAGTTGAATCTGGTTCGAATGAACAGTATTGAAGAGGCATACCAGTTTGCCCTAAAAGTAGAGGAAAAGATGAACAAGAAGTTTGAGAGCAAACAAAACGGAAGAGGTTACGGTGGATGATCTGGTGGATGGTCATATGGTGGGTGAAATAAAGATTTGAAAAAGAAGGATGAGGCCAGTAGCAGTCAGAATCAGTGAGGAAATAATTCCAATCGCTTCCAGGATCAGAATAATAGAGATCAGAAAGGAAGAGGAAGAGGACAAGTATCTGGAAGAGGTGGCTTCCGTGGAACATGTTTTCACTGTGGATAAGAAGGTCATAGGGCATTTGAATGTCCTCAGCGCCAAGGTAGAACAGACAAGAGAAATGAAGGCTAGGCCAGAGTTGCACATGTAGATGAAGATGCTAGATCGTCAAATTCTAAAGATGCTGAAAGAGGAGAAACGATAATTAACAGAAGACTCTTGCTGAGTGGTGAGAATGAACCTGAACAAAGGAGGAGCCTGTTTCGCACCAGATGAAAGTGTGAAGGTAAATGTTGTGATGTGATTATTCAGAGTGGAAGCACTGGCAATTTGGTGTCAGAAGAGATGGTGACAAAGTTGAAGCTCAACAGATAGAAACACCCACATCCATATCGGATTGCTTGGGTACAGGATGACCACAAGGTCATGGTCAATGAACAATGCCTGGTGAAGTTCAAGATTGGCGGGTACCAAGATGAGGTATTGTGTGATATCATACCTATGGATGCATGTCATATGTTGTTGGGTAGACCATGGAAGTTTGACAGATGTGCTGTACACGATGGTCGTACGAATACCTATTCCTTGACAAAGGATGGAGTGCGACATAAGCTGAAGCCATTGAAGGAGACCGAAGAAAAGGTATGTGGTAATGCAAGAATAACATTTGTTGATGGAAAATTTTTTTTAGATGGTATGAGGCATGAGCATTTGTGTTTTGCTTTATTTTCAAAAGTTGGTAAAGAAGAAGCAGAGGATGTACCTGTAGAGGTTGTAGATTTGTTGAATGAGTTTCAGGATATTGTATCTGATAATGTACCTGATGGATTACCACCGGTAAGGAAGATCAGTCATCAAATGGATTTGATTCAAGGAGCTAGTTTGCCAAACAAGGCAGCACACAGAATGACACCAGCAGAAAGTGAAGAGTTGAACATACAAGTACATGAGTTATTGCAGAAAGGGTTGATTCGAGAGAGTCTGAGTCCCTGTGCTATACCAGCGGTATTAGCACAAAAGAAGAATGGAGAGTGGAGGATGTGTACAGATTCCAGAGTAATAAACAAGATCACAATCAAGTATAGGTTTCCATTGCCATGAATGGATGATATTATGGATTGTTTAAGTGGAGCTGTGTATTTCTTAAAGATAGATTTGAAGAGTGGATATCACCAGATTCGGATCAGAGAAGGAGATGAATGGAAGACTGCCTTCAAGATAAAGGAAGGACTATATGAGTGGTTAGTCATGCCTTTTGGGCTAACCAATGCATCGAGCACTTTCATGCGGCTAATGAATGAGGTTCTGAAAAAATTTCTGGGTAAGTTTGTCATTGTTTACCTAGATGATATTTTGATTTTTAGCAAGACATTGGAGGAACATATGATGCATATTTGTATGGTGTTTGAGAAGTTGAGAGATGAGAAATTGTTGATTAATTTGAAGAAGTACAGTTTTGTGAAGAAAGAGTTAGTGTATTTGGGATTTGTAGTTTCAGCAGAAGGTCTAAAAATGGACCTAGAGAAGGTACAGACTATCCTTGAATGGCCTACTCTAAGGAGTGCTATTGAGGTAAGATATTTTCATGGTTTGCTAAAGACCATAGTTTCAGATTGGGACACTAAGTTTGTTTGATATTTCTGACGTACATTGTGGAAGAAGTTGAAGACAGATTTGAAGTTTAGTTCGTCACATCATCCACAGACTAATGGATAGACAGAGGTGGTGAATAGAAGTTTGGAAAATTTGCTGAGATGTTTGGTTGGAGATAAGCCAACAGGACGGGATTTGATTTTACCACAGGCAGAATTTGCATACAATAATTCTGTCAATAGAAGCACTGGTAAATCACCATTCCAAATTGTATATGGAAGTAGTCCAAGAAATGCATCTGAATTGAGGAAGATAGATAAAGGAGAAATAAGTAGTGCTGAAGCTGAGGATTTTACAGAACACTTGAAGAACATCCATGGGGAGGTGAGGAAGCATATTACCAAGATGAACGCACAGTACAAAGCTAAGACAGATGAGAAAAGGAGGTATAAGGAATTTCAGGTTGGTGATGAAGTCATGGTTCATTTGTGGGAGGAGCGGTTTCTAGTTGGTACATATAACAAGCTAAAATTGAAGAGGTTTGGACCATGTAGGATACTAAAGAAACATGATTCACGAAATGCATATGAGGTAGAATTGCCTACTAAGCGAAATATTTCACCAGTGTTTAACATTTTAGATCTGATAGAGTATCATGAAGGAGGTGTTGAACATGAGATCACAGCAGCATAGTGGAGTATTCCAGCAACTAGTTCAGACACTAAGAAGATCGAAGATATACTAGACAGTCATGTTGGCAGAAACATAAGGAACAGGACATATGAAGAATATTTGGTCAAGTGGAAAGGATGACCTGTTGAAGATTCATCATGGCTGACAAAGGAGGAGGTTAGCCATCTTGGTTTTCCTCTGCACAGCTGAGTCGTGACAGGGTCACTTCTCAAATTACCCCGGGTGTCTGAAGCAGGAGCATCCTGGGTGTAAGAGCAATCTTGCATCACCCAAAAAAAATATTTCTATTTTTATATTCAATAAAGGGTTATTTTATGCAGAGCTGCTATTTATGGAAAGTTACTATTTTTTGTAATTTTCGTATGTGCTCAAAATGATCTGATTTCTTTCTTGGAGGTTCATTTTGGTCATATAAGTCTGCCAGTAAAGTTTCATTGCCAGATCAAGTGTATATTGGAAGATATTGAGAATTTTCGGTATTGGCAGCAGGGTACAGAAACTTTGAACTTAGTTTTGAAGGCTTTAGAGGCCCTGGATGAGGTCAAAAATTTCGATGATGGGCGCTTGTGCGGGTCAACCCTGTAGAGCGCTTCGTGGCATTTCTGAAATGGGGTTATAATAGCCGATCGGGTCAACTAGTGATGACTTATGGTCTTCGGAAGTTGGGACACCTGAAATGGCAGAAAATAATTTTCTTCAAAATTTCTGTTCGGGTTTCAAAGGTTATCTTGAGCTGACTATGATGTAATCAAATGTAAAATAAAATAATTCTAAGTTTGGTCGGCCTTATTGGCTAAAATTCTGGAACCTTCGCAGGCGGTGGAAATTTGCCTATATTACGAAGGCTGTATTATAGTCTTAGGCAGTTCAGAATAGTTCTGGGTAGTAGATCTGGGTATTGATTTGATGCTTTGTCCTATAGAATATTGCAAGGAATGCCCATGTGGCTTTGCATATTGTAATTCTAAAAGTTTGTAATTCCACATTTGTGGAGATAATAAGAAGCCAATTTTCTATTCTTGTATATTATTGTTGTTGTTTCTCTATTTCTATTATGTGTTTGTGGTATTAAGGGGAGCACCCTTCATCAAGTGATATCAGAGCCAGGTTATTGAGTGTCTAAATAGATCGCTGACTATGAGGCAGTTTGCAACAGGACCGTGGTTAGGGTTTCAGTGCGCATTGCAAAAATACCTCCACGAAGAGAACGTGGTGGAAGAGTTGGTACTGTGACACCTGAGGTTAGAGAGCTGCAGAGACAAGTGCGAGCATTACAAGAAGAGATTCACAGAGGAATAAATCTTAATGTCAGAGACGAAAGTGAGGATAAAGCCCAAGAAGAATATCAAGAAGGAGAAGCTGAAATTGTGAACCAGGAGGAAGAAAGACTTTTTCGGGCAATTTTCAAGATTGGGAAAAGACCTAAGATTGAGGTTCCCACATTTTTTGGAAATCTTAACCTAGAAGAATTGATCGACTGGATCAATGAATGTGAGGAATATTTTAAGTATGAAGATGTTGAGGATCCTGATAGGGTCAAATTTGCGAAGGCCAGACTAAAGGGTCATGCGAAGATATGGTGGCAAGAGATTCAGTTAGAGCGAAATAGAAGGGGAAAGGAGAAAATCACGAGATGGGATCAGATGGTGGATAAATTGAAGCGAGAGTTCATTCCTGTTGATTATGAGCTTGACCTACTAAAGAAAATACAGAGTTTGAAGCAAGCAGGAAGATCTGTTCAGGAGTATACAGAGGAGCTCTATCGACTTCTCATTAGAATAGGCCATGCAGAAGCTGATAAGGAGAAAGTTGCCCGATACCTTAATGGGTTGAGGCCAAGCATTCAAGAGGAGTTGAATCTAGTTTGAATGAATAGTATTGAAGAGGCATACCAGTTTGCCCTAAAAGTAGAGGAAAAGCTGAACAAGAAGTTTGAGAGAAGACAAAACGGAAGAGGTCGCGATAGACGATCTAGTGGACGGTCATATGGTGGCTGAAATGAAGATCCGAAAAAGAAGGATGAGGCCAGTAGAAGTTAGAATCAGCGAGGAAATAATTTCAATCACTTCTAGGATCAGAATAATAGAGATCAGAGAGGAAGAGGAAGAGGACAAGGATCTGGAAGAGGTGGCTTCCATGGAACATGTTTTCACTGTGGAGAAGAAGGTCATAGGGTATTTGAATGTCCTCAGTGCCAAGGCAGAACAGACAGGAGAAATGAAGACTAGGCCAGAGTTGCACAAGTAGATGAAGATGCTAGATCATCAAATTCTGAAGATGCTGAAAGAGGAGAAATGCTAATTAACAGAAGAGTCTTGCTGAGTGGTGAGAATGAACCTGAACAAAGGAGGAGCCTATTTCGCACTAGGTTCAAGTGTGAAGGTAAATGTTGTGATGTGATTATTGATAGTGGAAGCACTGACAATTTGGTGTCAGAAGAGATGGTGACAAAGTTGAAGCTCAAGAGACAGAAATACCCACATCCATATCGGATTGCCTGGGTACAGGATGACCACAAGGTCATGGTCAATGAACAATGCCTGGTGAAGTTCAAGATTGGCAGGTACCAAGATGAGGTATTATGTGATATCATATCTATGGATGCATGTCATATGTTGTTGGGTAGATCGTGGCAGTTTGACAGATGTGCTGTACACGATGGTCGTGCGAATACCTATTCCCTGACAAAGGATGGAGTACGACATAAGCTGAAGCCATTGAAGGAGACCAAAGAAAAGGTATGTGGTAATGCAAGAATAACATTTGTTGATGGAAGAAAATTCCTAGATGGTATGAGGCATGAGCATGTGTGTTTTGCTTTAATTCCAAAAGTTGGTAAAGAAGAAGCAGAGGATGTACCTGTAGAGGTTGTAGATTTGTTGAATGAGTTTTTGGATATTTTATCTAATAATGTACCTGATGGATTACCACCGGTAAGGAAGATCAGTCATGAGATGGATTTGATTCCAGGAGCTAGTTTGCCGAACAAGGCAGCACACAGAATGACACCAGTAGAAAGTGAAGAGTTGAACAGACAAGTACATGAGTTATTGCAAAAAGGGTTGATTCGAGAGAGTCTGAGTCCCTGTGCTGTACCAGCGGTATTAGCACCAAAGAAGAATGGAGAGTGGAGGATGTGTACAGATTCTAGAGCAATAAACAAGATCACAATCAAGTATAGGTTTCCATTGCCACAAATGGATGATATTATGGATTGTTTAAGTGGAGCTGTGTATTTCTCAAAGATAGATCTGAAAAGTGGATATCACCAGATTTGGATCAGAGAAGGAGATGAATGGAAGACTGCCTTCAAGACAAAGGAAGGACTATATGAGTGGTTAGTCATGCCTTTTGGGCTAACCAATGCACCGAGCACTTTCATGCGGCTCATGAACGAGGTTCTGAAATAATTTCTGGGTAAGTTTGTCATTGTTTACCTAGATGATATTTTGATTTTAACAAGACATTGGAGGAACATATGATGCATATTCGTATGGTGTTTGAGAAGTTGAGAGATGAAAAATTGTTGATTAATTTGAAGAAGTGCAGTTTTGTGAAGAAAGAGTTAGTGTATTTGGGATTTGTAGTTTCAGTAGAAGGTCTAAAAATGGACCCAGAGAAGGTACAGGCTATCCTTGAATGGCCTACTCCAAGGAGTGCTACTAAGGTAAGATCTTTTCATGGTTTTCCAAAGACCATAGTTTTAGATCGGGACACTAAGTTTGTTGGATATTTCTAGCGTACATTGTGGAAGAAGTTGAAGATAGATTTGAAGTTCAGTTCATCACATCATCCACAGACTGATGGACAGACAGAGGTGGTGAATAGAAGTTTGGAAAATTTGCTGAGATGTTTGGTTGGAGATAAGGCAACAGGATGGGATTTGATTTTACCATAGACAGAATTTGCATACAATAATTCTGTCAATAGAAGCACTGGTAAATCACCATTCCAGATTGTATATGGAAGTAGTCCAAGAAATGTATCTGAATTGAGGAAGATAGATAAAGGAGAAATAAGTAGTGCTGAAGCTGAGGATTTTGCAGAACACTTGATGAACATCCATGGGGAGGTGAGGAAGTATATTACCAAGATGAACGCACAGTACAAGGCTAAGGCAGATGAGAAAAGGAGGTATAAGGAATTTCAGGTTGGTGATGAAGTCATGGTTCATTTGCGGAAGGAGCAGTTTCCAGTTGGTACATATAACAAGCTGAAAATGAAGAAGTTTGGACCATGTAGGATACTGAAGAAACATGATTCAGGAAATGCATATGAGGTAGAATTGCCTACTGAGCTAAATATTTCACCAGTGTTTAACATTTCAGATCTGACAGAGTATCATGAAGGAGGTGTTGAAGATGAGATCACAACAGCATAGTGGAGTATTCCAGCAACTAGTTCAGACACTAAGGAGATCAAAGATATGCTGGACAGTCATGTTGGCAGAAAGACAAGGAACATGACATATGAAGAATATCTGGTCAAGTGGAAAGGATGACCTGTTGAAGATTCATCATGGCTGACAAAGGAGGAGGTTAGTCGTCTTGGTTTTTCTCTGCACACCTGAGTCGTGACAGGGTCACTTCTCAAATTACCCCGGGTGTCTGAAGCAGGAGCATCCTGGGTGTAAGAGCAATCTTGCATCACCCCAAAAAAATATTTCTATTTTTATATTCAATAAAGGGTTATTTTATGCAGAGCTGCTATTTATGGAAAGTTACTATTTTTGGTAATTTTTGTATGTGCTTAGAATGATCTGATTTCTTTCTTGGAGGTTCATTTTGGTCATATAAGTCTGCCAGTAAAGTTTCATTGCCAGATCAAGTGTATATTAGAAGATATTGAGGATTTTCGGTATTGGCAGCAGGGTACAAAAACTTTGAACTTAGTTTTGAAGGCTTTAGAGGCCCTAGATGAGGTCAAAAATTTGGGTGATGGGCGCTTGCGCGGGTCAAGCTTGTAGAGTGCTTCGTGGCATTTCTGAAATGGGGTTATAATAGCCGATCTAGTCAACTGGTGATGACTTATGGTCTTCGGAAGTTGGGCCACCTGAAATGGTAGAAAATAATTTTCTTCAAAATTTCTGTTCGGGTTTCAAAGGTTATCTTGAGCCGACTATGATGTAATCAAATGTAAAATAAAATAATTCTAAGTTTGGTCGGCCTTATTGGCTAAAATTCTGGAACCTTCCCAGGTGGTGGAAATTTGCCTATATAAGGAAGGCTGCATTATTGTCTTAGGCAGTTCAGAATAGTTCTGGGTAGTAAATCTGGGTATTGATTTAAGGATTTGTCCTATAGAATATTGCAAGGAATGCCCATGTGGCTTTTCATATTGTAATTCTGAAAGTTTGTAATTCCACATTTGTGGAGATAATAAGAAGCCAATTTTCTGTTCTTGCATATTATTGTTGTTGTTTCTCTATTTCTGTTATGTGTTTGTGGTATTAAGCGGAGCACCCTTCATCATTTGCACCCCATCTTTTGCATGATTGCAAAACCTTTACCATATTGATGAGTAGGGATGGTTATATTTTGAATGTGCTTGACGCGAGCACTTGATTCTTCATCCTTGTATAGCCAATTGAAAATTTCATTATCCTCTTCATCCATGGCTGATGATGTACTTGCCCTTACAAAGTTTTCATTATATTTATGAGGTATAATTGGAGGTTTTCCAAAGGAATTTGGTCATAAGGGTAGGTCCATCATGGCTAAGTTGTATTCACCCACTCCTCGTTGTTTAATTTTGCATTGCTTATCAATTTTTTTCATCATTTTATCCATCTTTTGATAATGGGCTTCTTTAGTATATCTTTGGATAGATTTGATAGAGTCTTCTTTTGTTTCTTCCATAATATCATCCTCATTAACCTTCTCTTTTCCTTTAGTTGATGTAGTTTGGTTAATCAGTTTTGTAGTTTCTTTAACAACAATTTCTTCTTCCATCTTCTCTTTTCCTTTCAACAAAGGGATGTCTTTAGAACTTTGGCCTTGTTCCATTTGATTGGGTATAGACCCTTAAGGATTGTGTGGAACCAATGAGTCATTTATAGGTTTGATGTTATTACAATATTGGAAGGGGTTCAGGTCTCCACTTACCATTATTTCTTGCCCTTGATATGGGAATTTTAGGCATTAATGATAAGTTGAAGGAACAACTTGCATTTCATGGATCCATGGCCTTCCTAACAAAATATTATATGTCAATTTTAGGTCCAATACTTGGCATATGGTCTCTTTTTGCATAGGACCAACTCTTATGAGAAAGACTATGACTCCTCTTGACACTCTTTCTTCATCATCGTAGGCTTTTATGGTTACCTTTTTCTTTGGGTCAATAGCCTCCTCAGAAAATCCTAAGGCTTTTACCAAGCTAAGGGTACAAATATTTAGGCCAAAACCTCCATCTATAAGGACTCTTTTCACCCTATTTTTGTGGATCGACACTTCTATGTGTAAGGGTAGATTTTGGGGATGATTAAGAGACATATCATCTTGTTCAGAGAATGATAGGCAATGAGGTGCAATTAAATGTCCCACCATGTTTTGGAACTTGTCTACCTCCAAATTTAGAGGCACATTTGTTTCCAACAAGGCTTTTTCCAAGATATCCTTATGGATTGGTGATAGTTTGAGTAGCTCAAGAATAGAGATTTGAGCGGGAGTTCTTTGCAATTGGTCAACCAAGTTGTATTGTTTTGATGATGATGTGGAAGCTGGGTTTGACACCACAATTTTTGGAGCATTATTAGGTATAACAATTTTTGAGGCTTTCCCCCTAGTGATCACATTTTCTAATGCTTCTCTTGATTTGCCTTTTACTATGACAACATTTATGCTTTGATCTTATTCACTTATGGTATTTATTGTGTTATCATAAGTGTGGGAAAAGTTCACTTTATCATTACCCTTTTTATGATTTTGATTTGTATTGGATGACTCCCCCTTTTCATGATTCAAAAAGGGGTTCTTGTAGGCCGTGTGATCCCCATTGTTTCGAGGTCCTTCAATTTGGATGATGTCATTATTAATTAAATCTTGCACTAAGTACTTCAATTTCATGCACTCGTTGGTTGGATGACCTCTTTTTCGATGGTATTCACAATGATGAGATGCATTCCACCAATGAGGTTTGACTTCGGGTTCATAATTTGATATGTCGGGTAACGTGATAACTTGATTAGCCAACAAGGTTCTTAGTACATTCTCCAAAGGTTCACCTAAGTGGGTGAATTTAATTTTATTATAGCTGGAGTTTGATTTTGACTTATCCCAAGTCTTATTGTTGGAAGTGTTAGAATTGTTGCTATTATAATTATTGGGATTATATGGAGCTTTATTTTCTTGATTAACATTATTTGAAGAATTCACTCCATAGGGTAGAATAAAAGGGGTAGACTTCAGGTTGTGTGACTCCACAACCCCATCATTCACAAGATTTTTATTGTTCTTTTTATTCCATGATTTCAATTTATCATTGTGATTGTTGGACCCTTGATTAAAATATTTAGGAACATAATTATTGTTATTGTTGTTGTTGGATTTATTGTCTTTAAATAATTTAATATCACCTATTTTGACCAAAACATCTTCAATCTTAACTCCATTTTCAATAAGTTTTTCAAATGTTGGAGGACATTGGAGTTGTAATCGATAGTTCATTTCAGCGGTCAAGTTATTGGTGAAGATCTCCATCTTCTCTTTCTCTAGGATACTTCATGGGTACCTTGCGAAAATGGTCCTCCACCTTTGTAGGAATCCTAAGAAGGACTCCCCATCTTTTTGTTTGGTATCGCATAACTTGAGCATTGTGATCTCATCTTCAATGTTGTAAGAGTAATGGGTTATGAACTTGGAGGCTAACTCCTCAAAAGACTTTATTCTGGGAGTTAGTTTTGAAAACCACTCCATTGCGGGACCTCCTAAGCTTCTAGGAAAGAGTCTCATTAGATAAGTATCATTATGCATGAACTCTATGCTTAGGGCACAAAATTCCCTTAAATGGTCCAGTGGGTCTATTTTACCCATGTATTTATCATATTTAGGGAAGATAGTATTGAAAGGAAAAGATACCATTGCTAAAATTTTGTCGAAAGGAAAAGGACAGAAAGCTTCTATGGAAAAGGCTTTAGGTTCGGCTGCCTTCTTCATGGTATCGATTTGTTCTTGAAAGGCCTTAATCTGCCTAGTCATGATGTTCATAGGATCATCTTGGTGTTGGTCCTTCTTAAGTTGGTCAATATCAAAGTCATAGGGCAGCTTTACCCCCTTTTGTGCTAGGCTTAGGAAGAAGTTCTCCCTATCTTTGTCTATTAATTTTTCCATAACCTCTAGGAAATCATTATCTTGGGCAGCCTTCGCAACCCTTTCCTCAAGTGTCTCCTTAGGATTATAGTTGGCATTGTTGATATTGTGATAGGCTGAATTCATATCACCCATCTCTTCAAGTCTTGGTTCAAATAGGTTTGTGAAAATTTCTTCTTGATTAGGATCTTTGAACACACTTTGGTACTCCACTTCTTGTCTTGGGTTTGCAAAGATAGTGCTATCTCCTGGTTTGTTTTGAAATTTATCCTTGATATGAGAGTTGTTGATTTTATTATTTAGGAGATTTAAAAATATAAGATGATTTTCAATGGATATCTCTCACTTGTTTATGGATTTCAAACACAACAACCACACATTCACTTGTCTCTTTTACCCACTTAAACACAAAATGTTTGATTTGTAGAATGTTGTCACAGGTTTTTCATAAGAAAACACTTCAAGCACCTACCTAGTACAAGTATTGGTTCATAAACATGGCTCTAGAAGGTGGTCTTTGCTACTTTATCAAGGTTTTAGTATATATTCCGTTCAAATAGACTTCAATCTCTCATCCTCCAAGTATGTTAGGAGGCTTCCCACACACACTGAAGTACAATTTTGTGCAATCCGTGAGGACTACTAGAGGAAGGTTGAAAAATTAAAATCCATTTGTCATGTACCCCATTAAGGATACATGCATTTCATTTTAGAGTGGGTTGGATTCCCATGGCAAAAGTGAGTGTATCCCACTTTGGGCTATCCCTCTCACTAGCCTCATTAAGGAAAACTTGGGAGGCAAGCCCACTATTGCTCTAGCATATATATGAAAAACAAGAAATGAACTTAGGCCGAAAAGTTTGGGAGTTTGTTTCACTCAAAGAGTGAAGAGCCTATCCCTATTGTCTTTCTTTGTTCCACACACTTAGACACACGTTTGTTCTTTCCCAATCTCTTAACAAGGAGATTCTTAAAATTGAAGTCTGTAATTCATTTCAAGTATTTTATCTCAAGCTTATATCAAAAGAATGCTGCAATTTAATCAAATGCAAGATTGAATAGAGAAATACCTTGTAGCTACCCTAAGCTAGGGGCATTTTTAAGGGATTTCATTGTTTTCATCTCACCTTAGCAATAGCTCCTTCCAAGTGTGTTTGTCCTCTAGCAAGTTAGTCAACACTAACAATAACAATGAGGGGAAACCACAATCAAATTTGACAAAGTAGAGATTTATGTAATGAATTTTAAGTACTTTAATTGCAAATTTTCAAACAAAAATTTGAACTAAGGACTAAAGATCCAATTAAGAGAGACAAATTTCTATTTGTAAGCTTCAATTATAGCAAGGTATTTTTGATATACCTGATTGTCCTCCTCTTGTGTTAACTCAAGAATGGCCTTGATATGTGCTATGTTTTCCTTCTTTATCTTCTTAGCTAGTGCCTTCCCTTCTTGGTTAAACCTGGTTTCTAGCTTCTGCACTTTTTGATGCCTGTTCATTTACTGTCGAAACATACAAACAGAGAATTAGATAAATGAATTTATCAATCTAAAAGTAAATTCTGATAGAAAACCAAAAGCGACATTGTCTAGCAAATACGTGATATGAAATTATTTATAGGCGTAACTTTACTGTTAGCAGGCGACATTGAAAAGTGTAACAGGTGACACAAAAAGTTGAACAAGCGTAAACAATTTACTGCTAAGCACAAAGAATATTTAAAGTTGTGTAAATAGATTAAGTCAAAGTGACACTTTAAGAATAGAAAATGTAAGAGAATGATACTAGGCATGACTTGTTCTCCAAAATGCTTTGCAAGGTTTGATCAGAAGTGACAATGGATTATTGGCAGGTGACACTTCTTAACTCGCATGCATGACTTCTTGAAGCAAAGGCAATATGACTTTATCGCATAGGCATGATTTCTTCAATTATTGGTGACATCAAAGAATTTAAGATAGAATAGAAAGTATCAACCAGCCGCAAATGTTCAGCAAATAAGCGTTGATATAGAGTTGGTAGGGGTCATCCGAATGATTGCAGGCATGACTGAATTCACTGTAGGCATGAATATTTGACCTATTTCCTACAAAATTTCCATGGAAAATAGCAAATACAAGCATACAAAAGATGATCCAAATGATAAAATTGACAAAATGAGGCTTACCGCCCCACGGTGGGTGCCATTTTGTATACAAGTGAATGTACCTTCATAGAATTAGGGTTAATCATCAACAATAAGTGAAATAATAACTAAATACAACCACAATTGAGCAACTATTTAACAAAATCAATGATTAATTGAGCATCCTATGGCTCTCTAACTAAGATGTTAATGAGTGAGCTCTCAGCAAGATCTCTTTAATGACAATCCTAGAATGAGAATGATAGAGATAAAACAATGCTAAAGCTAACAATTATCAAGATGAATGCTAAAATTTCTCTTAAATGCTTTTCTAAACTCAAATTGCAAAAGGTTTGATGCAATTCTCAGATAGGTCGTTGATGAATTATGAAGGATTTTGGCCTTCCTTTTATAAATTTTCCAATGGTAGGGGGTGTAGTTGTGTTTAATCATGATTGAGTTGGGGTTAAGTCTTTGGTTCCACCCTTTGAAGACAAAGCAACGTTTGTGTCCTCAAAGCTTGGGACAAGTAGACAAGATGGATGGTCAAGATTCCTTTTTACTTTGAGTGAATGAGATTCAATTTAGCTTGATCCATGTGAATGTCTTTCCTCAAATCTCATTGGTTGATTGATTTTCTCTCCTTTTGGTTTGTTGAGAGTAATTGAGATTTATTAATTGATTTAATTGATTTATTTTGGCCATGTACCCCTTGAATGGGTTGAATTTAATTTAATCCAAGACTATACAATTAATTGAATTAATTATATTTTGATTTGATTGCATTTGATTAAAATGCTCTCAATTTTGATTGATCTCGAATTAGGACTTGATTTTAATTTTGATTGGCTAATTATGCTTTGTGATTCAATTGATTCAATTTTGTCCTTGATTTGCTTTAATTTCACTTGATTTTCTTTGAATTATCATTAAATTGTCTTTGTCCATTTTTAGGTGATTACACGTTCTACCATGCATACTAATCCAAAATGTTGTAGGAACGCGGTATAAATATACCACCACAAAATATAAATGAGTTTATATCAATTTATTTTTTGTAAAGTACTTAATGAAAAATTATCTCTTTTGAATGCATGTGTTTCTGATGGATGTGATATATGTGGAAACCTTGCATTGTTAGGTGAATGTTTGCATGAGAATATTTCAATAGATTTTGGAAAAAAATTAGTTGATGTACACAGATTTAAAAATATTGAGTATCCATTAAAGGATGGAAAGGTTGGAAGATGGTGCAATCTAACTATTGAAAAAGTTAGTGTTCATGGATTTATGAATAAATTTAAGAGTAAGATCGTACCCAAATGTGTGAAACACTCCCAAAATGATCTATGGATTAATACATAGTTTTGCATATGAAAGAATAAATTTCTAGTTGTTAGTATACTTTCAGATGTTGAATTTGCAGAGAACTGTACTCACTTGCACCACACAATGAGATCTTAGCACAATATTATAATTTAGTGTAAGTAGAAATTTTTATTCTTTTCGTCTATAGGCATGCACTTGATAGTAAAAAAAAGGATATTTTTTTTTTGAGAGAGTACCATTTCTATTTGAGTGATAATAAATTACACCCATCATAGTTTAGTTAGTACTGATTTAAGACCTTTTATGAAAATTTAAGGGAAAGAGAAATTTAGATGACACAAAATCTAATATTGTTAGATAATTGCACATGGCAATTCAAGAATGCTATAATATTTTATTGGTTGAGTAGGAAACATAATAGAATTAATATCCAAAATATGTGGACCTTTTTTAAGGTTGGAATTAGAAAAGGAGAATTGATGGAGTTGGTGCACTTATGTTAAGAGAGTCCTCTACAGAGAGAAACTCAAATTTGAGGAAAAATACAAATTTAAAGATGCACGTGTACTTGTAGAATGGTGTAATTTAAGTTTGTCTAGAGGATCAAGGTATCTAACTCTACAATCATATGTTTCTTTTGGCTAGTTGAAAAGAAGAATATACTTTCAAGATACAATTGTGATACAATCAGTGGATCAACTAAATGACACTTATTTAAGAGTTCTAATTCTAACACTTGGACTATATGGACTAGGAAGCTTTCATGTTTTTATCAATTTTGTGTTGCAGGTGATTGGAAAACATGCAAGAATACATAATGGGTTGAAAAATGGAAACAAAATTCCTTAACACCTAGTGAGACACAAGATCAAGATGATACAACAAATGAAGACCTAGATCATGCATTTGAATTGGAATATTATGATCATGTTTTATACCTCATACAACTTGGTGATTTAATTTAATTTCTTGTTTCTTTAAATTATATTAAATTTATATGTACATGTCATATAATTTATGATTGTATTTGAATTAAATATGATATTTTACGTACAGTTAAGTTTGGTTTGTAGGACATGTGTATGTTGTTGCACTTAAGGACAATGAAGAGAAGACTAAGCATTAACTAGCTCAATATGACAACCTAAGAAAAAATTAAAATGTCACCGAGTAGATGATGATGCTTTTGATTATCCAATTGGGTTTATTGTGGTAGTTGGTATGTGGGTACACAAATGCCTAACAAGAAGGAATGGTTTGCTAACTTTTGAAGGATACCGATTAGAAAAGAAGATTATACACTATTACCATTTGGTGTGGCAACAAATGTTAAATTAGAAAGATATAAATGGAGACCTTATAATAAATAATCATGTACACTCTCAATGGTAGAATACGAGACAATCATAGACACATTGTAGAAGAGAGAGTCCATGTAAATGGTACATTAAACTGAATAAAATACATGTACATTTTTTGTCCTATTTAAATTTAATTTTGATAAATTTCTTTGTCCCTTTAACATATATATTATTATTATATAAATCTAATTATTTTGTTATTCAGGTGTCAAGTACAACTTGATAGCATGGATGCAAACTACAACTTGTGCATTTTCCAACTTTTGACTAATCAAAATTGTAATGCTTGGTAAGTATATTACTTTTTGAATACATATTATATGAAAATTGTATGCATTACATTGAATAAAATACATGTAAGTTTTTCATCCTAGATTTAAATTTGATTTTGATAGCTTTCTTTGTCCCTTTAACATATATATTATTCCTATCTATAGCTAATTATTTGGCATTAAGTTGTCAAGTACAACTTGACATGGATGACAACTACAAATTGTGCATTTTCCAACTTTTGACTAATCAAAATTATAATACTTGGCAAGTACAATTATTATTTTTTAAATACATATTAAGTGGTCAGTGTGGGTCATTTTCATTCAGTGGCTCCAAGCTTGTGAGGAGAGCTACAGGGGAGTTCTGGCCGGAAGAGGTAGGTACTTTTTTTATTTTTTAATTTCAATATTTTTTAATGTTTTTTTTTAGTTATTTTTTTAATTTAGTATTAAATAATTATATTTTAATTAAAAATATTTATTTAATAGTTGTTTTTTGTTGATTTAATAGAAGATAGTTGTAATTCAAACATAAATATTTTAATTTAATAGTTATTCTTGTTTATTTAGTTTTATTTTTTTAATTGTAGAAATAAAATAATATAATATGACTAATAATACCTAAATTGAATAATACGACCTATTAAGACCTGATGCCTATTTTAATAAGACCTAATAGTCCACCCTTAAGAACTAATAGGACGTATACTTAACATGTATGTTTAAATTTTTAGTTTATGTATGCATGTTTAAATTTGTAACATGTATGTTTCTTAAATTTCTAGTTCAGCTATGCACGTAACATGTATTTTCTTAAATTTCTAACATGTGACTAATATGACCAATTAAGACAGACCTAACACAATTAATACGACCCCTTAAGACTTAATAGGATTAATACCACATAAACAACATAAACAAAAATTTCAAGAAATCAATTAAGACTTATTAAACTCTAACACTAGAAACTAACATAAACAAAAATTCCATCTAAACCAATTAAGACCTAATACCTAACCAATGAAGACCTAACAAGTGACTAATATTTAACCAATTAAGACCTATTAATTAACTGGAGTTAAAACTTAACATGTGACTAATATGACTAATAACACCTAAATTGATTAATACAACCTAATAAGACCTAATACCTATTTTAATAAGAACTAATAGTCCACCCTTAAGAACTAATATGACCTATACTTAACATGTATGTTTAAATTTGTAGTTCATGTATGCATGTTTAAATTTGTAACATGTATGTTTCTTAAATTTCTAACATGTGACTAATATGACCAATTAAGATAGACCTAGCATGATTAATACGACCCCTTAAGACTTAATAGGATTAATACCACATAAACAATATAAACAAAAATTCTAGAAACCAATTAAGACCTATTAAACTGTAACACTAGAAACTAACATAAACAAAAATTCTAGTGTAAACCAATTAAGACCTAATACCTAACCAATTAAGACCTAACTAGTGACTAATATTTAACCAATTAAGACCTATTAATTGACCAATTAAGACTTAACATGTGATTAATAGGACTACTAATACCTAAATTGATTAAAATTACCTAATAAGACTTGATACCTACTAATAAGACCTAATAGTCCACCCTTAAGAACTAATAGGACCTATACTTAACCAATTAGGTCGAATATGACCTATTAAGACCTTATAGTTCTACCAATTAAGACCTAACATGTGACTAATACTTGACCAATTAAGACCTATTAATTGACCAATTAACTCTAATTAATACAAGTAACATGTGACGATTAATACGACCCCTTAAGACTTAATAGGATTAATAGGTTTATTAAATTTGTATGTACATGTATATATAGATTTCATTTTTAAACTAGATGATCTTAAATTTGTAATGTATGTATGTTTAAATTTGTAGTTGACATGTATGCATGTTTAAATTTGTAACATCTATGCATGTAACATGTATGTTTCTTAAATTCATATGTACATGTATCTTTCTTAAATTTGTAACACATGTATGTTTCTTAAATTCAAGTATGTACATATGTAGAGAACTATATATATATTTTCTTGTTTATCTATTACACATGGCACCGGGTAGAGGTTCAGCTGATTCAGGAGAGCCTAGTGTTCAAGGGGGGGGGATCTTGTAGTGGTAGTGGTACTAGTAATTGCTCCTCTCATAGATAAGCTGATACAACACATGCTAGAGAGAAGCTATTTGCAGACAGTATTGAGAGATTGACATGAGCATTACTTGTTCTAGATCAGACATTAGCTTCACCCACCATCATTCCCAATAGGGAAAGGGTGAACACTATTAGAGATGAGTTGGTGCGTATGATTGACATAGTTCAATCATACAACCCATATGAGACTATGAGTATTGATAGATTCTATGCTTCTTTGTCTCGTAGTGTTACTGGCATTGTGAAGTACAATGAGATCGATACAACTATTTCCACTCCTATGGTGAAGGAGATGTTTCCCCATTATCGAGACCTGAAGAAGGTCAGAGGGTACATGCCTATGAGATGTGAGGATGACTTGGTGGGACCATTTATATATCCTCATTGGTTGGCTACTCACCATATGTGGCCCTAGAAGGATGAGTTGCCACTATATTTTTGCAAATAATTGTTTGCAGAATTTCATTTGCACCTTGATGTTGATTATATAGATTTCCTTGCTTATGTTGGGTAGGGGAAAGGGATATTATCTGACAGGTTCAGAGCGCCTGATGCCCCTATGCCCACTAATAAGTGGACAAGGGTGGGTCCAAACCTTTTGGTCGTACCAAAAGGTTTGGAAGTGGCAGGAGCGAGTGTTCCAGATGACACGGTGAGGATGGATGTTTTTTCTAGTATAGCGACTATTGCCACACAGGTTCATGAGATATCCTTTGATCATGTGGGGAGATATATGTTACGGTCTCTTTCCAGCATTCCTTCACTTGTACAAGATGCATCTTCTAGTGCACCTGATTTATATGATATAATCGACATACCATCTCCCCTGGAGGTTGTAGCTATATTAGATATAGACCATTTGCGATCTATGAGTGCATTGTTATCTAGTGATCTTCTTTCTACTTATCAGACCATACAAATGCTCAATGGGATTTCACTCAGGGAGGTTCCATCATTTGTGAGGTACTATATCATTTCTCAGTAGACTGCACCACCGACAGGTCCATAGTAGATGACTACACCACCACTGATAGCTCCTCCACAACAGATTGCACCACTGATAGCTCCTTCGCATTAGACTGCACCACTGGCAGCTCCTTCGTAGCAGACTGCACCATCGACAACTCCTCTATAGTAGACTGCACCATAGACAGCTCCTCCATAGTAGACTGCACTACCGACAAGTCCTTAGGTGACTACACCACCATCGATAGGTCCTCCATAGATGACACCACATACAACTCATCATCAGACCATGCAAGCCACTTCATCAGATCCAGGTCGTCAACTTTTTACTACATTGCTTACAGACGACCAGATTGATCCTGTGGCTATATCATTAGACTTGTTCGGTTTGAACGCTTTTGAGAGAGCATTAGAGACCACTTTGGTATATTTATAATTAAATTAAATTTTTATTTATTTAAAAAACTTACACATATATTTGAAATTTGATCAATATATGTTATATATATGTGTACTCTAGGAGGTTATGTACGATGTTGCACCATGTGGAGATTTAGAGACTCCACGTGATCCTATTCATCGTGATACACAGGTACATTGGGATGTTTATTCACAAAATTAATTTTTCTATGATAATACATATTTAAAATTTATTATACATGTATGTATGCATGACATATTTTGTTTATTGTACACATGCATCAGGAGGAGGTGCACCGGCATCAGGTCACGGATTAGGACATGGCCCTAGTTGAGCGACCATATTATTTTAGATATTTCATGTGACATTTCATATATACATGCTATAACATTTCATAGATATTTCATTTTATACATGTAGACATTTTATACATTTTATACATGTAGTCATTTTATACATGTAGACATTTTATACATGTAGATATTTTAGTCATCTCATATATGTACATGGTATATGGTTGTGTATTATTTCTTATTTTATACATTACACGGTATATGGTTGTGTGTTATTTCATATTTTATACATCACATTACATATTTTAGACGTTACATGTTAGATATTTTATACATGTTACATGTTATATGTTGTGTGTGTGAAAATTGTACCTGATCTGTAGACACAACACTTCAGTAAAACATTAGAGGTTAGCAAAAATCAAAATCGTGCAAAATTGAAATCTAATTTAACCAAGTGATTTACTGCCTTCTAATAGGTGTGAGATTGATGTTCTCAGATTGCTATCGAGATCAGTGACCTAGACGACACCTAAATGAAGGATTTGAATGCAATTGATCTAGATATGAAATATGAATGCAATTAATCTATATTTTTTGGATTTTCTATGCAATGATATGAAAACTTGATATGGAATCTATGCTAATATGGAAATTGATATGCTAAAATGATCTAACAATGATAGAAAAAAGAATCTAAATGAATGTAAAAAAAATAAATTGATCTCATAATAGCCTTGATTCACAATAAGCTTTGATTCTCCAAATTCCAATTCTTCAAAATAGTTGTGCAATTCATAGATGACTTTGGCAAAGTAAGCTTGCAAAATTATGAGATGAATTATGAAGAGCTGAGCCTTGATTTTATAGAAATCCAAGGCTTTGGAGGTGCATGAAAAAAAGCCATAAATCACTCAGATTAACTTAGCTTGATTTTTGAGTTATTTGATAATAAAGATAATTTAATTCACAAAAATATGCAAATCATGCAAAAACAACTTTTTAACTCAAATTAGAGTTTAGATCAGCTTTTTGAACTCCAAAAGGATGTTGAGTTCTAAAAGGTCAACACTTTGCATTGATTTTCTAATTTGGAGTTTAACTGTTTCTTTTGAATGTGCATAATAATTATGAATTAATTAAATAAATAAAGTGATTTATGCTCAACTTAACTGATTTTTGAAAATAAATAATTGATTTATGGGTTAATCAATTATTTAATCAAACTTTTATTACAAACTATATTATTAAATAATGACAACTTGCTTTAATTAATTAAATAAAAATTTAATCAATTATTCATAGGATATTGGATTTATTGTCAAAATTAAATAATACAATTAATAATAGATAGAATTAAATTTAATTAAACAATTAAGTGGCCAATATTTAAATCTAATTAATTAAATATGAAAATATTCAATTAATCAAACTTTAGGATAAATGTGATTTATCGCCAAATAATCATTAAATTAAAGGTAATTAAGATAATTAAGAATATTGCTAGGAATATTCTCCAATGCAAAATTTAAGATAATCAATTAGATTCAATGATGTGCAGATGTGCCTTAGGTTAGGACTTCTATGTCAATTTCGTTCGATTTTAGGATGTAGGAGGTTAATGAACATATAGCCCATTTTTGGGGTATTACATTATTGAAGTCAAAAGTCATCTCAGGAGGTCAGAAAGTCATACGAGTTTTCTCAAAGTGTCATTTCATTACTGCCCATCTGTCGTATGAGTCTGCAGAGTGTCGTTTGGGAAAATTTTGAAAAGTTGTCAGAAAATTGTCAGAATGACCGGATACTTAGCCTTTTCAGCCTATTTCAGAATCTACCGATCAAATCACCATGTCAGGAATAGAGCAGTAGCCATTGAGAATCCAATCATTTTCCTAAAGTGGCCTTTTGAATCTGATTCAGCCTTCTGTTTAATCGATTTGAGTCCTTTTCATCTTGTGTCCAAACCTTGTCATAGCTATCAATCTTCAATCAATCATCAAAATGACTAAGTGTTGTGATATCTTGTCCGCTATCTTCTGGGAACCTACCCATACATCTAGGGCATAGTATCCTTCATCCATGTCTAATCGAATCTTCAAATCAATCAAACCTTGACAAGGTTGCATCATCTGATCATCTTGATTCAATTCATTCTTCGGTTATCTGGATCTTATTCTTTTGTTTCACTTGAGGTTAATGGTGGAGACTAGAGCTTCCTCTCATAAGAAATCTATCACCACTCTCCAAAATCCAACTCTTGAGCAACTCATCAATTCTGGTCTTTACGAGGACGACAGTCTTGGCAACTATCGATTGAAATCTAGTTACATACCTCCTCCATCAACTCACAGAGGTACTCAACATACCCCTCATCAATCTAATCTAGGGAGTCCATAAACTCCTACCATGTCTCAAGCAGGGACAAATTTTGGCTCTCAAAGAGCTCAATCTCAAAATGGTGCAGATCAGGAACCCACACCTGAAGAAATTGCTCAATATCAAAATGATGATAACTTCAAACGAATGATGAAGCATTTCTTGAAAGAAGATAGAGAAGCATACTTTTTACAATTAGCTCATCAAGGAGCTAAACTTCCTCCCAACTTTAATGTTGAAGACATCATTACACATGAGGAAGAGAATCCACTCACGGCTATGATGAAACAAATGCATGCTATACAAGTTGAACTTAACAATCTCAAGAAAGAGAAGGAACCTAAAGAGTTCTCCATGGAGGCTCTATGTCCTTTTCCATTTGACAAAGACTTGTACATGTCACCATTTCCAAAAAGAGTGGAGATGCCGAAGTATGATAAATATGACGGGCACTCTGACCCTCAAGATCATGTCAGGGAATTTTGTACACAATCAATGGAGTTCATGCATGAAATGACCTACCTTATGCGCCTCTTTCCTAGATCTTTGGGAGGAGCATCCATTCATTGGTTTTCAAAATTGCCTTCTACTATCAAAACTTTTGAGGAGTTGATCAAATTGTTTTATCAACAATACTCCTACAATATTCAGCACCCAGTCACCATGATCGATATCTGTAATCTCAAACAATACCTAGGGGAACCATTCCTAACATTTCTCAAGAGATGGAGGAAGAAGTTCTCTCTATATGCCAGACCTATTCCAGAAATAGAAAAACTAGCAATCTTCATCAATAATCTTGTTCCCAAAATCAATTATCCTCTACAAATGCAAGATCATACATCTTTTGATAAGATGGTGGATAATGCTATCAAAATCAAAAAAGTGCTTGTGAAAAAAGAAGAAATCACACTTCAAAAAGACAAGTATGAATCAAGATCCAGTTCTAAAGACAAGAACAAAAATTGGAACAAGAACAAGGGAATCATCACAGATGGTGTTGTTGACACTGTCCATGCCCCATCAAAGGCACCAGCCTACAATCTCACTCTTGGCACTCAAGCCATTAAAGCTTCAGAGAAAAAGTCTTCTGAACCATCTCCAAAGAAGCCAGAATACAAAAGATGGGATAAACATCGAAAGTTTACTCCTCTGGGAGAGTCTTTAGAATCAGCTATGAAAGCTCTACTAGCTGATAACATCATCTCTTTACCACCAATCTGACCAAATGATCAGGACCCCAAACCGAAATGGTGGAGAGGAAACAAATTCTGTGATTTCCATCGAAGTAAAGGTCACAAAACTAATAATTGCTACCACTTGAAGCATACCATTCAAGATCTGATCGATAGTGGAGACATCACAATTGACAATCCCATAAGCAATAATGATCATACAACATTCACAGAACCATTTTTGAAAAATGGTCAAGAAGTTTCAACTTCTCAGCCTAATATGGGGGCAAAAGTCAACTATGCCTACCCTGGAAATAACGTTGTCATCAATATGGTTGAACCATGTCTCTCTGAAAGTTGCAATGTCATCACAATTGTATGAAGAGATAGAGATCATTCCTTAGCTAACGCAGTTACTTGATCACAAGCTTAAACACATCTGAAAGGAAAAATCCTAGATTCATCAAATGTCCCTAAGGTGCCCTTCAATCTTTCATCTGCTTCTAAACAGAAGGCTGCTTCCAAATCTTCCAATTCAAAGGATATAAGGCATACATCTTATAGCATTTTCCAACAACTCCAACACACTAATGCAAAAATCTCCATGTTTGAGTTTCTTTGAATATCTCCAGCTCATAGAGCCATTCTCGATAAAGCCTTGCTCGGTTCCAATGTTCTTGATGACCTTGATTTAGACAGGTTCCAGACTATGGTTGGACATCTTACATCTCTGCAATATATCTCCTTTTCAGAGGAAGATGAAAACTCCTTGAGTCACCCACATAATCAGCCTTTTCATATAGAAGTCTTGATCCAAAACCATAGAGTCAAACGTGTGTTGATAGATGGGGGCACTGGCCTAAACATTTGTTCTTACAGCTTGATCACACAATTGGGATTTTCAGAATTGGCTATTGATCCTAGAAAGAAAATAACTATCAAAGCCTATGATGAACAAGAAAGATCTTCTAAAGGCACCATTAGCTTACCTATCAGAGTGGGTCCAGTTATCAAAGATACCATCTGTCAAGTGCTTGATCTACCTTTGGCCTACAACGTCCTTCTAGGGAGACCGTGGATACATGAAATGCAAGCTATTCCTTCTACATACCATCAATGTTTGAAGTTTCCTTATGAAGGAGGAGAGGTTACTATCCCCACAAATCTGAATACAACTTGCAACACCTCGAAGGAAAGTGTAGATAAGCTTGTACCTAATAACAGAGAATCTTCCATTGAACCAACTAAAGAAGCATCCACATCTAAAATGGAAGATCTTGCAAAAGAGGTTAATATCAAAGAAAATAGTATGGGAGAATATACTATCGAGCCAGTCTTATCTTTGACATCTCTCCCTATCTCACCTAAGTCTTATGGGCAATCTTTGAAATAATCCAAGCCCGAACCTAAGGAACCTCTTGAAGCATATAAAAAGAATTTTGTAGCAGAACAAGTATCTAAGCAAGAATTTGAAGAGGATGAAGCTGCGCTATCATGGCTGTACAAAGATGAACCTGAATCTCAAGTTGTTCAAACTGGTGACTCTGCAGTATCCAAACTCCCTTGCAAGTCATATGGTCTAGGAGATAAATTAATAGCTAAGATGGGATATGTAGATAAAGGACCTCTAGGAATCAGAGGAAAAGGTCTTGAGGCACCTCTCCCACATACTGGTAGAGAAAATAAAAACAAAGTTGGCTTAGAATTTAAGAAGAAACCCTATCACCTCAAAGGTAATTGTTCCCATGTCATAGAGCAGATTGCACCAAGAGAACCTCTTCTTAAGAAAGAAGCATGAGATAGTGATTCAGACAGCTCAGAACTCATCCCCTATGAAAAATTTCCTAAAGAAATCAAAGACCTTCTTGGTGATAAAGATGATCTGATCAAAAGAATTAATGTAGTAGAAACACAAGAACCTACTATCAATCAAGAGATAGTTGCAACACAAGAACCAGCTAATCTCAAAAGCAATCAAGAAGAGGAAGCTGATAGTGATTCTGAGACATATTCCCATGAGTATGAATTCAAGTCAGAATCTGAGGGTAACCCTTCTTGGGGTATTCACCCTGACTTTACTCATGTTCTAAGATTTCCTAGAGATCCTGAATCAAAAGCTAAATCAAATGACTATGAATGGGGAGCCATTCTAGAACCAGATGAAGATGAGCTTATTACAGAGAAAAAAGTTGATGTTATTCACCAATATGTACCTAATCCCAATGTGATTCTAGAGAAAAATGATGAACCTATCGAGTCTGATCCACCTATAGCTGAATTGAACTCCCACTATGACATTGAGCCTATTCACAAATTGAATGTCTTAAGTTGTAATATCACCTTTGAACTTGAGCATCGGGTTAGGACCAATGATGACAGATCCATATCCATAAACACTATCTCCCAATCTTTCCCTACTTTGACTATCCAATATCCAGAACTTATTGATCAAACCTCCACAAATCTGAGCCATGGTATTTATACCTCCCTGAATGAATATGTCCTTGCTTGCTACCTCAATGTAGTTAAGCCTATGAGTACTTCCATCAGTGAACTAAGCATCAACATGACCGAGTCGGACATCAAATATCTTAGTCAAAAAACAAGAATAAAAAGAAAAAGAAAAAGAGTTCAGAGGGTGAAAACCACTTTGTGGCAGTCTCAGAACCTACAAAAGTAAAAATAAAAGATGTATCCAAAGGTGAAAACCTCTTTGAGGTGCCTAAGGATGAGATATTTGATGTCCTTTTGAGTCATTTACAGGACAGATCTCCAGTTCTAATTGAACCCACTCAATCCATCAATTTGGGTACAACAGAGGAACCGCAATTGGTGCATGTAGCACAATCATTATCAGAAGAAGAAAAGAAAAAATTTTCAACATTCCTAATAGAGAAGATCAAATTTGCATGGAGATATTCAGATATGCAAGGATTGGATCCTAATCTTATAATGCATCATTTATCGATTGCTCCAAGTGTCAAACCTGTCAAGCAAAAATTGAGAAAGATGCATCCTCACGTTGCACTCTTGGTAAAAGCTGAATTAGAGAAGCTCTTAAATGCCGGATTCATCCGAGTTATTGACTATGTAGAGTGGATCTCTAATATTGTACCTATTTCTAAACTAGATGGGTCAATCAGAGTGTGCACAGACTTTAGAGAAATGAATAGAGCATGCCCTAAGGATGATTTTCCACTGCCTAACATTGATATGATAGTGGATATGACTGCGGGTTTTGAGATGTATTCCTTAATGGATGGTTTCTTTGGATATAACCAAATAAAAATTTCTCCAGAGGACCAAGAGAAAACTTCTTTCACATGTGCATGGGGCACCTTCTATTGGAATGTCATGCCATTTGGGCTTAAAAATGCTGGTGCTACATATCAGAGAGCTATGACATCTATTTTTCATGACATGATGCATCAAACTATGGAGGATTATGTTGATGATACTTTAGCAAAATCTATGATCAGAACTGAACATCTAAAGGACTTGAGCATGATCCTAGACAGAATGGAAAAGTTTAGTCTCCGACTAAATCCTAAGAAGTGTGCTTTTGGTGTCACTTCTGGAAAGCTCTTAGGATACATAGTTTCAAAGAAGGGCATTGAAGTTGATCCAGCTAAAGTCAAGGCTATAATAGAGATGCAACCTCCCACGAATATCAGTCAAATTAGGATGTTGCAAGGAAGAGTTCAATCTATCCAAAGATTCATATCACAGCTAGCAAACATATCATGGCCTTTTACAAAAACATTACATAAAGGTGTGACCTTTACATGGAATGAAGAATGTGAGAAAAACTTTAACCGTATCAAGAAGTATCTATCAAATCCACCTATCTTGATGCCTCCTATTCATGGGAAGCCATTGATCTTATATGTCTCCATAATAGCCACATCACTGGGGGCATTGCTAGCGCAACATGATGAAGACAAAAAGGAAAGAGCCATTTATTATATAAGCAGAACATTGGTGGCATATGAAAAGAACTATTCTATGATTGAGAAAACTTGTCTCGCTGTGATCTTTGCATCACAGAAACTAAGACACTATATGTTAGCTCATACCATGCATCTAGTAGCAAAAATTGATCCACTAAAATGCCTACTAAGCAAGGCTGCCCTCATAGGTAGACTGGCTAAATGGGTCATGCTTCTAAGATAATTTGACATTGAATATGTTGAAAGAAAAGCTATAAAAGGTTAAGTTATTGCTGATCAACTAGCAGATGCACCATGTTTGATGACACACCACTACAAATGGAATTTCCAGACTCCTCTATTATGCACCTATCTTCTAGAGAATGGCAATTGTTCTTTGATGGCTCCTATACATAGAATGGATCTGGAGCAAGCATATTGTTCATAACTCCTCAAGGATACTCCATCCCAAAAGCATTCAGACTAAAGTTCCCTTGCACAAACAATATTGCAGAATATGAAGCCCTTTTGAATGGTATGAAAATAGCAATTGAATGGAGAGTAACAGAGCTACACATTCATGGAGACTCTCAACTTGTTATTCATCAAGTCAATGATGTGTACCAAACTAAAGATGAAAAGCTCATTCCTTACAAAAAAATGGTAGATGATCTTAAGAAATATTTCATGTCTATCACATTTGAGCAAATTTCTAGAATGGAGAACAAGGCTACCGATGCAATGGTAACACTATCTACTTTATTACAGTAGCCTGAATATGAGCTATGCTACGAGTTCCTGGTGGAAGCACTATCTCATCCTGCATATGATTCCCTCGAAACCCGCATGATCTTCACTATTGTAGGTCATGATTCATCCAGATACAAAAACTTATTTTCCTATCTCCAAGACCAAATCATTCCTGATACCTTCAACTGCCATGAGAAGGGATACCTTATCCGTAATGCCTCCCGATATGTCATCATTGGTAATGATCTATACAAATGAGGTCTAGATGGTACACTACTTAGATGTTTAGAACAGGAAGAGTCTCAACGTGCATTAGAGGAAGTCCATGATGGTATTTGTGGGTCACACTCAAACGGTTTAACATTAGCTTGGAAACTTATTAGGGCTGGGTACTATTGGCTTGAAATGGAGAAAGAGGCTATCAAATTTGCTAAGAATTGTCAAAAATGCCAAGTACATGGAAACTTAATTCATGCTCCAGGGAGGGATCTAATCCCCTTTACAACACAATGGCCTTTCCATCAATGTGCATTTGATCTAATCGGGATGATTCATCCTCATTCTTCTAATGGACATACCCATATAATCATAGCCATAGATTATTTTACAAAATGGGTAGAAGCGGTCCCTTTGACACAAGCAACTGGAAAGCAGATATCGATGTTCATCTTGAACTATATCATATGTAGATATGGGATCCCTCTTTCCATAATCATAGATAATGGTGGAAAATTCAAGAACAAAGACCTAGATGATTTATGTGCCAAATTCAAGATCACCCAACATTGGTCTTCTATCTACTATCCACAAGGGAATGGCCAAGCAGAGGCTTCCAAAAAAAATCTATTAAAGATCTTGCACAAAACAGTAAACAAAACTGGTAGAGACTAGCACCTCATGATTAATCTAGCTCTATGGGCCTACAAAACAAGTATCAGAACACCTATTAGGGCTACACCTTTCACTTTAGTTTATGGGTCTGAAGCAGTACTACCTATTGAGGTCAAAATCCCATCACTAAGAATCAGAATGCATGGTCTAGTAACTGATGATGACTACAGAGTGTCTAGGTTGCAAGAACTTGAACTACTAGATGAGTGCAGACAAGCAGCGTATGATCATCTCAGAGTATATCAGAAGAGAATGTCTAGAGGCTACAACAAGAAAGTTAGACACAAAGAATTTCAGGTTGGTGATCTAGTCTTGAGAGAAAATCCTAAAAATCAATCCCATCGAGAACGCAAGGGGAAGTTTGAACCCAATTGGCTAGGTCCCTTTGTGATCACTGCTACTTTTGGCTTTGGTGCCTATCAACTCTCAACGAATGAAGGAGAACAGGTCTGAAAACTAATCAACGTTCTCCATCTGAAAAAATTCTACACCTAAAGCATTCAATCTATGGTAAAATGTCCTGAAAAAAATCTTAAAAATTGGAAATGTCCTGAAAAAATGAACATCTTGGTGAAAACCTAGCAATAGGCACCTTGATGATTCACAAAAAAATCAAAAAATATCAAAAGTACAAAAAAATTGAAAAATGAAAAATGCAAAAAAATGAGAAAAAGAAAAAAAGTGCCTTGGTGAAAACCTGGAAACAGGCACCTTGGTAGCAAAAATAGAATCTCTGCCAAGATGGTGAAAACCCGGCAAACGGGTGCCACTTGTTCAAAATGCTCCATCTATCAGAACAATCTTGGTCTTTCCTAGCTTTCAGTCTTGCTTTAGTTTGTACATATCTCCCATTCTTGTTTTCAAGTAAGTCAGTCTGTACACCAATCAGCTCAAGCGTATGTATCCTATCAATGCTTAACACTTGGGGGCAATCAATGTCATATCCTATGGTCTCCCATGTATCTGAGATGTGTCATATCCAATCAGAGTCCTTTTGAAGCTTCATGTGAGTGAGTCAGTCTTGTCTCCAGAAAAGATTTTGCATCTACAACAACACAATCAACATTAAACATCAAACTGAAAATAATCTATGCTTTTTTTACATGCTTTTATCTCCTTGTATGCTTATTGATTCGCATTGAGATTTTTGCATATTTTATTCCCATGAGCTCTTCGATGATGTCCTTTATAGGATTTAGAGAGTGATGACTGGGGGCATAATCTTTTCTTTGTCTTCTGCTTGTATGTGAAAATCTAACAACTTTGGAAATTCTGGATTGAAATTGTGTCCGATTGTAAGAGCCTCTATCTCGAATTGGATGGCCATGCGTACCTCGACCATTGATACCCATAAAATTTAAGGAAGTTTGAGCTAACTATTATCTTTTTGAGTGAGTTATTTCTCCTCCTGTGAAATGCGATCTTACCTAAGGATGTGAACAATAAAGGGTCACTACAGGTAATTCACACTAGACTTAGAATGATCTCTTGACTGCTTGATGTGTTTGTAATGCAAGGTGTATTCAGGTCATCACGACATTTATGTTTTGATTCTTATACAAATTTCTATATCAAAATGGACATGATATTTAGGTCATCCTAGCATTTATGCCTTGGTGCTTATATCTAATCTGACATTCCGAAAATAAAATCAATATTCATATATCCATAGTTGTTGACCAGTGGGTGTTGTATTGATTCTTGCACATACAAATCAATATTCATATGTCTATGGTTTCATAGCTAGTGGGTATTGTATTGATTTATCCGGTTACCTAAAAGTTCAATGATGATAACAAATCGACATATGATTAGTGAGTAGGTCCTAGGTCTTAGGTTGCATTTCATTCTGCATTTCATTTTTCATCTTTGCATGATCTCACAATGATTAAATGAACTTCAATGCTTAAACAATTCTCCACTCGCATCTTCAAATCTAACAAGAGTTGAATCTCACACGAAGGTTCCTCCAATGAAACAACAAGTAGAATCCTTTTTCAGGATCAAAATTCAAATCTGAGATCATTCATATTATTAACTACTTGCATATTCGACCTTCAATCATCACAAAAATCCAGTATTCAACTTAACTGATTATCTTACATCAAACTATCAAAATTTTAACTTGGTCAACCATGGTCAACTCATGATCAAACCTAGTCAAACTTGGTCATTTGGACCTCTAAATGATGAAGAATGCATTCCCGGACATGTTTAACCACTTCTCAAATCAATTTACATGCTTCTGAACTATCAACGCTGAATTTTCTTGTTATATTTCAATTTTAATCCCAAAGGGGGCATGGTATTGCATATCATTCAAAGTCTGTAATCAAATTTGAAATCATATCTTTCATCAGTAATCAAGACAACAACCATGTCTAGTTGCTGATTCATCAAAAGTCCTCATCACTCGGGGCAGATCTATCATCACTTGGGGCATATCAGATTCATTGATCCATATCAATCTGGTATTCCCTTAATCTTGTAATCTGTATCAGCTTTTCGCAACCATCGGTTCATCAATGTTCTTTCCTTAGTTCTTTGGCAACTGAAGGGTTCGGATGTGATACCTACTAGTTTTTCTAAGACAATCAAGTCTAGAACTAGTCACTCACTTCTTCACAATCATAAGGTTCAGAATCAGGTGTTTTGACGCTTTTGTTTCATTGGTTCATTTGCTGTTATAGTTAACATTATCTTTGGTCATTCAGGACCTATCATCTTCATATCAAATATTTCAATCAGCTTCTGTCTCATATCAATTATCAATTTTGAATCAATTTCATATCTTTATCAAACACAGACTATCTTTGAACCACTGCGCTTTGCAAATTTCACTTCAAATTTTTCAAATTTTGAGTTTTCAGATTTGGATTGTTTGCAAATTTCAATGTCCAGATTTGAAGATTGTAATAGATTTGTTCATTTTCAGTAACCAGATAGATAAACAAGCACGCAAAATAGCAAGCAAGTGATTTCAAGCATGTCTAAAAATAATGAACAACGGCAAAAACAACCTTGCGTATGAACAATCAAGTGACTTATTCATTCTAATCCTCAGAAGCGCTAATTGTGTATGTTCCAAAATGTTTTGCAATAACACACATATACCCTATAAAATGAAAATTTTGCCTCGCTAGGGTTTTTAGTAATGGTTTGACTTTGCAAATTTTATGATCCAAAGGGGTGAACTCCAATCCCAGCGCACCAGGGTTTTGACACAGTCTGAGAACTTAATCTTCAAGAGCTACTAGGGAGATCTGACAACCCAACAATGAACCACACCTGTGAAGATTTCTTCCACAAGGACATTTATATAGTGACTGTCACTACCATGGTGAAAATGGCTATTACCGCTTGAGGTTCCGTCAACGCAGTTTTCCCTATGAAGGGAGTGTCTGCTATGGTTAACCCTCTCTCAAGGTGACTCACAATAGTATACCATAAGGGGACTTGGCTCCAAATCCAAGGTTTTTGATGCCTTTTCACTTTTAACCCAAACAAAGCAAGCAGATTAATCTGACATGCTAAGACAAAGTTTTGCTTCACCAAGGTCTATGATATCAACCCCACATGATCTATCAACCTCTCTGGAGAGAGAATGTATCAATCAATAAGAGAAGATGCACATACCAAGTTTGATTCACCAAAGCTCGTGATGTCAGCCCCACGTGATCTATCAACCTCTCCGGAGAGAGAATGTATTGATCAATAAGAGAAGACGCACCAACCAAGTTGAATGTGAAATGCACTAAGTATCCTCCCTACCTACAAGGATTCTGTTGTCAAGAAGGATTTCACTAGAAATCCAATCTCTTAAGAATCACGAATAGTGTTCATAGGGCCTAATTACTATGTGAGCATAGATGTATGTTTCCAAAAGAAAATCTATCGAAAGTACCCAAAAAGTAGAAAGAGGAACACTTAACACTTAAAGTGAATATGAGATGAGTCCACAAGGTGGAACACTTAACACCTCACACAAGCTAAAAATGAGTCCCCAACTTAGAAAACAAGTGAGTTCCTAAAAGCATAAATGGGTTCCCAAGTGGAACACTTAACGCTTCTGTCCTGTTGACCCCTCCCTTTTAATGTGGCGCTGACCTTGCAACCACGGGGTGGAATGAGGGGTTAGCGGATTAGCGAGTCTAATAACCCAAGATAGCAATCAAGATCAATCACAACTATCTAAGACTACTTAATGAATCATTAAGGGGTCACAACCTAGTATCAATTATGCAAGTGTAGAAATAGACAAAAGCATGAAAAGATGCACACAAGCCAGACACATAAGAGATTTATTTTAAGTCTAAATCAAAATGTTATTAGATGAAGGAGAATACCTGGGATCCTTGCAATGCACTTATCAGATTTTACCTAATTTTTAGCAATTCTTGTTGAGCTTTTCCGTGCAAGCAAGTGATAAACTCTCCAACAAGCAAACAAGCAAACAAGATATGCAACATATATTCAACTTATGAAAACCATAGGGTTAGCTCTAAAAATCAATTATTATCAGCAATAATAACCAGCAATTAACCCAAATGACAACTCATATCATTCATTGAACCATGTAAAAAAAATAAGTGCATACCCATCACAAAATTTTATTTTTTTTGCTGCATTTGACCTAGTCAACAAGATCTGATTTTTTTTTTATGATTTTAGCTACAAAAATAGAAATTCAAAATAGAGACCCCTACTAAAAAATAGAGAGCTTTCCAAAAATATAAAATTTTTAGAAAAATCTCTTCATTTGTGCCTTAGAGACCCGTTTTATCAAAATAGACCAATTTTTGTAAATTGACTATTTGAGCTATTATATTGCGTCCAAATTTAAAACACAAACAATAGACCCCCTATAAAATTTAAAGAGATTTCTGAAAATATAAAAATTTCCAAAAAATATGCTAATTTGTGTTAGATATTAATTTTTTCCGTAATTTCAAGACAAAATTATTAAAAATTCAAAACATCTCAAAAAATTTTGAATTTTTTACTGTAGCTTCTTTAATATGTGTCCAACTTCCAAAAATAATTTCAAAGAAAAAATCTAAGCCATTTGAGAGATAAAATTAAATTTTTAAAACTTTAAGGTTTTAGCTCCCCCAAAAAATCAAAACTAGCATGTAAAGGTGGGTTGCCCCATGGTGGGTGCCAAAAATGTGTGTGAAAATTATACCTAATCTATAGACACAACACTTCAGTAAAATATTAGAGGTTAGCAAAAATCAAAATCGTGCAAAATTAAAATTTAATTTAACCAAGCGATTTACTGCCTTCTAATAGGTGCGAGATTGATGTTCTCAGATTGCTATCGAGATCAGTGACCTAGATGACACCTAAATGAAGGATTTGAATGCAATTGATCTAGATATGAAATATGAATGCAATTAATCTATATTTTTTGGATTTTCTATGTAATGATATGAAAACTTGATATGGAATCTATGCTAATATGGAAATTGATATGCTAAAATGATCTAACAATGATATAAAAAAGAATCTAAATGAATGTAAAAAAAATAAATTGATCTCACAATAGCCTTGATTCACAATAAGCTTTGATTCTCCAAATTCCAATTCTTCAAAATAGTTGTGCAATTCGTAGATGACTTTGGCAAAGTAAGCTTGCAAAATTATGAGATGAATTATGAAGAGTTGAGCCTTGATTTTATAGAAATCCAAGGCTTTGGAGGTGCATGAAAAAAAGCCATAAATCACTCAGATTAACTCAGCTTGATTTTTGAGTTATCTGATAATAAAGATAATTTAATTCACAAAAACATGCAAATCATACAAAAACAACTTTTTAACTCAAATTAGAGTTTAGATCAGCTTTTTGAACTCCAAAAGGATGTTGAGTTCTAAAAAGTCAACACTTTGCATTGATTTTCTAATTTGGAGTTTAACTGTTTCTTTTGAATGTGCATAATAATTATGAATTAATTAAATAAATAAAGTGATTTATGCTCAACTTAACTAATTTTTGAAAATAAATAATTGATTTATGGGTTAATCAATTATTTAATCAAACTTTTATTAAAAACTATATTATTAAATAATGACAATTTGCTTTAATTGATTAAATAAAAATTTAATCAATTATTCATAGGATATTAGATTTATTGTCAAAATTAAATAATACAATTAATAATAAATAGAATTAAATTTAATTAAACAATTAAGTGGCCAAAATTTAAATCTAATTAATTAAATATGAAAATATTCAATTAATCAAACTTTAGGATAAATGTGATTTATCGCCAAATAATCATTAAATTAAAGGTAATTAAGATAATTAAGAATATTGCTAGGAATATTCCCCGATGCAAAATTTAAGATAATCAATTAGATTTGATGATGTGCAGATGTGCCTTAGGTTAGGATTTCTATGTCGATTTCGTTCGATTTTAGGATGTAGGAGGTTAATGAACATATAACCCATTTTTGGGGTATTACATATGTTCGTGTGTTATTTCATCTTTTAGACTTTATTTTATACATGTGTTATGTACATACATTATGTTAAGGTGATGTAATTAATCAAAGTATACATTTAATTAAGTAATCTAACTAACATAATTAAGTAAATTAACTAACATAATTAAGTAATATAACTATCATAATTAACTAAAGCTTACTTACCAAAATCATTAATCAAAGCATACAGTTAATTAACTAACATACATACATAAAAACATACTATATATATATATATATATATATATATATATATATATATATATATATATATATATATATATATATATATGTATGTATGTATGTATGTATGTATGTATGTATGTATGTATGTATGTATGTATGTATGTATGTATGTATGTATGTATGTATGTGAGTTCAAACATGAAAATTCAAACTATAGAGTTCAAATATATGAAAGTACAAGAGCTACAAAAAGAAGTTTATTCTGAAGTTAATAGAGTTCTAAAGCTCGTCATACATATAGTTTGGATCCTCTCTATCTTTTATTATCTCCAAAAGTTTTTCATGTTCTTCAATAGACAACCTCCACTTCTGATTGATATTTTTTCTTTTTGGCAATGTCTTGAATTGCAACTTTGGTGCTATAACCAAGTGACTGTAATGTAGAACTTTTTGGCCAAACTGGTATTCAATAAATTGAACACCATTTCTGTCGACCTTTATTTTCTGATAATAGGTTCCTTCAATAACAACTGAACCAATTGGATATTTCTGTCCATCATTGTCTATAGTTTGTTCTGTCAACTTGTATTTTGCTTTCGTGCATCTTAGTAGATAATAATCTACATTTTCTATATTGTCAAGATCCGCAACTACAACAAAAATATCACCTAGATACAAATAAATTTTATTAAAATTAAACATCACTTATACGATAAATTAAAATTAAATAAAATAACATGTATGTGCACATACCTATAAAAACTAAATCAGAAACACGCTCATAATCAGCTGAATATATAGGATCATGAATGTTTATGTCAATGTCATCATCTTCATAAGGATGCATTCTGATTAACTCCTTCATATCCCATCATGAAACATATCCATTTGCAATATTCTCACATTGACTCAATGGATTGTCCTCAATGCACTGAGCACAAAAACATGATTTTTCTCTTACTTGAATGAAAAGAGGCTTGTGTTGTCCTGTAGTGATCAATTGTTGTAAACTTCTAATACCAACAATTGTTTGACAATTGTAAGGATTAGATTGGTCTATATCTGTTACAAATATGAAATGAAAGTTGCACATGTTTAGATCAACAATTATAAAAAGATAAACATGGACACAAAATCAAAATTTAATTTAAAATTTTACAACAAAATATAAATTACCTTTCACTTCCCAAAAATAACGTTTGTTGTATATGGTGTCTCGAGGAGCAAAATGACTTTGACACCATTCAACAATTTTCTTTGAATTCTCTATCATATTACCTGTACATTTCTGAATTATTAGTTTAAAGAAAATAGAGATCTAAGCTAAAATTATATTATTTGAAATTTATATATACATATATATATATTTAACTATTGAACACCATTTGTACCTGCAAGTTCATGTTAGCAAAGTGCACGCTTCACACATGCTCCCGCTCCATCGTGCTCTCCTTTTCCATGTCCACTTTCAAAGAAGTTCCACAAAAACTTAACATTGCATCTAGCATGTTGCATGGCTAGCCAATTAAAGGCTTTTGCAGATTTAAATTGTCTTGAAAACTTAAGTTATACACACATACATACATGTCATCTTTTAATAATTTAAAAATAATTAAATGACAATGAAAATAAATTAAAGTATCTATACATGTATACCTGCACAACCATCAGACCAAATTCAGTGTTTTGAGACATTTATCCCAAGATTCGCAATATCTTCAAGGAAAATTACAAAACAATGAGCCACATTGCTTCTATCATGAACCTTATCACCACTGATATAGAAATGAACCTGCTTGATGATAATGCGTTCATTTGGATTGGGACTTTCTACCCTATCCAAATTATATTGTGCATGTCTATAGGTCACTTGCATAAATATTGCAACCTGATCAGAATGATAATATTGAGCTTGAAGCTCTTTTTGAGGGGAAAATGTATAGTTCTCGGAGAAATCTACAATTGAAAGAATACAACCAGGTGGAAAATAATCTTTGGAGTTACGAAACTGTTTAGCTTGCCATCGTGTACTATGGAAATGCTGGATATGTGGATAAATTAGAGTACAAAATTTGGCCATAAACTCAAGGTAGGGCAATTCACTCTCCTTCAATACAATTTTTTTGGATTCATCTCCGCTCTTTGTTCGATATGTCTCATATTCAAATCTTTTCCACAAAACTGGTGTTGAAACATTAATATTCTTAATTTGCAATGGAAATTTATGCAAATCTCCACAATCACTACATGCATTCTTTATACACTATACTTTGAACTCATATGAATCTTCTAATTTATCACATAAAATAGACTTCACAAGTTGTGTCGTACTTCTAGGGATGACCATATTTGAATCAAGAACTACCATAACTTTTTTATATGATTGCAAATATAGATGAAACTCAACATGATTTTAACAACAACAAGTTTCACAAACCTTATTTATGCATACAAAGCAAGGGCGCAACCTCTCAAACATTCTTTGACATATTTTCACATTTGAAAATTCTTTCTTGAATGCTTCAAATAATTCACTTTGTGTTGTATCTATAAAATGTTTTGGATGTGCAGTTTTCATACTAGTCTCTTCATCTTTCATTTGTATTGTATCCCTTTTATTAGAAGAAACACGAGAGTGAGCGGTCCAATATTCAATGACCTATTTTTTTGCATGTTCATAAATTCTATCTTTTTGAGGAAGCCTACAAATATTTACCCAATTTTTTTCAATGTTTTCATCTAACATATTTCTCTTCTTGATATATCTTTGAATAGTTCTTGTAGATAGATTCAGTAAATCAAAAATTGCATGCACTTGTCTTCTTTGTGTCAACCTCCTACTAGATAAAGTAGTCATAATTGCTCTATGTGCAACACTTAAATCAGCTCCTCGACTTGAGTTATTAATGTTGTTCAATGCATCTTGCAAATTTTGAACTATTGTTCGATTTACATTTTCTCCTGAATTTTTCTTGTTGTTAACACCCAACAACTCCAAAACAAGAGTCATTTGTTTTTTCCTAAATAACCTAACAAATAATTGAGCTCTTGCAACCATACTTTTATTTTCAAAATATTCATCCCAAAGTTTTTTGCAATGAGTTTTAATTGTACTTTCAGATAACATTTCTTCAGATGAAATTTGACTAAAAATTGAATCCTCATTCATCTCTATCAAATTGCCCATGCCAAAAGATCTATTTTCAGCTCTAGAACTACCAATTTGTTCTCCTGCTTGAATTGCATCTTCTTGAATATCAATAGGTTTTTCCTGAACTTCAACAGGTTGATCTTGATTATGTTTTGTCTGATATTTTTTGTCATCCTTTGTTTAATCATATTTTTTTAATCTATTCCTTTTATTCCCCATTGCAAAAATTGTTCAAATTGAAAAATATAAAAGAATCACTTAACTGAAAAAATGCACACATTTCTATAAAAGCTTACTCTCATAAGCAAACAAAATATATACATATTTATCATTCACAAAATCATAATAATCTAATCTTAAAAAAATTTTCAAGGACAATGAAAAAATATAATTACTCCAAAATCATCAACCTATCTTGGAAACACAATGAAGACAATATTTTCCATAGAATAATTGCAAAAAAAAAATTCAAACCCTACCTTAAATCACCACTCGACAGAAACTGTGCAAAAAACAATCCAACAACCCTAAAATTTTCCAAAGCTTCACAATCCTCGAATTCAATCTCAGAGCCAAAATCTACAAACTTGTATATCGAATACTAGCCAAAATCCTCTTAATAAAGTAAACTGAATAAATTTTTCAATACATGCAACACTATAAACAGGTAAACTGCCCTGTGAAAAATAGAAAAAGAATCAGTTAACTTGAAAACACTAAATCAAAACTTGACATGCAATACCAAAAAATAAAATAAAAATAATTAATAAATTCAAAAAACTATTAAAAATCACTTAATTCAAGATAAAAACCACTTAACTCTTACAAATAAAATTAAAATAATTAATAAATTTAATAAAACTATTAAAAATCTAAAAAAAATTGATTTTATTTAAAAAATCGGGCGAATTGTGAAAATTCAGATTTTAGGGGCTGGCCATGCATGGGACTGTGTTTGCTCGCCTAATGGGTCCGGCTGTACCCAGTTCGTCTGGAAGGGATCTGACCGGACTGGGTCCGGCTGGACCCATGTGGAATCCTATTTGGTAGCCAAGTCAACAAAAAAGGGTTGCTCTCTCAAGTTCTCCCTTCTGGACCTGAATTCTCTATCAAAATTTGCCTTTCTGTAAAATCTAAAAATACCCTTTTGTAAAGATCATAGTCAAGATTATGGTCATGTAATTTTTATCATGTTTTGATTTCATATAATATATTATAAGTTGAAAATACTTCAAGTAGGTATTTTAACATTTAAGAACACGCTCATTTGAAAAATATTAAAAATAACAAATCATGTCAGAAAAATTAAAACTTTATATTTAACACTAGAGGAGAGAGTCCTCTTCAAGAATATGTAATTTTTTTTTCTAATGATGTAGATTTGATAGGAAAAATTGCACGCAAACTAAAAATTGTTGATTTCATGTAACACCAACTTTGGATAGTTATAACAGACAAAATATATAACAAAATCCAATATTTGTTTGTTTATACATTAGCTATACATGTCATCTAAAACATATTATGGAATCAGAGGAAAAAAATATTATTTGCATATAGTTTTTTAACGCGAACTAGACCCTAGATTTTCAACATATTTCAACAATAAAAAAATGGACTTCAAAAATTAGAAAACTATGTCAATTTTTGTTCAATTTTTTAAAAAAAAATTATAAGCGTAAACTTCATCAAATTTTACACATTTCATTAGTTTACATCATCTTCAAATTCTAAACACAAATACCACTTTTATGTCGTTAAAAATTGAAAAATTTGAATGTTGTTGTCCTTTTCCTTTATAAAAGTGTGACACAGGTTTGTACTTTTACCCTTAACATATGTACTCTTCTTCTATATAGCTAATTATTTTGGTATTCAAGTGTCAAGTACAACTTGATGACATGGATGACAACTACAACTTGTGCATTTTCCAATTTTTGACTAATCAAAATTGTAATACTTGGTGAGTACAATCATTTTATTTAAATACATATTTCATAACATTAATTTAAATTTATATAGCTACATATTTTCTAATATTTGAATATTTATTTTTATGTTGTAGGTTTCCTAGAAGAACATACACATGTTATATATGAAACAATGCACACTTGTATTCGTCCAATTTGTTTTTGTAAACAATGTACATTGGTCCTATGTTGTTAACTTTAATTGTTCTACAATTTGATATTTGTTCATGATAATTAATTGGCCTATTCTAATTGATGAGGATAGTTAATTTAAATTCACTATTCTAATTACATCCATGTTCAATAGTTCAAATTAATATGGCATTATTTGATTGTTAATTATTTTTTATAGTTAATGGGTACTACCAAGAAGTTGAATCCACTTTTTTGGCCAAAACATGGAACTGTTTTACCTAATTTTCAGAATTCATCTTAATTCACCTAAAAATTTGAAGCACTTAGAGATTGAATCTTTAAAAATGTTAGTCATAAGAAATGTAGTATTGAAAGTCTAGTTTCTAAATATGTAATTTATATTAATACCCAGATAATAAAAATTGATTTTCACTAGATGTTTCCAAAAACCACTATTTAAAAGTCACTTTTCTCAGGACCTTCCATGCCGGTGTATGAAAACCATAATTTGACTTGAATGAAAGTTTTTTTTTTGAGTCCTTTTGGGATATAATTTTTAAGACACATAAGATTGATGAGAATATTTTTTTGTAACTTTTTCAAATTTAATATATTTTTTCTACTATTTTATATTGGGTGTGCTTTTTGTTTTGAAAACCCCTCATGTATGACAAACATAAGTTGACCTAAATTTACTATTTTTAACATTTTCTATTTTTCAAAGGGTAAAGATTGTCTATAGTTTGATGTCATATAATTTGTTTTTCAAAAAATGTAAAAAAAATAAAGTTATTATAAAAATAAGAAAACCTTTCATTTCACGCTCATGTACATGTTTTATTAAAAATTATTTGAAAATAGAAAAATTAGTCCAACTAAACTGAAATTTTATATTTTAAATGTATGCAATCATATCTATAATGGGTTTTAAGTTTGTGAGAAAATTCCATAGAAAACATCTTCAACCAAAATTGGGTTTCATGTGCAAAAAGTTCTACTATAAATTTCTAACATGTCAAATGATAAAGAATGAATCACATTTGTACATAAATTATTATTAAGTATATAAACACTTAAAAATTATGGAAGAAAGACATACTATAGTATGCAAGATTGATCCACCATGACTAATGGATCAAGATGTGGATGCGATCCATCCTCAGATAATCCAATACCATACAATTGCAATAAATATTTCAAACATATTATTCAATATCATTTCACATGTACCCATTTGCTAAAAAATCATTAAAAAGTTTCGAAGTCTACAACCGAATAGTTCTTTTTGATCTTTTGCCTTCAAAATCGCTCATAATATTCTCATCGATTTCAAGTAACCATTTTGGGGTTCTTGAAGGTCTCCAATTTGGATTTTGTCTCATCAACATCATTTTCTATGTCAATTCCAATCTTATCTATCTCAACCTCATTTTCTATTGCAACTCTAATATTACTCATATTAATTTCAATATTTTAATTCTCAAATAACTAATGACATGGATCTATGCTTTCAAGAAAACATTGACCACTATCCACATGGGTTTTTGCATGCAAGAAAACATGCATCTAACTCCTTGTTTTGAATGCAATCTCAATAAATTTAAAGTGAGTTTTAATACAACATTTTTCGCCCAAACATTTCCCTAAACTTAAAATTATCTCCTTAACATTATAAGTCTTCAAAAATAATTCTACCATTAATTTGAGTATATATGCAAATATCATATGGAATAATTTAAAAAAAAATAACATTTTAATACACAAGATTCTGAATAATTTTATAGACTAAAAATAAAAATAAAAATAATTTATCTTCTATAAATATATAAAATCATACATTTAATATATTAATTTAATTAAATTCCTATCAGTGTAACTCTTGCACCTTCTTCTCTATAAGTGTTGGTATTAGTCACATTGATCTTAATTCGTATACCATACAAATTTTATGTGAGGTAAAGGATTTGTAAATATATATTTTTATTTCATTCTTAAATATTATGAGTTGCTGATGAGAGCAAAAATATTTCACCTGTCCTTATTTCAATGACTTGTACCATGTTTCAAACTTTGAGTCTCTCTACAGATGTATTTTGTTGGTTTGAGATCAGTACTATCTTTATTGTTGGAAGTCCTTACTATTATGTCATATTATTTAACAATTATCTCATTCCAAATGATTATATCATGCATAAACTTTGACGAAAATAAGAAAACAATATCTAAACATAGTTTTGACTTACAAGAATTATATGAATCATTTGTGACCAACCATCTTACTCTTGTGTAAAATAATCTCTATATACATTTTTAATTATATTCTAATCAAATATTACAAACACTATATAAATGGGCCTACTAAACAGACACTCAAATCTAACAAACATTTGACTTACAAGAAATATATGAATCAATTGTAACCAACCATCTTACTCAAGTATGTAAAATAATCTCTATCATAGATATATACCTTCATGTAAAACATGTTGAAAGAAAATTCTTATTGGCATGATGCTAAAAATTAAGGCATTCTTTAGTTACTCATGTACCTGGCAAACCTGAGATGAGGTGCCTTTAGAAACCAAGTCCCCCTCTAAGACTCTAATCATACACACATCTCTAAACTGGTTATGGTGAGAAACACTCTCTAACTTTAAAACTTCATCTGAGTTAATTAATTGGCAAGGCATCGACTCATACATGGACACGCAATAAAGAGAGGTGCATAGCATCATGTATCAGAAGACAAACCAAACAATCCTAACACAATAAACTGTAAGAGTGGAATCACTCAGAAGGATTTGAAATGGAGAATTTATCTGCAACTGACATTTAAACTAAATAAGAATGTGTTACCATTTGAGTCGGGAATCTAATAGTTCAAAATCTTTCAGTCTCAAGTGGTGATGTTCGATTAGGGGTCAATGGGAGGCCAATACATTACTTCGTCTCATGAGTAGAATAAGAGAAAACAAAGAGGTAATAAGATTAATAGGAATGAGAGAAGTCGTATTGTTTGTAAGACAACTTTAAAGAATACCATTAGATACTCTTAATCTAAGAACATGTACTCCAACTAACTGCTGACTGATTACTAGTTACTTGCCTAGAGTATTTAATTACTGGCTAAATTAGCCAACCCTACTGCATCAATAAGTAATTATCTCGTGGCTTCTGTGATTTTCTTGTCAACCATTGCACTTGGAATGTGGAAAATTGTTCTAAGGATTTTGTTGCTACCTTGCATGTTGCCTTAACAAATAGCACATTAGAGAGCACTCGCATTTTTAATCTTATTAAAAATCTTGAGAATCAGTAATTAAATCATGATTTTCATTTATTTGTTTTCTTCATAGTCCTTGAGCTTTCTTTAGTGTGGTGGTGAGTCTGATTATAAACATGTTGTGGGAAATCAACAGTTGCAAGAGAATAACAAACATTAAAGATGAATAGAACCACAAGAAATGAGAGGAAAGAGGAACAATTGTTCAGGGGAAATAAGTCCACAAATTTTACAGAATAGAAATAAGAATACTGTTTATCTATTTTGTAAAATTTGTTGAAAAGTTAATCTGTAATTGGATTATAAAAATTAACAATAATTTGTCAAAATAGAAAAGAAAAATATTTGTTTGATTTAATTTTTTTGATCTCATCTTCCTTCTCATACAAGAACCTGAATCCTTCTTAAATCCCATATTAACCTAATAAAGAACATAACATAAATTTGTGTGAAAAGATACTACCTGTTTCCAAACTGAAAAAGATGTTCTTAACATGATCTTTGAAACACAGAGATGGCATTCCACCATCTAGAAAACATATGAGAGTGTTATTATTTTAGAAAGCCAGTAAAATTTTGAAACCTTGGTCACATGAACCAGGGTTTCACAAAGCCAAAACCTTCTTCCATGCAGGTCTGGAGGAAATATCCTCCCACCATGCATTCACATGTTTCCTATCCCTAATCAGATATCCCTTATCAGTAGCATTCACTATATACTCAGTAAATGGAAGATGAGACAGATCAGCAAGGCTGAAAAAATCTCCTGCCAAGTACTTGCTCTTTGACAACCTCTCTTCATATACATCTAACACTTCCCCCAACTTTGGGGTACTGCTCTCAATAAGTGCCTTGTCTTGAGGTACATTAATCCTTGGGGCCATGATCAGATGATAAACTAAGGCATGAGCATGAGGACCAAAGTTCTGTCCTTCAACTTCAAGCCATTGTTCAATCAATGCTCTCTCCTCCAGAGTCTTGCCCAGTAGACAAGTCCCCTGTCCTGCATATTTCTCAGCATAGTACCTTATGATAGCCCTTGATTCTACACATACCCAATTCATAGAAACTCAGATCTACACTACCCAAATCAGATCCATATGCATACAGTGATTATATCTATGATAGCCTTTGATTCTACACATACCCAATTCATAGAAACTCAGATCTACACCACCCAAATCAGATCCATATGCATACAGTGATTATATCTATGATAGATGCACTAACCGGTAAATTTTGCACATATACAAATAAATGCATCAGAGGAAAGTAAATATGTAAGCTTCAAAAATAAGTCTTGAATGCAAACTTTAAACATATCTCATGGAAGAGGATATCAATCTATATAAAATGAATAATATCAAATTGAAAAAAACAGTATAGACTACCCATGTAATTCTTAAACCTATACACAATTAACATGATTACCAAACAGAGTGAGACTTCCATCCTGGACTGCTGGAACCTTTCCAAATGGCTGCATCATACAAACACAAGTTATTAACAACATAAACTGATAACTGGCCTATTTAACAGCAACAGAAAAAACATTATATTATAGGAAGTTCCCTTACTTGTAAGGCCAGAAACTCTGGTTTTCTCTGCTCCCCTTTCAATATATCAACAGGCACAATTTCAAACACAATATCTTTCTCTATCAGGCAAGCGAGCACCCTTCTACTGCAGGCGGCATAGGCTGGCCCAAGCACCTTGACAACCATATTAGTTTTCTTTCTTAAACACAAAGAAAATTCTCTTTTTTCTCCTATTTAGCTGCTATGCATTTGAGTGAGTTGTGATGAAAAAGTATTTATAGCAGAGGGGAGCTAACAAAAGAATTGGGCTCTCTGATTTGGTCTTATTGGTGTGAACATGACTAAAAGAAAAACTGACTAATTCATATATTTCCATTATAATATTGACCATCATCTTCTAGAGAATTCTACATTTTTCTATTCAATTGAAAAATTGAGCCCACTAACTATGTTTTTGATTGTATGGATATGAACAAAAAAATCAGATTAGTTTATCTATATCTATATCTATATCTATAATCTTATATATATAGTGAGTGCCACGTCTTCAAAGGAATATTTCTATCAAATTCTATAAAGTTAGTATAAAAGAAGACTGAAATGATGAAAATTTAAGGTGATTCTAATTTTCTATTTGTTTAAAAACTTAAATATTATATCGTTCTTTTCATGGCTGTAAGTTCTTGTGGGGCAAGATGTTTATTTTGATTAAAATAAGGCCTTTTCAGTTACATTATTTTTTAAATCTACAGGCATTTTTTTTATCTGTCTAGAAAAATAGCACTCTAGATTTTGTCTTGTGCGCTAGCTGGCATTTGACTGATTTAGACATATTTGCATTGTTCTTGTTTGTTTTGCACAGAACAAATTGTTTAATAATTTGCACATAAAAATCAGTAAGGGTAGGCGCGCGCAACGTCAGTTGATTTTCTCATTATAGTATTTTAGTCACACACAGATATAAATCTCTCCATTTGTGAATGACCATGATAATATTGTAAGATGCTTCTATGAAGTATTAAGTATCAGATAAGTTGAAATTAAGTGAAACCCATGTCTTCAACCAAGTACCTGTTAGTGTGTATAAATGATAACCATAGTTGAGTTAGAGTTTACTATTTTCTGCCATTTCTAATGAAAATGCTTGTTTTGACATAGTCTTTCCAACAAAGTTTTCCAAGAATTTAGAAAGTTCAGTATTCTATAAATCTTTATGTCCTTCTACATGGCATGATAGGATGTTTCTTATGTTCATTTTGCTTTCTAGTATTTTAATGATGGATCATGTAGTATGATCTGAAACATTGATGACGAAAAATTCTACACAATCAGAAAAAGAAACTAATGGAGAAGAGAATATTATGCTTGTTCTTTCTTAATGTCTACTTTTGTCATTCTAAGCATATTTTTTTCTAATTTAAAGAATTTGATTTCTATCACACTCTTGAAAAATACATCAGTTGTTTGTTTTTCACTAAGCCAAAATTGTAATTTGATGATCCTTGTTTAAAAAAGATCTCAAATGTAATGAATATCAATCTTAATATTATTATTATTATTAGCTTGAAAAAATAGAATGTTTGCAACTTGTATGGTACTTTGTGTAATGAACCAAATGTGTGATGGGTTGAAAAAGAGTTCACTAGGCTATGCATACAAGCTTGAATTCTTAGGCATATTTCACCTATTTGACATTACATTAGAAGGAAAATCATTAGACATGAGGTGAATTCAGCAATCCTTTATGGGTGAGTGAAAGATGACTATGCAATTATGGAAGATGGATGAAGAAGCCAACTTAGAATAAGGAGAAAATATGACTTTCTACATATATAAGAAAACAAAAAATTGACAAGTGAGTTCCAACAACAAATATGGGAAATATTAGCTAGGTCAACCTGCTACTTGCACTTTCTAACAAAATGACTTGCAAACTGTAGATCTCCAAATGCTCGATTTGTAACTCTTTTCATGCATCCACCACCTATTTTTGCACATAAAAAAGAAGAAAAATGTTATTTAGAAAGGTGTTTTCCTAAGTCAAACCCTAGTTTGGGAATCAATCTTTCAAAATATAAAATCTAACTTGAAATGGAAATATAAGTGTGTTGATTAGTAGTAGAGGCTAGATTTGGAAATGCAACGTTTATACCTTCATAAGCCTTCTTTGTGTTGAAATGTTCTTGAAGATGTTGACCTTGTAGATTTGACCTTTGGAAATCAAGATCATGAATGCTATAGATCTAAAATTACTTGTCTTCAATACCTTGATACTTGATCTCTTTTGCTTGAGGGCCTACGTATTTGAAGGAAAAATTGAGTTGATGAGTGAGCTGATGGATTGAATCAAATGTCAAAATGAAGGAGGTAAGGTTTCTTTTATACCTCACCAAATATTTTAAAGAATTAATTTCAAAGAAATCTGAAACATGTTCAAAATTACCACTCAAACCAACTAATCATTATCTAGTTCAAACTTAAGCCTTTATTGGTAGGAAAAGGTCGCTTGAAGTAACTTTCTCACCACAATATTTCAAATAAATCTAACAAAGGTTTAAAATTCCCACTCCAGCAAGCTAATCAATATCTAGTTCAAACTTGGGCCTTGATTGGTAGTGAGCAAGTCGCCTGAAGTAACCTGCTCACCCCGATATTTCAAAGAAATCAGATAAAGGTTTAAAATTCCCACTCAAATAAGCTAATCATTATCTAGTTCAAATTTTGGCCTCAATTGGTAGGATGATAAAATTAAAGCCAAATTAGGGTTAGATCAAACATATTGGACACAGATGACCATGAATGGTAAAATGGGGCCTAAGTGAGCAATAAATTGCATAGGGATTTAATTTATGATGCTACATGAAGCCCCCACTTTAGCAGGAGTATGAAATTGCATATACACTCTTGGTAGAATAGAACATAGCATTGAAAACTTTCATCAAGATAAAAGAGCTAAGGAAACACAAAGTCCCCAAGTGACTTAGGACCTTATCAATCTAGAGAGAGAGAGAGAGAGAGAGAGAGAGAGAGTATCTTATTTTGAACAAAACAAAAGAAAGTGTCGAGAAAGATGCAATTGAATGGTCTAGACATATTTGTATTATTCTTATTTATTTTGCATTTGAGTGATTTAGACATATTTGTATTGGTCTTGTTTATTTTGCACAAAATAAATTGTTTAATAATCTGCACATAAAAATTAGTAAGGGTAAGTCCAAAGTCAGTTGATTTTCTGATTATAGTATTTTAGACAGACAGATATAAATTTATCCATTTGTGAATGACCATGATAATATTGTAAGATGCTTCTATGAAGTATTAAGTATCAGATAAGTTGAGATTAAGTGAAACCTATGTCATGAATCAAGTAATTGTTAGTGTGTGTATAAATGATAACCCTGGTTGAATTAGAGTTTACTATTTTCTGCCATTTCTAATGAAAATGCTTGTTTTGGTCCATGGTCTTTCCAACGAAGATTTTCAAGAATCTAGAAATTTCAGTATTCTATAAATCTTTAAGCCCTACATGGAAAGATAGGATGTTCCTTATTTTCCTTTCTCTCTCTTTCATTATGATGATGGATCATGTAGTATGATCTGAAACATTGATGACAAAAAAATCTACTCAATCGAATCCGGAAACTAATATAGCATATGTATAGATTGTGGAAATCTAGAGGATTTGGAGATAGGATGTTGTCATTTTCTATATTTTGGAAGTTTTTTTTTGTTCAATATTATTTTTTAACATTTTTCTTTAAGATTAATCATCGAGAAACTAAAAAGGGAAAATAGAAAAAGAAACTAATGGAGAAGAGAATATTATGCTTGTTCTTTCTTAAAGTCTACTTTTTTCATTCTAATAATTTTTTTTCTAATTTAAAGAAGTTGATTTCTATCATACTGTTGAAAAATATCTAGGTTGTTTATTTTTCTCTAAGCCAAAATTGTAATTGATGATCTTTGTTTAAAAAATATCTCAAATGTAACGAATATCAATCTTAATGTTATTATTTTTTTAGCTTGAAAAATAGAATGTTTGCAACTTGCATGGTACTTTGTGTAATGAACCAAATGTGTTATGTGTTGAAAAAGAGTTCACTAGCCTATACATACAAGCTTGGATTCTTAGGCATATTTCACCTATTTGACATTACATTAGAAGGAAAATAATTAGACACGAGGTGAATTCAGTAATCCTCCATGGGTGAGTGAAAGATGACTGTGCAACTATAGAAGATGGATGAAGAAGCTAGCTTACAATAGAGAGAAAAGATGACTTTCTACATATATAAGAAAACAAAAAATTGACAAGTGAGTTCCAACAGAAAATATGGGAAATTTAGATTGTAACTAACCTATCATCTAAATTTTGACCAAAAGTGGCAAGATCAAGTCAGCTAGCGAAGCCTACTCCTTGCACTTTCTAACAAAATGACTTTCAATCTATAGATCTCCAAATGCTCGATTTGTAACTCTTTGCATGCATCCACCACCTATTTTTGCAGATAAAAAAGAAGAAAATTATTATGTAGAAAGGTGTTTACCTAAGTCAAACCATGGTTTGGGAATCAATCTTGAAATATAAAATCTAACTTGAAATGAAAATATAAGTGTGTTGATATGTAGTAGAGGCTAGATTTGAAAATGAAATGTTTATACCTTCATAGGCCTTCTTTGTGTTGAAATATTTGTGAAGATGTTGACCTTGTATATTTGACCTTAGAAAATGAAGATCATGAATGCTATAGATCTAAAAATTACTCATCTTCAATACCTTGATACTTGATCTCTTTCTCTTGAGGGCTTACATATTTGCAGGAAAACCTGAGTTGATTGATTGAATTGAATATCAAAATGAGGGAGGTAAGGTTGGTTTTATACCTCACCAAACATTTTGAAGTGTTAATTTCAAAGAAATCTGACATAGGTTTACAATTACCACTCAAACAAGCTAATCATTGTCTAGTTAAAATTAGGGCCTCGATTGGTAGGAGAAGGTTGTCTGAAGTAACCTGCTCACCCCAATATTTCAAAGAAATATGACACGAGATTAAAATATCCACTTAAACAAGTTAATCATTATCTAGTTCAAACTTGGGCCTCGATTAGTAGGAGCAAGTTGCCTGAAGTAACCTACTCACCCTGATATTTCAAAGAAATCAGACACAAGTATAAAATTCCCACTCAAACAATCTAATCATTATCTACATCAAATTTTGGCTTCGATTGGTAGGAGCAGGTCACCCGAAGTAACCTGCTTACCCCAATGCAGGCTCAAATTTAGACCAAGGGTCCAAACTTGAAGGAGGATGATAGAATTAAAGCCAAATTTGGGTTGGATCAAACATACCTAACATAGGGGTATATGCATAAAGATGGGGGACCAAAAAGGTGCCACTTTGGTTTTTGGTCCCCCATTGACCATGGTGCATACGCACTAAAGTGTGTGCACTGTATAGGGCGCACACACTATGGCTTGGGCAATTCAAACCATAGTGCGTGCACCCTATAGGGCGCACACGCTTTGTAAAACACAATGTGTGTGTCCTATAGGGCGCACATGCTTTGCAAACATGCTATAAAGTGTTTGCTGCGTTTGGGAAAGCCCATTTTTCTTTCCAGAAACCCATGTTTGCAGTGAAAGAGGGCTTCCCAAGCGCGTACGCAAAATCCTTTTTCTTGTTCAATCCATTTGATTTGATTTGATTTGATTTCATTCATCCATCAATTTGCATAAAGAATGGCTCCATGACATCGTCAAGCTCGATCCAGAAGAAGAGGTAAGTGTTTTTCTAGCCCATGCCTCTTATTTGTATTGAAATTTTAGTTTTGAAGCAATTTATTTTGTTAAAATTTATTTTCTTATATTTTATGTGTAATTAAGATTTTAAAATCTAGTTTTTTTAATTGCCAGGAAGAAATGATCTCCTTGATCAAAATCCTCAACCAAACCCTCCATCTCCTCATGAAGAAATGAACGAAGAAAAGAACCAAGAAAATGAACCTCAACCGCCTCCACCAATCAAGAAACCTCTTCCTGGAACACAAGAAAATTTGATCAACCAAATTGAAAGAGGGAAAAAAGAATTAGAATCTTTAATTAGGAGGTTAAAAGATTCTATTGCTACAAATCCTGGAAGGGAAAGACTTGCAAAATCATTAGAATCAATCTTGACCCACGTAGGCTTGGTTAGTGGGCAACTTAATTTATGACATGATAAAATAGAAGAACAAAAACAATTTTATGCAAATAAATTATCATATGAGGACATAAAAAAGAAAAAGCTCACAAAAGATGACATTTGCAAATTTTTTAAAAGACCAGGGGACACTGATTCTCTTGGAACTACAACAAGGAGGTTCTAAATTCATTGGTTCTTGAATGACATTAAAAAAAACTTTTGGGAGACATGGTGGATGGTCTTTGATTCCCCTACCTATAGAAATCATGAGGTTCTTATATATTTCTTGAGGAAACTCTATTGTGAGTTTGTACTCAAGGAGGTGCCAAATTATTTTGACTTTCTAGATTCTCTGGGTAGAGGAGGGGGGTCATCATTTGATAGAGTGGGGGCACATCATGACCCTAATGCACCTAGGGTTCCTATTGGCAAGCCATAGGTGGACCATGCTAGTATTCCTTCCATTGTGAAGGAACATGTAGAGGTGGACACACTAGGCACGATTAGTGCTATGATAGAGACTCTCATTTAGTGTGTCATTCCTTTAGTTGAGGGCAACCATGGTCAATCTTTTAGGGGGCATATTTTTTGGTCATGTGGATCTTTGTGCACATTTGGTACTACTAAGAGAGAGGAAGAGGATCGTGGAATGATGACTGATGATTTTCTAAATATGACATCTGGCATTGACACATAGGTAAATATTTCCAAGTTCATTAAATTTCTTTGATCATATTTCATTCATAAAAGAATAACTAATTAATTTAGTATCTATTGATTATGATCAAAATTCAGGGCAAGAGTGTTAGTGGTGGTGGCAGTGGTAATGATCCTCCTGCCCCCTTCTACACATCGTCGTCAAGTCCACAAGTATGTATCGAATAAAACATTTTAATTAATATATTTGATTATTATTTAATTATATGAATGATTGTATCATAACTTATTGTGCATGTGCATTAGTTCACTGGTGGACCATTGACATTAACAACAAACAATGAAGGGCATCATGCCACTTTCCTTGAGGTATCTTTATCTGCTTGTTAATTTGATTTACTTGATTATATTTAATTAATAAATGAATGACTAACTAAATTACTAGACAAACTATGATCAAAATCTAGAGGCAAAGTGGTAATTGCAGTGATCACATCCTTTCAGCTGGCTTTGTGACGTTATCATTGAGTCCATAGGTATCTTTGTAATAATGCATTATAATTAACATGTCAGTAGTATGTTCTTATATGAATGGTTGTCATATAAATTTCCATGTACATGTGCACTAGTTGAATGTTCGAGCTTTGACATTGACACCGCACACCGAAGGACGTGATGGAACCTTCACAGAGGTATTTGTACACTAAGGAAAGTGTCTTCATAGAATTAAGGTTAATCAATAAATGAAAATAGTAACTAAATAGACCACAATGAGCAACTATTTAGCAAATTAATGATCAATTGAGCATTCTATGGCTCTCTAACTAAGAATGTTAATGCAAAGCTCTCAATAAGCTTCCATTAATGACAGTCCTAGAATGAGAATGATATGATAAACAAGTTAACACTAACAATTATATCAAATGCATGCTAATTAAGGTCTCAAATGCCTTTCTAAACTCAAATTGCAAGAGGTTCAATGCAATTCTCAGATGTGTGGTTATTCATTATGAAGGAATTTGGCCTTCCTTTTATAGATTTTCCAATGGTAGGGGGGTGTAGTTGTGTTTGATTATGATTAAGCCTTGGTTGAGTCCTTGGTTCCACCCTTTGAAGAAAATGCAAATTTTGTGTCCTCAAAGCTTGGGACAAGTAGACAAGATCAATAGACAAGATTCTCTTTCACTTTGAGTGATTGAGATTGAATTTGGCTTGATCCATGTGAATGTCTTTCCTTAAATCTCATTGGTTGATTGATTTTCCTCCCTTTTGTGGTTGTTGAGAGTAATTAAGATTTATTAATTTATTTATTTTAGCCATGTACCCCTTGAATGGGTTGAATTTGATTTAATCCAAGACTATACAATTAATTGATTTAATTATATTTTGATTTGATTACATTTGATTAAAATGCTCTCAATTTTGATTGATCTCAAATTAAGACTTGATTTTTGTTTTGATTGGCTAATTATGCATTGTGATTCAATTGATTCAATTATGTCCTTGATTTTCTTTGATTTGACTTGATTTTATTTGATTTAATCTTTGTCCATTTTTAGGTGATTAAAAATGCCCCTCTTTGAGTTGACGTGCGAAGCATGTCGATTCAAAGAATACTCCGATCTTGCTTGATGATAGGTTCTGATTCAATGATGGTCGATCTCTGATGTTAGTTTGATGTCTTTTGATGGTAGATCCTTGATTTCTGATATGAGATTGATGCAGATATGATTGATATGAAACTCTCAATTGATGTGGTTCTGATGATCATTCTAATATGATGGTCATTCTAATGATGGATCCCTGATATGGTGCCTAATTTGATGATTGATCCTGATATGATACCTGAATTGATAATTGATTTCGATGCGATGCCCCATTTGTTTGATTATGAAAAATTCTTTGGTAAAAGCTTTTGCTTTGATTTGATGATTGGTCTCTTGATTTTTGATGATGTTACTACTGATGTTGATCTGATTATCCGATGATATGCCCCCTCAGAAATGAAACATATTAATTGCTTGATATGAAATTTTTTTTGATTGATTGATTGATTCAATATGTTTTCATTTCTAAAAAACACTGATGGTATGCCATGATTCACATTTTGCCCCGGTTGATCTGATAGTTTAAAATAGGTCAAACTCAAAATTGCACCTCTAAATTAGGTCAAATTAGCTTAAATAGGTTGAAAAACCTTGATTTACTATTCATTTTCACTTTTGACTTCTGAGATTTTGCTCTGGTCCTTCGTTGATTTTCGAGATGGTTGTCGCTACCAAAGAGCATCGATTCGAGAGATGTCGACGTTATCGGAGACCACCTGACTATGAACCTCCGATGAGTCATTTTGAACTTCCTTGATTGCATTTATTACTCATTTATCACATTTATTGCATCTTTTCCTTATCGTCACAGTTTAATTTTGCAAAGTCACACGTAGCATAATTTCAATGTCATGTTAGCCTGTAAATTGTCACATCCACACTTTTTACTCACGCCTCTGCATAGTAAACTGTCACCTATCAATTTTTTAGTCTTGCCTGAGAAAAATTTGATGTCGCATAGCCTTAGGGTTTTAATGCCCATTTGCATATGTTTTCCCCCCTGTTAAACCCTAGCTTTTCATTGTCGCCTAAGTTTTATTTGATGTCGCCTAGCATTATGAATTGTTGCCTGATACCTAAAATACCACTTATGATACATTAAGTGTTGCCTGACATCTTTTCTATATCACGTGAGGTGAAATGTCACCTAGTATGAATAAAATCACACCTGACAGATTTTTGAAAATTATCTCACTTGTACTTGATTTTTCTTGATGAAAAATTTAATAACTCTAGATGATCAATTCCAATGATTAGATTAGGTCTATTGCATTTAAACAAAACAATTGATTAGGATATCAAGATAATGGTACCAATGAATATGATTTGTCAATTTGATAGGATAGATGAGAGGATAACTAATCATATTGGTCCCGCCTCATGATGAAGAATTGGGAAACAATAAGTTGGTACTGATTGATTGATTGATACTTTTGATAAAAGTGATTGACTTTAGATGATTCCTTAATATAGTATGCTAATATGATTCCTTTGTTTTTCCCAACAGGGATAGTTTCCTATTCTTTACATCCAGTCCATTGCATCATGGGTGATTGATCTTGGTTAGGCTCTGACTCCGGTAGAGTATCGAGTTGTTGAGATGTGCAACCTTAGGATAGACATGATGGTAGAGGTCCATCATGACCATCCTCATAGGATAGACATGATGGTAGAGGTCTAGATGGATCAAGTGCTGGGGATGGATCATGTGCTATTATGGGTTCTTGATGATTGATGATAGATTTACTCATTGTTGATGTCCTTGTATCATGATTCATGTTGTTTTATTGATCAGAACACTTGATGTATCACTTTCATGACATTGTATCTTGATATACTGATGTACTGGATCATTTGATGAGCACTTTATATGATGATATCACTTTCTTGATTCTCTTGATGAGTTGATTATGAGATTATCTTTATATGTAGCTATATGATGTTTATGATGCATTTATTTATGATTATGCTATGGATGCAATGTATCTTATTTTATGATATAGATAGACGAATGCATTGATGTATGGATTTATGACATGTTTTTCTACTTTTTCAATGTATGGATGCAAAGTGTCTTTTATGGAAATATGGATATGAATGCCCCTATGTTTTTGATTCTCAATGTATGTAGTTCTATCTTTTAATTACATGTATGCAAATGATGTATGAATAATGAATCTTTTTCTTTCTTTTCTGATATATGGATAATGAGTAATGATTAATGCTATGCATGAATGCAAAAGATAATCTCATTTTTATTTGATTGAAATCAAGGATAAAGTGTTTGAATTGGACCCCTTATTTCTTTGATGTTTTGACTAACCAAGATTATTGAGTACCCCCTGTTTATTTCCCCCCTTGCAAATTAAGCTAAGAAAGGCAAGACAATATATACAATGTACTTAATCTAAGATGTATGCTGCTAACTATCATTATTCAAGATTTGGAGCTTATAATCATCATTGAGCATTTTTTAAATCCTATTTTATTACAACCATCACTAGTTCAACTATGATGATAGGAATACTTTTGCCACCTCTTTATTTTCTTTCCCATCTATCTCTTCGGTATGACTATCACTGATTGAAGCCAATCATGAGAGTACGAATACTGATTTTGTTAGATTCTATGTTGCAAGTGGATTTTGGTATTATGATATTGAAGATCAAAATAGCCAAGGTATCTGTTTGCGTAAACAAGCAGAAATCTCAGTTTTATCCTATGTACAAGTCCTCGATGATTCTTTGATGATCACATCCTTAGACATATAATACATGATTTAAAACTTTGATTTTAAGAAAGTCATTTAGAAATCAAGAAAAATATCATCCTTTCATCATAGCTCATCTAGTCTAAAAATTTCATTGATTTGCTAGAAAGAAATGATTTCATTAATTGAGTCAACACTTAGAAAAATTTTGCAATGTTTTTCAAATCCATATTTCAAGTGTAGTTCCATCCATTTCATACTTTTAATCCTGATAAAGGTAAGGTCATTTCAGTTCTTGGATCAAATTTTGCGTTTTTGGCTCAAATTGGATTGGGATGTAGATTTGATTAAGTGTTCCTCTTTCGAGTGTGATGAATTGATTCTTTGATTGAATAAAGCTTTCTTTGATGAATCCTTTCTCCTTTTGAGTAGATTGCCCCCAGTTTGATATTGATTTTCAGATGTGGGACTTAGGACAATTTGTCGATTAGGTGTCCAAAATCTTGAGGTACTTGCAAATGCAACTGTGAGGTTTTATTATGCAATATATACGAATGGTGGCAAATGCAATATTTACAAGGTGACCTGCTAGGTATGCGACTGACTTGGACTTTCAATGGCACCTGTTTACCAAGTTTTCACTGATTGAATGGATCTAGCTCTTTTTTCTATTTTTAAAGCTTTTTCTCTTTTTTTTTTGCTACCAAGGTGCCTATTTACTAGGTTTTCACCAAGGCACTTTTTTCTTTTTTTTTAATTTTTCTTTTTTTTTTTTCAATTTTTGTTTATCATCAAGGTGCCTATTTGCTAGGTTTTCACCAAGACAACATCTTTTTGATGATCATATATGAATGTTTTTTCTTTCTTCATGCTCAATTTTCCACTATTTTTGATCTTTTCTGGTTTTCAAATGTTTTTGGTATTTTTAGGATCTCTTTTGAACTATGTACAATAAATATGATGCTCTTCATCTGATACTCTTTATACTCTTTCATCTACCTCATGTATAGAACCTCTTTAGATGTATGCTATTGATTGGTTCTTGTAGCTCTTCTCCATCACAATTTGCTAGCTTGTAAGTGCTGGTCCCAAAATTTTAACAATGAGAAATGGTCCTAACCAGTTTGCTTCCCATTTTCATTTCTTTTCCCTTTCTGCTTGATTCTTGGGATTTTCTCGCAACACTAGGTCACCTATTTGGAATGTTCTTGGCTTGATGTGCTTATTGTAAGTTCTTGACATTCTATTTTGGTAAACCTTCAAGTGATCAAAGGCTTGCTTGTGTTTTTCATCCAAGAGTTCTAGTTCTTGCAGCCTAGCAACCTTATAGTCTTCCTCATTTATCAAACCATGCATAGATATTCTCAAAGATGGAAGCTCTACCTCCAAAGGCAAAACTAATTCTGTTCCAAAGATTAATGAAAAAGGTATAGCTCCTGTTGGCATTCTTATGCTTGTTCTATAAGCCCATAAGGTCGGGTTTATCTTGATATGCCAATCTCTACCTGAATTGTCCACCGTTCTCTTCAAAATTTTCAAAATGTTTTTATTCGTTGCTTCGGCTTGTCCATTACCTTGAGGGTAATAGATTGAAGAAGAATGATGAATCATGTGAAAAACTGTGCATAATTCCCTTAGGTCTTTGTTCTTGAAATGCTTTTCATTATTCGTTATGATGGCATAAGGTATGCCATATCTACAAATAATATGATTAAGGATAAACAAAGAAATCTACTTTCCTATTGCAGTTGATAGGGGTACAACTTCCACCCATTTAGTAAAGTATTCAGTTGCCGTGATGATGAACTTTTGACCATTCGAGGATGGTGGATAAATCATACCTATAGGTCTATACCCCATTAATAAAATGACCAAGGTGTTGTCATCAGATGAAACTCTTGCGCAGGAACATGTACCAAGTTCCCATGGAATTGACACTTTCGACAAGTTTTGGCAAAGTTGCAAGTGTCTTTCTCCATCGTAGGCCAAAAATATCCTATCCTTAGAGGTTTCTTAGCTAAGGTCAATCCATTCAAGTGTGACGCACAAATTCCTTTGTGGATTTCTCGTAAGGCTAAGTTTGATTATTCTTCTTCTAGACATCTAAGGAGCATTCTGTCTAGACTTTTTCGATACAATGTTTTCGAAACTATGGTGTATCAGGTGGCTTGTCGAATGAAGCTTTTATTTCAATTTTTGGTTTGGTTTATGGGGAGGATTTGATCCTTCAAGTAAGTGTAAATTGGTCCATACCAGGTGTAATAGGGTAAAATGTGGATGGGATCCTAGGACAATGGTTTGCACATAAAAGAGACCCCAAAGCCAATATTTTACACTTACATGAAATTGTACTGATATAGAAATTAAATGTAGATGACTAATGTTGAAATTAAGAAATAAAGGTACTTACCTTTGAAAAAGAATCAGTTGAATTTCCTATCAAACGATCTAAAAAATTATTGATTCTCGCGAACCTAAACTGAAACTGTGAGATCTACAAAACCCAAAAATCTTTTTCTGAGATGAGATCAGGTCAACTTTGACCCTCATAAAAGGTCAATGATGACCTGGAGATTTTGAAGGTTGACTTTGACTTTGTTCATGGATCTTGAAAGTTCGGTGAAAAGGGTATCCAGATCTGTACTTTAATTCATTGTCCCGCACTTGTACCTGAAAGAAAAATGGTTTTGTTTGTTGGGGGGGAGGGGTTTGCCTCAGTCAAACCCCAATTTAGGAATTAACCTTGAAATTGAATTGAAATTGTTGGAATAAACAAAGTAAATGGAACAATTCACCTTGCTTAAGTTGAAACCCTTGTGGAGGATTCAAATCCTTGAATCCACAAGAATGGATGAATGTAGAATCAAATATAGGATGTGTTAGGAATGAATGAAAATTATTTTGGTAGTGATTCTGTAGCAGTTGTTGTTGCATTAATGACTTGGATTGTCATTGATGTCAACACAATGATATTCTGGATATTAGCAGGAAAGTAGGTATAGTTTTGTTTTGCGCACATGTTGTATTGTAGATTGGATTTTGCACAGTTGATGGTATGTTCTTTGGTGTGTTATTAACCTATGGTTAATAGCACAAAAAGAAATTCATTCATTTTTGAGAGTTATGAGCATTTTGGTAAAAGCAGTGTTTAGACAGTGTTTCTGTGAAGCGATGTTCAAAAATCGGAGGATATCTCTTAGCTGGGATGGAATCTGATTTTGTGCAGTTAAAGGGATGCTAGAGACTCATTAATGATGACGTGGTTCATATTGCAAACTTTGAGGATATGTTTGGAGAAAGTTACAGTATTTGGAAGCCGACAGTTTTATGTGAATTCTGTGTGTAGCATGTAGAATTTATTATTTTGTAATTAAGGACCGACTCATTTGTAATTATTTGAGTTTGGTATATAAGAAGGAATTTTTTCCTTGTTTTAATGTGTACTATGAAGATTGTGATGCGAATATATGCATGAAGTGAAGAAAAGAGCTAATTCAGTGATGAAGGAAGACTTGTGAGTATAGAGATCTGGAATTGTGATCTTTTGTAGCAGAGATTGTAGTTTTGGCACAGTGTGAAGGAGGTAATATATTTTATATTATTCTATTGAATAGTTCTAAGATCTTTTGGACAGTGGGTTTAGAGATCTTGCCTTGAAGCTGTTTGGGCAGTGGGTCCTTCTGTCTTCCATAAACTCTTAACCGGGTTAGAATCTTTTAACAGGGATTCAAAATCTCCTAATAGGGATTTATATGTACTGAATGTATTTCATAAGACTCCTAACAGGGTCCATCCTCTAACAAGGAACTTTCATATTAGTGCATCATTTTGTGGGCATCATTCCTACCGGGGTTTACTCTTTTCAAGAGGTTCCCTAGTCAACATATCTTGTGTTATTGTGCAATTGTGTATGATTATTTTTCTATGGTTGATCAGTACATTGATTACATTGTTTAAAGTAGTTGAATGGATAAATTATCTGATAAATGATTCACCGCCCCCCTCTCTGTTATCTTAGGGATCTTTACTTTCTAACAATTGGTATCAGAGCAGCAGGTCCTTGAAAGAAAAGTTTAACAACTTAAGGAGATCCATGGTGAATTTCAGAAAAGAAAGCCCTAAGTTTGATGGAGTAAATTTTGACAGCTGGAAAGAAAAGATGAAGACACATCTATTGTGTTTAGGACCAAGTTATTGGTTGATTACAAAGAATGAGAAGACTATCATTGAGGAAGACAATCTAGAGGCAGGAACTAAAGATGAACTAGATCTATTCATGTGTAACATACTTGCAAGAGAAGCACTTTTGTTAGCACTACCAGAGAATGAATATAGTCAGGTAAGATGTTTGAAAACATCTCATGCAATTTGGAAAGCTTTACATTCTACTTTTGAAGGTGATGAACATGCAAAGAAGGCTAGATTACATAATTGGATTTGTGCATTTGATGATATTAGAATGATGGAAGATGAATCTATTAGAAGCTATATTGGTAGGATGTCTGAGATTGTAACATGAATAAAGTTTTGTGGAGGTGATAAGATAGAGAATGAAGTGATATGGAAAATTCTGAGAACTTTGACACCAGTATTCAAGTAGACAACACAGATGATTGAACAAGTGATACCTTGTACATTGAACTTTTCAAGAGAGACTCTTCTTGGAAGATTAGAAACAACAGAGATGAACTTGAGATTATCAGGAGAGCTACCTAGAATGGAAACAACATTCAGTGCTCTTAACATTAGACCTACAAGAAGTACTAGTGTGAATGGAGATTATACCAGTAGTAGTAGATCTGAGGAAGATAAGAAGATTGAAGAAGGTATTGCATTACTTGTAAAAAGAGAACTAGATGGTAATAAAATCTTTAAATGTTGGACTTGTCAAGAATATGGTCATTTTGCATCTAAATGTCCTAAAAGAGTTAAGAAGTATAGAAGCAACTTTAAACCTAGAAGATCTAAAGAATGTTATTATGCAAATGATGAAGATCTTGAAGCAGGAATTGAAAAACATTTAAGTGACAGTGATAATGATAACTTTGAGGAAATAAGATTTGTAGCAATTAAAGAAGAAAGTTCTGAATCTGATAAAAGCGAAGAAAAAGCATTAGTTTCACAAGTTGAAAAGAAATTTGATTGGATTATAGACAGTGGTTGTTCACATCATATGACTAGAGATAAAAGAAAGTTTGTTAAGTTAGATAATTATGATGGAGGAATTGTTAGGGTTGGTAACAATGCACCTTGTTTGATTAAGGGTATAGGATCTATTACTCTTGATGGAAAGATTAAAACTGATGATGTTTACTTTGTTGATGGACTAAGACACAATCTACTAAGCATTGGACAATTGGCTGATAAGGGTTATCAAGTTTGGTTTTCTGAGAAAACTTGTGTGATAAAAGATAAAGATGGAAATCTGATTGGAAAAGGATCCAGAACCAGAGGTAATGTATTTCAGTTGAATCCTACTGAGATGACATGTTTGATAACTAGGATTGATGATAGTTGGTTATGGCATAAAAGGTTTTGTCATATAAACTTTGATAATATTGTCAAGGTGAGCACTACACTTGCGGTAAGAGATTTACCTAGAATTATGAAACCTACTAACATGATTTGCAAAGAATGTATGATGGCAAAGCAGAAAAGGAGTTCATTTCCCAACAAGAAGTTCACTTTGATAGAGAAGCTAGAGATTGTTCATATAGACTTGAGTGGTCCTACTAGGACTAGAGGATTCTATGGAGAAAGGTATTTTATGATTGTTGTTGATGATTTTACAAGAATGATGTGGATTGCATTTTTGAAAGAAAAATCTGAAGCATTTGATAAATTTAAGATCATGAAAAGAAAAATTGAGAATGAATCTAGAATGAAGATTAAGTGTCTAAGATCTGATAGAGGTGGTGAATTTACATCTAGAGAGTTTAACACCTTTTGTGAAATGAATGGTATTAAGAGACAACTTTCAGCCCCTAGAACACTAGAACAAAATGGTATTGCAGAAAGAAGGAACAGGTCAATAACTAAAGCAGCAAGAGCTATGTTGTTTGAAAATGATTTGGCTAAGACTTTTTGGAGAGAAGCAGTGAATACAACAGTATACACTATGAACAGAGTACAAATCAGAGTAGATACAAACAAGACACCTTATGAATTATGGTTTGGACATACACCCTCAGTTAAGTATTTTAGAATTTTTGGAAGTAAATGTTATATAAAGAGAGATGATGATATAGGAAAGTTTGATCCTAGAAGTGATGAAGGAATATTTCTTGGATATTCTTTAAAAAGAAAAGCATATAGATGTTATAACAAGAGAACTAAGACTATTGTTGAAAGTGAAAATGTAAAAGTTGATGAGAAGTTTAAAATTCAGGAAAGAATGCTTGATTATGAATCTGATGGAGAAGCACAACCTTAGCCTAACATTGAAAATGCAGAATTATTTTTTGAAACTAACAGTGATTTTCTAAATGAAAGTCATACTGAAGAAAACAAAGAAGAAAATAGAGAAGAAAACAGAGAAGAAAGCAGAGAAGAATCTACAATCGGAACAAGATCAATAACTATGACACCTAATAGGTATACTTCAAGACATCACCCTGTTGAGCAAGTTATTGGAAGTTTAGATAGAGGAGTTTTGACTCGAAATAAGGTACACTTATGTTTGATTTCTCAAATTGAACCTAAGACTACTAATGAAGCTTGTGAAGATGAACATTGGATTAATGCTATGAAAGAAGAACTAGAGCAGATTGAAAAAAACAAGACATGGGAATTGGTCCCTAGACCTGAAGACAAGAATGTGATTGGAATAAAGTGGGTATTTAGAAACAAGATGAATGAACAAGGAGAAGTGATAAGAAACAAACCAAGATTGGTATGTAAAGGATATTCACAAAAAGAAGAAATTGACTATGAAGAAACTTTTGCACCTATGGCCAGACTTGAAGCAGTGAGAATGTTTCTAGCATATGAAACTTACAAGAAATTCAGAGTGTATCAGATGGATGTGAAGTCAACATTTTTGAATGGTGAATTGGAAGAAGAAGTCTACATTGAGCAACCTGAAGGTTTTCCTTTGACACAAGAAGGAGATATGGTATGTAAGTTAAAGAAAGCTTTATATGGATTAAAACAAGCACCTAGAACCTGGTATGCAAGATTGGATAAGTATTTATTGAAATTGGGATTTATAAAAGGAACACCAGATAGTAACTTATACACAAAAGAAATTAAGAATGGTTTGTTGGTTATAGTTATATTTGTTGATGATATTATCTTTGGAGGAGAAGATGAAGCTAGTGACAAATTTGCAGATGAAATGAAGACTGAATTTGAAATGAGCATGATTGGAGAAATGAAATATTTTTTGGGATTACAGATAACACAAAGCAAGGAAGGTATATTTGTAAGTCAGACTAAGTATTTGAATGACTTATTGAAAATATTTGGAATGAAATATTCTAAACCTGTTGGAACACCTATGGTAACCGGACATAAGTTATCTAGAAAAGATGAGACACTAGCAGTTGAGCAGAAAAAGTACAGATCTATGATTGGAGGATTGTAGTACTTGACACATGCAAGACCTGATATAGCACATTCAGTGGGGATTGTAGCAAGATTTATAGTAGAACCTAGAGAATCACATTATGCAGCAGTAAAGAGGATACTGAGATATCTGAAAGGAACAATGGATTATAGATTATGGTATGAGAATTTTGATGATTTTACTTTATGTGCCTATACTGATGCAGATTGGGGATGCAACATTGATGACAAGAAAAGCACTAGTGGTGGAACCTTTTTTCTTGGAGGAAAATTGGTCTCTTGGCTAAGTAACAAGTAGAATTGTACTTCACAAAGCACATCAGAAGCAGAATATGTTGCAGCAACAAATAATTGTAATCAGATTATTTGGATGAAGCAGAAGTTGAAGGATATTGGAATAAAGTTTGATGACCCTGTTGTTATACATTGTGATAACACCAATACAGTGTGTATGTCAAAAAATCCTATTTTACATTCTAAGACTAAACATATTGAGATGAAGTATCATGTTGTAAGAGAGAAAGTTGCAGAAAAAGAAGTAAGATTGGAGTACATAAGTACAAAGGAGCAGATAGCAGATATATTTACAAAGCCTTTACCTAAGGATACATTTGTGTATCTGAGAGGTATGCTTGGGGTTATGCCCCAATATATTTTTGAGAATTGATGCAGATGATTACATCCGTCTAGTGGTATATGATCCATATCTTTCTTCTGGATTGGATGTTGGAACTTCCTCTATGGGGGAGTTTATGAGCTGAGTCATGAGGACTCTTGTTATTGTATTTTTCTGAAAAGTGTATTTTGACATTAAGTTGTTGTTGACTTAGTGATGGAATTTCTATCATTGATGTCAATGGGGGAGAGATATACATGAAAAAAATTGTGGATTGCATGAGAGAGCTGAATAGGAAAACGAAGCAAGATTTGATTTGATATTTTGCAGTGATGTTGCAGTATTGGATTTTTGGAACATTGGATTTTTTTCATATATGTTGCCATCAATGCCAATGGGGGAGATTGTTAGGAATGAATGCAAAGTATTTTGGCAGTCATTCTATAGTAGTTGTTGTTGCATTCATGACTTGGATTGTCATTGATGTCAACACAGTGATATTCTGGATATTAGCAGGAAAGCAGGTATAGTTTTGTTTTGCGCACATGTTGTATTGTAGATTGGATTTTGTGCAATTGATGGTATGTTCTTTGGTGTGTTATTAACCTATGGTTAACAACACAAAAATAAATTCATTCATTTGTGAGAGTTATGAGCATTTTGGTAAAAGCAGTGTTTAGACAGTGTTTATGTGAAGCGATGTTCGAAAATCGGAGGATATCTCTTAGCTGGGATGGAATCTAATTTTGCACAGTTAAAGGGATGTTAGAGACTCATTAATGATGACATGGTTCACAGTGAAAACTTTGAGGATATGTTTGGAGAAAGTTATAGTATCTGGAAGCCGACAGTTTTATGTGAATTTTGTGTGTAGTGTGTAGAATTTATTATTTTGTAATTGAGGACCGACTCATTTGTAATTATTTGAGTTTGGTATATAAGAAGGAATTTTTTCCTTGTTGTAATGTGTACTATGAAGATTGTGATGTGAATATATGCATGAAGTGAAGAAAAGAGCTAATTCAGTGATGAAGGAAGACTTGTGAGTATAGAGATCTGGAATTGTGATCTTTTGTAGCAGAGAGTGTAGTTTTGGTACAGTGTGAAGGAGGTAATATATTTCATATTATTCTATTGAATAATTCTAAGATCTTTTGGACAGTGGGTTTAGAGATCTTGCCTTGAAGCTGTTTGGGCAGTGGGTCCTTCTGTCTTCCATAAAATCTTAACCGGGTTAGAATCTTTTAACAGGGATTCAAAATCTCCTAACAGGGATTTATATGTACTAAATGTATTTCATAAGACTCCTAACAGGGTCCATCCTCTAACAAGGAACTTTCATATTAGTGCATCATTTTGTGGGCATCATTCCCACCGGGGTTTACTCTTTTCAAGAGGTTCCCTAGTCAACATATCTTGTGTTATTGTGCAATTGTGTATGATTATTTTTCTATGGTTGATCAGTACATTGATTACATTGTTTAAAGTAGTTGAATGGATAAATTATCTGATAACTGATTCACCCCCCCCCTCTCAGTTATCTTGGGGATCTTTACTTTCTAACAAGATGTCTCCAATCAATTGTCTTTAGATCTTCAACACCAATCTTGAATGAATCTTGAACTAGGAAGAGGCTTGAATGGAAATGGAGGAATCTTCAACAAGAGAGCTCCATAGAGCTTGAATCCTTCAATGGCTACTAATGGATCTCCTTGATGAACTAGATGCTTGAATGCTTGAAGGCTTGAATGCTTGATCTTCTTGCTTACTTGCACTTGAGAGCTTGAGAGATTTCTTGGTAAGAATGGATGGAGAAAATGAGAGAGGAAGGCTCCCTTTTATAGTGATCTAGGGCACAAGAGGGGCCTTGTAGAAAACAATAATTAAGGGCCCATGGCACAAAACTCTAGAGAGGTGCACATGGAGATGAAATTAAATTAAAGTCTTGACACAAAACTCTAGGAGGGGACCTCCCTTAATATAGAAATAAAATAATTATTTAAGAGCCTTATCACAAAATTCGAGGTAAGGCCAACCCAAAAGTTAATTTGAGCATTAGGCATAAAAATTGAGAAAGGCTAATCTCCAATAATAAATTAGGAATTCTATACAAATTTTGAGAAATGTCCATCTCAAATATTAATTTGAGAATTTGACACTTAATCCAAGAAATAGTGGCCCCGAAGAGGGAAAAGACAAGTTTTTGATGAAATCCTGCAACCAGAAGAAAACCTGAAGATCTCAGACCCTGGGGTCAAGATCAAGCTCAAACCTAACTAGGTTAGGATTTAGCTCGATCGTGACCTAGTCAAGATTGAGGTTGACTTTGACCCCATAAGGTCAACTTTGACCTTATGGTCAAAAACCTCAGGTTCATAGTCTAGAATGCTAGGAAGAAGTGGAAGATGGGGTAGAACAGGGGGAAAAGCTAGATCCAAGTCGAATATCCATTCAAGGCAATTGACATGACCCCAAACCACTTACTCAGAGGGCTAAATGCTCTAACCATGGAAGTGCTTCCATTTTAAGATGATACATTAAGCCCCCACTTTAGCAAGAGTATGGACTCGATGCAAACTCTTGGTAAAGGAGATCATAAAGAAAAAGATAATTTTATTGAAATCAAAGGGACAAAGAAATCCTCAGGCCCCCAAGGACTCGAGTCTTCGTCAACTCCAAGATTGCAATAAGAGAGACATCACTAGAAAAAGATAGAAGGGGAAGAGAGGAGTGGCTAGCTCGCTTAGTAAGATGTGTATATCTCACTATGAACCACAAAAAGGATAGGATGGCCCACCAAGAAAAAACTTGATAGTCACCCCATAATGTGTTGTGCCTTCTGGTGGCTTTGTGCATGTATGTAGTGCATCTTCTGATGGCTTTTATAAAGTACCCATGGATCCACCTTCTTGTATCACCATGGAATACAAAACGCGTGTCTCCTTGGAATTTAGTACCTTATGTACATTACCCTTGGAAGATTTAGCATATAGATGCGTATCTTTTCAAGATTTAGCAACTTATTTGCATTACCTTCCAAGATTTAGCATATTGAAAATTTTAAAAAATGCGTGTTTCCTCAGGATTTAGTAACTTATGTGCATTACCTTCGAAAGATTTAGCATATTTGAAATTGGAAATGTGTGTCTCTTCAGGATTTAGCAACTTATGTGTGTTACCTTCAGAGGACTTAGCATGCTGCAAAGCAAAAGGTTAGAACAAAAATACATAATATAGATCGAGGGAGGCCATATATATGCCCCCCTCCTTATGATGGAAAAAACATACTGTTTTGACATGTTAAGGAAAGAAAAGAACAAGGATAAAGCCTTCTTCAACATCAAGACAATAGCCATAGACAACACCTAGTCCAAGCCAAGAAGATCATAGCTCCTATGAGGCCATGGAAGGGACGAATGTAAAGAGATATCATGCAAGAAGTGAAAATAAAGTATCCCTTATGAGGGATAGCACACTATTCAACTTCCAAGGTGAGAGATTTATCCACCATGGAAACCCAATGTCAAACAATGAAATCGATTGTGATCAAGGAAAAAGATCCTCAATGCATAATAGATAAATACTCCTTAACCGAGGAAAGAGGTGAATCCTAGAAAGACAAAAAAGAAGGAGATGGCATCCTTGCCCCCCAAGTGTAGGAACAAAGATGGAAGGGGACCTATTATATCACTCACAACACTATACAAGACAACGATCCCCCAAGGATTAGGCTAACATTGTTTATATAATGTGGAGTTCCATAATAGGAACATAGATGTTATTTAAAACAAATAGGATTGAAATACAACTCATTGCCACATGATATATAAATAACATTACTATCAATGAGCTACCTAATCTTATAATGTAAATCTTGACTTTCATTAGTAGAGTGATCATGAAATCTATGATATAAACAAAAAGGAAGAGTCTTCAAGTGTGGACAACATTTCTTTTTGCGTTTAGGTCTAGTAATCATCTTAGCATGAAGGAGTTTAGGCAAAAGAACATCTTGGTCTAATTCCTTCACAGGTTTATCATGTTTTGAAGTGTTATTGGAGATGTTGTTAACATTGATTTGTTGTCGAGGATTAAATCCTAATCCATAAGAATGCTCATGCCCTCCAGTGTGTAAGAGAATTTGAATTCCTTGTTTATGCTTACCACATCCTTGACCATTAAATCCTTGTTTAACAAGAAAATGATAACTAGGACCATAACAAGAAGCCATATCAGAAGGAGTCAATGGAACTTCAATAGTCACAATATCATCCTTAGTAGGTTTAACAGATTCATTGTGGATAGAAGTAGCAACAAAGTTATTACAAAGGGTTTTAGAAGTAAAAACTCATTGTTCAAACTCTCTTTGTTTCTTCATAAAATCAAGATCATTAACCTTATACTCTCTAATAAAGGTAGGAGTAAAATCCAAGGTTCCCGAATCATTGCCAGGAAGAGTATTAAAGGAAGAAGGATTGCTATTAGGAATAGAAGTAGTGTGATTTTGAATATTTAGACAAGGATTAGGTGCATCATCCGCATGAAGTGTATACATCATGTTGTTATATATAAACTTGACTTTACGATGAAGGGTGGAAGGAACAACATGCATCTCATGCAACCAAGGTCTACCCAAAAGAAGATTATAATTGAGAGGTCTAGGCATAACATGAATAGGTGTATTTAGGATGACTGGTCCTACTTTGATAGGTAAGGTAATGATTCCTAAAGTGTTCTTAGCAATGTTATCAAAGCCACGTATAGGAACATTGTTAGGTTGAATAGTTGAAAGATTGACATTAATCGCTTTGAGCATGTCCATGCTACAAACATTAATCCTAGATCCATTATCAATCAAGGTCCTATGAATGATACTTTTATTGATAGTAACAACAACCATAAGAGCATCACACTGATTCTGAACTTCTTTAGAAGGTAAATCCTTTTGAGTAAATACAATGTTAGGAGGACCTGGGGTAGCATGCATAGATTGTAAGAAGTTATTGATGTTTTCTTGATTAGGAGGTGGAGTAGGAAGAGTTTCTAGAGCTTTTTGCAAGGCTTCATAGTAGGTAGGTGAAGTTTGAAGAAGCTCCCATAAAGAAATCTTGGAAGGAGTATTTTTCAATTGGTTTATCAAATCATACTCCTTGCTAGGAAGATGGGGTGGAGGAGGAAGAATAGGTTGAGAAGGTGGCAAAGAAGTAGGAACCACCAGATTAGGTTGAAATTTATTCCTTGTATGATATGTGTGAGCTATAGAATCTTGGTCACTAAAGGGCTCTAAAGACTTAATAGGTTTACCTTTGATAGTAAGGTGAGGACAACCTTTGATAGTCAACAAGGGTTTGGGATAAACCATATTAATTGTCTCAACACTACAAATAGATTCACCAAAAGGAAGAAAAGAGGACATCCTAGGAGAAGATGAGGTAAGATCTTGATTCTCCATAGGATCATCACTAAAAGGGAGATCATTAAGGGAATTCATATCATTCTCCACTAATGCCTCATCACTAGAAGGAATCTCAAATGGAGGTAAAGCATCTATAATATATTCTTTCACTAAAAATGTCTACATAAGGGGAGTGTGGTTTAGAGAAAGATTTATCATCATGTAATAAATCACCCTCTTGTATCAAAAATTCATAAACAGGGGAGAAATCAATGTCTTTATCCAAGGGATCATGCATAATGGTTTCATGAGGAAGAGAGTAATCAACATCCAAATCCAAAGGTTCATCCCAAATAGGAGGATTATCATCCCTATCCATAAGGCATTTGAAAAACACTTGAAACAACTTGTGCTTCATGATAATGAATAAAGAAATGCATATAAAATAGATCTAGATATATCTAAATGCATAAGCATGAAATCAAACACCACAAACACAATAGGGCATCTAATTCCACAAAAGAAAGAGTTGTCGTAAACGGGTTCACCAAAATGTAATGAGTGAAGGTGAACACACAAGATAATAGAAAGGGAGATCTAACACCATAGGGCATCTAAATCCAAAAAAGAAAGGGGTAAGTAGGTCAGGTTCACCAAAATGTATAGTATAAAATGTGGATGGGGTCCTAGGACAATGGTTTGCACATAAAAGAGACCCTAAAGCCAATATTTTACATTGTTGATTCTCGCAATGTTAAACCGAAACCGCGAGATCTACAAAACCCAAAAATCTTTTTCTGAGATGAGATCAAGTTGACTTTGACCTTCATAAAAGGTCAATGATGACCTGGAAATTTTGAAGGTCAAGTTTGACTTTGTTTGTAGATCTTGGAAGTTCAGCGAAAAGGGTATCCAGATCTGTACTTTAATTCTCTGTCCTGCACCTGTACCTACAAGAAAAATGGTTTTGTTTGTTGGGGGGGAGGGGTTTGCCTCAGTCAAACCCCAATTTAGGATTTAACCTTGAAATTGAATTGAAATTGAATTGAAATTGCTAGAATAAACAAAGTAAATGGAACAATTCACCTTGCTTAAGTTGAAGCCCTTGTGGAGGATTCGAATCTTTGAATCCACAAGAATGGATGAATGTAGAATCAAATATAGGATGTCTCCAATAAATTTTATTTAGATCTTCAACACCAATCTTGAATGGATCTTGAACTAGGAAGAGGCTTGAATGGAAATGGAGGAATCTTCAACAAGAGAGCTCCATAGAGCTTGAATCCTTCGATGGCTACTAATGGATCTCCTTGATGAATTAGATGCTTGAATGCTTGAATGGTTGATCTTCTTGCTTGTTTTCACTTGAGAGCTTGAGAGATTTCTTGGTAAGAATGGATGGAGAAAATGAGAGAGGAAGGCTACCTTTTATAGTGATCTAGGGCACAAGAGGGGCCTTGTAGAAAACAATAATTAAGGGCCCATGGCATAAAACTCTAGAGAGGTGCACATGGAGAGGAAATTAAATTAAAGTCTTGACATAAAACTCTAGGAGGGGACCACCCTTAATATAGAAATAAAATAATGATTTAAGAGCCTTATCACAAAATTTGAGGTAAGGCCAACCCCAAAGTTAATTTGAGCATTAGGCACAAAACTCGACAAAGGCTAATCTCCAATAATAAATTAGGAATTCTATACAAATTTTGAGAAAGGTCTATCTCAAATATTAATTTGAGAATTTGACACTTAATCCGAGAAATAGTGGCCCCAAAGAGGGAAAAGATAAGTTTTTGATGAAATCCCGTAACTGGAAGCAAACCCTGAAGATCTCAGACCCTAGGGTCAAGATCGAGCTCAAACCTAACTAGGTCAGGATCAAGGTCGACTTTGACCTTATGGTCAAAAACCTTAGGTTCATAGTCCAGAATGCTAGGAAAATGCTAGGAAGAAGTGGAAAATGGGGTCGAACAGGGGGAAAAGCCAGATCCAAGTCAAATATCCATTCAAGGCTTTTGACATGACCCCAAACCACTTACTCGAAGTGCTAAACACTCTTACCATGGAAGTGCTTCCATTTTAAGATGATACACCAGGGTGATTTGTTTGTAGTTAATAAGAAAATGGTATAAGGGTGGGTTGGGTCAACCATAGGTTGAACCACTTCTTCTACCAAGAACTTGTATCTAGCACTCTAATCAGGCATCTGCAAAAGTGAAGCCAAAGTTGCCATTGCATCCACTGCTTTGTTCTTTTCTCTTGGCACTTGCTCAAATGTAATAAGTATGAAATACTTCTTAAGATTGTCCACCATGGATTTGTAGGGTATCAATTTGTCATCTTTTGTTTGATATTCCTCATTGACTTGATTTATGACTAATTGTGAATCTCCATACACCTTTAATTCTATCACTTTCCATTCTAATGAAAACTTGATTCCAATAACCAATGCTTCATATTATTATATATTATTAGTGCATGGGAATAGAAATTTTTAAGACTTAGGGATAGTAGAGCCTTGAGGAGTGATTAGAAGTATGCCTGCTCCTGATCCATGATGAGTGTAGGAACCATCAAAATAAAGTTGCCATGTTTTTGCCTCAACATTCACAATCTCTGAATCTGGGAATTCCACTTGTATAGGATGATCATCATGAAGTGGTGCTTCTACTAATTGGTCAATAATAACTTTCCCTTTGATTGATTTTCTATCAACATATTCTATGTCGAATTCACTTAGTACCATCACCCACTTTGCTAGCCTTCCATTCAATGTTGTTTTACTAAGTAGATACTTTAACGGGGTCAATTTTGGAAATGAGCCTTATCTTGTGGGCTAGCATATAATGGCATAATTTTTGGGAAGCAAAAACTACAGCCAAGCATGCCCTTTCCATGAATGTATAGTTAAGCTTGTATTTGACCAAGGTTCTACTAATGTAGTAAATTGCCTTCTCTTTTCCTATTTCATCCTCTTGTGCTAAAAGTGCACCCAATGAATTCTCTATTGCTGAAATGTATAAGATCAAGGGATTGCCTCTGATAGGTGGCATCAATATTGGTGGATTTATGAGATATTTCTTCAATAGATTACAGGCTTCTTCACACTTGCCATCCCATTTGAAAATTTTATCTTTATGCAAAAGTTGGGTGAAATTATGACATTTTTTAGCTAATTGGGAGATAAATCTCCTAATGGATTGTATCCTTCCTTGTAAAGATCTCATCTGACTAATGTTTTTAGGTGCTTCCATGTCCATTATAGCCTTCACTTTATTGGGATCCACCTCTATCCCTTTTGTAGATATAATATAACCTAGTAGTTTGTCGGATTGGACTCCAAATGCACATTTCTTTGGGTTAAGTCTCACTTTGAATTCTTCTAACCTTTCAAAAAATTTTGCCAAAATTGGTAGGTGTTCTTTTCTTGAATGGGATTTAACTAATATGTCATCCACATAATCCTCCATGAACTTATGCATCATATCATGAAATATTGTAGTCATTGCTCTTTGATAGGTTACTTCGGCATTTTTCAAGCCAAAAGGCATGACATTCCAGCAAAATGTACCCCATGCACATGTAAAGGCAGTTTTATCTTGGTCTTCTAGTGCTATCTTTATCTGATTATATCTACTAAATCCATCCATGAGTGAGAACATGGAGTGTCCTGCTATTAAGTCCACAATGGCATCAATACTTGGAAGTGGGAAATTGTCCTTAGGACATGCCAAGTTTATGTCTCTAAAATTTGTGTAGATTTTGATGGATTTGTCTACTTTTGATACTGGAAATATATTTGAGATCCATTGTGCATAATCAATGGCCCTTGTAAATCCCACCTTCAATAGTTTTTCTAACTCCACTTTGACAAGTAGTTCTATATGAGGATGCATCTTCCTTAGCTTTTTCTTAACAGGTTTGGCTCCTTCATTGATATTTAGATGATGCATTATCAGATTTGGGTCTAAACCCGACATATCATCATAAGACCATGCAAATTTAACTTGTTTTTTCTTAAAGAACTTGATGAATTATGTTCTTTCTTCACTAGATAGGGATGCCGCTAGGTGGATGATCTTCAGTTCTATTTCTGACCCAATATTTATCTTTTCTGTTGGTTCAATTAAGATTGGAGATCTTTCATCATAATATTATGGTAGAGCATCCAAAATCCCTTCCTCAGGTGCCTCAGTTTGGTTTTCACCTTTGGAACCATCCTTTATTTCTTTTTTTCTTTATTTTGTATCTAATGTTGCCACAATGTGGTTTTCAACACTTGATTCTTTTCCTTTTCTATTTTTTTTTATTTTTTTCATTTTTTCTCAGATTAGAAGTTTGGATGCTCCCTTTGATCATTTCTTCTTGATATTATTTGATAGAAGAAGGTTCAACCACGTTGAGGTATTGGGACACCATGTTGTCATTTAAGAAAATTGGCAAGGTAGTTGTTTCAATGGCATTCCATTCAATTAGGTCCGGACATATGAGAGTTAATGGGTCAACACTTGGGTTTGTTTCAATTGGATTTAGGGTATATATCTCATTATTGGAGGGTTCATACATTGTATCTTGAAAATATCAAACATGGGCTTCCTCTAAATGTTCTAAAGAAGAAGGATCAAAGTCCCCCTCACTAGAATCCTCTAGGTTTTCTGTTGGATAAAAATCATTTGGATTAAACCTAACATTTGATTCTTCCATAGTAGGTCTCCATGAAGGAACATATGGTTTACCTACCCATTGATTTATCTCTATTTCTATGCTCGGCACATCATTTAGTATCACTCGACTAGAACTAGATGCTTGATTTGAACTTGATTCTGTTATCGGTCCTTTATTTTTGGTAGAAGCATAGGTATGAATGACATCAATACCTTTATCTTGGCATGACTCATCTAATAAAGTCTCCCATTCCCATTCATTATAATCCTCATCACTATGAGATTCTAATTGTAATATTTGATCATATAGTTTAGGGTAATGTTTTTGAGTGTATCCTTCTTCAAGATACCCTAAACTTGTTTTCTCCTTGGAATCTCGCCATGTTGATTCTATGGTTTCAATTATCCCTTCATTCTTCATGCCCAAAGGTCCTTGACCTTTGTAACCCATCTTTTTCATGATTGAAAACCCTTTCCCATATTGATGTGTGGTTATATTTTGGATATGTTTGACGTGAGTACTTGATTCTTCATCTTTGTATAACTAGTTTAGGATTTCATTGTCTTCTTTATCCATGGTGGATGATGTACTTGCCCTCACAAAGTTATCATTATATCTATGAGATAGATTTGGAGGTTTTCTAAAGGACTTGGGTGATAAAGGTAGGTCCATCATAGATAAGGAGTATTTGCCTACCCCCTTTTACTTGATCTTACTATTAGAGTGGGGTTTTCGTTGCACCAAAAGACCGATCTATCAATGCCCGATACAACCACTCAGATTATAGTACATAGGAGGTGGTTAAGCCCTTTTCATGAATCCCGAGGGGAGCACTAAATATTTTTCCAACAATCTCCCCCTTAGCGTTACCCAAGGGTTTGAGGATTCGAACCTGTGACCAAGATCTGATACCACTTGTTAGAGTGGGGTTGTCGTTGCACCAAAAGACCGATCTATTAATGCCCGATACAACCACTCAACTTATAGTACACAAGAGGTGGTTAAGCCCTTGTCACAAATCCCAACGGGAGCAATGAATATTTTTCCAACACTTACATTGCTTATAAAAAAATTTCATCATTTGGTCCATCTTTTGATAATGGGCCTCTTTAGTGTACACTTGGATGTCTTTGGCATGATCTTCTTTTGATTCTTTAATAATGTTATCCTCATTAACCTTCTCTTTTCCTTTAGTTGATGTAGTTAGGTTAATGATTTTTTCTATGTCTTCAACAACAATCTCTTCTTCCATCTTTTCCTTTCCTTTCAACAAAGGAATGTCCTTAGAATTTTGACCTTGCTCCATTTTATTGGGTATAGACCCTTTAGAATTGTGTGGAACCAAGGAGTCATTGATAGGCTTGACATTATTACAATATTGGAATGGATTTAGACCTCCACTTACCATTAGCTCTTGCCCTAGATATGGGAATTTTAGGCATTGATGATAAGTTGAAGGAACAACTTGCATTTCATGGATCCATGGCCTTCCTAACAAAATATTGTAAGTCAACTTTAGGTCCAACAATTGGCATATGGTCTCTTTTTGCATGGGACCAACTCTTATGGGTAACACTATGACTCCTTTTGAAGCTCTTTCTTCATCATCGTAGGCTTTTATGGTTATCTTTTTCTTTGGGTCAATAGCCTGCTCAGAAAATCCTAGGGCTTTTACCAAGCTAAGGGTACAAATATTTAGGCCGGCTCCTCCATCTATAAGGACTCTTTTTACCCTATGCTTATGAATCAACACTTCTATGTGTAAGGGAAGATTTTGAGGATGATTAAGGGACATGTCATCTTCTTCGGAAAATGATAGGTGTAAGAATTTGCAAATAGCAAATATTGAACCAAGGATCTAGAGGTTGAAGAAAAGGACAAGAGAGAAAATACGAATGCAAGGATGGATTGAATAGATCCAATGAATTTACCTTGATTGAATTGATGAATGCTCAATGTTGTTCAATGAAATGATTACATAATAGGCCTCCTTATATAGGAAAGGAAATAATAGAGAATGATAAGGAGCTAATAAGCTATCACCTATGCTAGGTGTAATCACATGTCCACCAAATGTGGATCATCCTCCAATATGCAATAAAGTATGTGCATTGGATTAGGATGATAATGTGATAAGAGCACGAAAGGTGGATCTCACACACAATGAGGTATGTGATGAAAAATATCACACCAAAAGTGGAATTTCTCCTACACCATGTGCTTAATAGATGTGCACACTCCTAGGTGTCTCAATCCCAAACTACTATGCAATTCATTAACCTAAGTAAGATTAAGTAAAGTGTAATTAGGATTAATTAATTACACCAACAATAGGCAATGGGGTGCAATTAGGTGCCCTACCATATTTTGAAACTTGTCTACCTCCAAATTTAGAGGCACATTTGTTTCCAACAAAGCCTTCTCCAAGATATCCTTATGAATCAGTGATAATTTGAGCAGCTCAAGAATAGAGATTTGAGTGGGAGTTCTTTGTAATTGATCAACCAAGTTGTATTGTTTTTATGATGATGTTGAAGCTTGGTTTGATAACACAATCTTTGGAGCATTGGTAGGTAGGATAATTTTTTATGCTTGCCCCCTAGTGACAATGTTTGATGATGCTTCTCTTGATTTATCTTTCACTATGATAACATTTATGGTTTGATCCTCTTCTCTTAGAGTATTTATTGTGTTATCATAAGTATGAGCAAAATTCACTTTCTCATTGCCCTTTTTCTGATTTTGATTTGTATTAGATGAATCACCATTTTCATGATACAAAAAGGGGTTCTTAAAGGCCGTGCGATCCTCATTGTTTTGAGGCCCTTCAATTTTAATGGTTCCATTGTCAATTAGATCTTGCACCAAGTGCTTTAATCTCATGCATTCATTTGTAGGATGACCTCTATTTTGATGATATTCGCATTGATGGGCATCATTCCACCAATGAGGCTTAACTTGAGGTTCATAATCTCTCATGTCGGGTAATGTGATGACATTGTTGGCAACCAAGGTCCTTAGTACATTCTCCAAAGGTTCACTCAAGTAGGTGAATTTCTTTTTAGTATAATTGGAGTAGGAGGGTTTTGACTTATCCCAAGCTTTATTGTTGGAAGTGTTGGAATTGTTGGAATTATTGGCATTATATGGAGCTTTGTTTAATTGATTAACATTATTTGAAGAACTAGCTCCATATGGTAGAATAAAAGGTGTTGACTTCAAGTTGTGGGCCTCCACAACTCCATCGTTCAGAAGGTTTTTGTTGTTATTCTTTATCCAAGATTTAGATTTATCATTGTTATTGTTGGACCCTTGATTATTGAAATACTTAGGCACATAATTATTGTTATTGTTGTTGGATTTGTTATCTTTAAATAATTTAATCTCACCACTCTTGACCAAAACATCTTCAATCTTGATCCCATTTTTGATGAGTTTTTCAAATGTTGGGGGACATTGAAGTTGTAATCTATAATTCATTTCTGGGGTCAAATTGTTGGTGAAGATCTCCATCTTCTCTTTCTTGGGGATACTTCGTGGATACCTTGCAAGAACAGTCCTCCACCTTTGTAGGAATCCTAAGAAGGACTCTCCATCTTTTTGTTTGGTATCACACAACTTGAGCATAGTAATTTCATGCTCAATGTTATACGAGTAATGGGTTACGAACTTGGAGGCTAGCTCATCAAAGGTCTTTATTCCTTGGGGTAGTTTTGAAAACCACTCCATTGTGGGACCTCCTAAGCTCCTAGGAAAGAGTCTCATTATATATGTATCATTGTGCATGAACTCTATGCTTAGGGTGCAAAACTCTCTTAAATGATTTCGTGGGTCTATTTTACCCATATACTTATCATATTTAGGAAAAATGGTATTGAAAGGAAAAGACACCATAACTAAGCTCTTTTTGAAAGGAAAAGGACACAAAGCTTCAATGGAAAAGGCCTTAGGTTCAACTGCCTTCTTCATGGTATCAATTTGTTCTTGGAAGGCCTTAATCTACCTAGTCATAGCATTCATGGGGTCATATTATTGCTGATCTTTCTTGAGTTGGTCAATATCAAAATCATGAGGAAGCTTCACTCCCTTTTGGGCTAGATTTAGGAAAAAGTTCTCCTTATCCCTTTCTATTAATTTCTCCATAACCTCTAGGAAATCTAGGTCTCAGGAAGCCCTCTCAACTCTTTCTTCAAGTGTTTCTTTAGCATTTTGATTGGCATTGTTTATGTTATGATTGTTTCCTTGTTGATAATTATGATATGCCGGATTTCTATCCATCTCTCCAAGTCTTTGTTCAAATAGGTTTGGAAAAATTTTCTCTTGATTAGGATCTTTGAACACACTTTGGTACTCAACCTCTTACCCTTCATTTGCAACAAGAGTGCTATCACCTTGTAATGATACCCTATATGTGTGGGACCACATGGAAAATGACATCCAACAAGGGTTCGATTTGGAATGATCCTTGATTCAAGAATTGTTGATTTTATATTGAAGAGATTTAAAAATATAAGATGAATTTTCCAATGGATATCTCTCACTTGTTTATGTATTTCAAACACAACAATCACACATTCACTTGTCTCTTTTTACCCACTTAACACAAAATGTTTGATTTGAAGAACGTTGTCATGGGTTTTGCACAAAAAGACACTCCAAACACCTACCTAGCACAAGATTTGGTTCGTAAACATGGCTCTAGAAGGTGGTCTTGCTATTTTATCAAGGATTTATTGTGGATTTTGTTCAAAATGGACTTTAAAATTTCATCCCACAAGTATGTTAAGGGGCTTCCCACATGCACCAAGGTATGATTTTGTGTAATCCATGAGGACTACTAGAGGAAGTTCGAAAAATTTAAAATCCTTTTTTCACACACCCCATTAAGGATGCATGCATTTCATTTTATAGTGGGTTAGATTCTCACAGCAAAAGCAAGCATATCCCACTTTGGGCTGTCCCTCTCACCAGACTTGTTAAGGAAAACTTGGGAGGCGAGCCCACTAATGTTCTAGCATGTTCATTTTTAAAGCAAGGAAATGGAATTAAGGTCAAACTTTTGGGAATTCGGTTCACCAAAAGGTGAAGAGCATATCCCTAACTTTTCCTTTAGTTCCCAAACACAATTAGCAATGTTCAATTGATTTCACCCACTAACTATAGGGATTTGAGTATTTCTACTCTCTTCCACAAACAAGGGGCTTTGATTTTTAGTGTTTGATTCCTTGATCCTTCTTAATTACTAGATTTTTGAAATGCACCACTGCCACAATTTAAGGGAAAATATTGACTAGTTGAGGCTTACCTTTTCCTTGTAGCTAATCAAAGTTAGGGGCATTTTTGAGTGATTTCATTATTTTCATTCTTAGCTTGGCAATAACTCCTTCCAAATGTGCTTTTCCACCAGCAAGTTAGTCAACACCAACAATCACAATGAGGGGAAAACAAATCGAAATTGATGAAGCACATAATTATGTATGAACCTTAAGCACCTTATTTGCAAATTTTTAAGGAAAAAACTTGAACCAAGGACTAAAAATCCAATTGAGAGATATGAATTTTGATTTATAAGCTTCAATAATTGCAAGATAGTTTTGGTATACCTGATTTTCTTCCTCTTGTGATGTCTCAAGAATAGCCTTGATATGTGCAATGTTGTCCTTCTTGATCCTTTTAGCTAGCACCTTTTCTTCTTGATTAAACCTGATTTTTGGTTTTTGGACCTTTCTGTGCCTGCTCATTTATAGTCATAACATATAAATAGAGAGTTAGATAATTGAATTGATCAATTTGATAGCAAATTAAGGCAACAGACAACAAGTGACATTGTCTAGCTAATACGCGTGATCAAATTGTTAGCAGGCGTAACTTTAATGATAGCAAGCATCACTTTCTAGTGACACAGGTGACACTAAAAGTTAATTAGTTGTGAAAAATTTATTTCTAAGCATGAAGAGTATTGAAAATTATGTAAAATGATTTATCTAAAGTGACAATTTAACAATACTAGGCGTGAAATAGGAGATACTAGGCGTGACTATTTTGGTAAATTACATAGCAAAGGTCAATCACAGGCGATAATGGATTGCAACTACGTGAAACTTCTTAAGTTGTAGGTGTGACTTTATGCACAAAGGCTAAACAATTTATCTCATAGGCATGAGTATCCAACTCACAGGCAACTAGAAAGAATTTAAGACCGAAGAGAAGTTATCGACCAGGCGTGAGTTGTTAGCTAGTAGGTGGCAAGACATTGATTGTAAGCATCATCAAAATGACTATAGGCTTGACTGGATCGCTTGTATGCGTGACTTCACCTATTTTTTGTAGAAAACTCATGGAAAAGTGAAAATACAAGCATACAATATATGATGAAAATGATGAAATGAGGCTTAGAGCCCCATGGTGGGCGCCATTTTGTACACTAAGGAAAGTGTCTTCATAGAATTAAGGTTAATCAATAAATGAAAATAGTAACTAAATAAACCATAATGAGCAACTATTTAGCAAATTAATGATCAATTAAGCATCCTATGGCTCTCTAACTAAGAATGTTAATGCAAAGCTCTCAACAAGCTTCCATTAATGACAATCCTAGAATGAGAATGATATGATAAACAAGTTAAAACTAACAATTATATCAAATACATGCTAATTAAGCTCTCAAATGCCTTTCTAAACTCAAATTGCAAGAGTTTCAATGCAATTATTAGATGTGTGGTTATTCATTATGAAGGAATTTGGCCTTCCTTTTATAGATTTTCCAATGGTAGGGGGGTGTAGTTGTGTTTGATCATGATTAAGCCTTGGTTGAGTCCTTGGTTCCACCCTTTGAAGACAACGCAAAGTTTGTGTCCTCAAAGCTTGGGACTAGTAGACCAGATCAATGGACAATATTCTCTTTCACTTTGAGTGATTGAGATTGAATTTGGCTTGATCCATGTGAATGTCTTTCCTTAAATCTCATTGGTTGATTGATGTTCCTCCCTTTTGTGGTTGTTGAGAGTAATTAAGATTTATTAATTGATTTATTTTAGCCATGTACCCCTTGAATGGGTTGAATTTGATTTAATCCAAAACTATACAATTAATTGATTTAATTGTATTTTGATTTGATTGCACTTGATTAAAATGCTCTCAATTTTGATTGATCTTGAATTAAGATTTGATTTTCATTTTGATTGGCTAATTATGCATTGTGATTCAATTTCTTCAATTATGTCCTTGATTTTCTTTGATTCGCATTGATTTGCATTGATTTGATCTTTGTCCAATTTTAGGTGATTACAGTATCATTTATTCATTAGTAGGGTTGTAAAAAATATATGTGTTGGAGATTTTCCAGCAAGTTAGTGTTGACTGTATGTTTGTCATTGATGAAAACATATGGTAAGAAGCATGTGTGGAAGTTCTATGTAGAGAGACTTGAGCATATGTTTCTTAGATATGTTATCAGCATGATAGCATAGATGGAGAGGTTCATACCAAGTGCAAATAGTTGTGTAGTTGTCTATATCAGTAGTGTTCCTTACAGTGTTACAGATAGAGTTTTGTATGTGATTTCTAGTATAATTATGATGTAGCCTTATGCATTTATATTTATGTTGAAGACATTTTTATGATGCTATGTTCATGGACACAGAGTTAGTTGTCTAGTAGAAGTTGAGTTATGATGTTTCTATTTACTAGTTATAGTTTCCTATGTTTGTCCGACATAGCCGACAGTGTTTATATTGGTTTAGTAGTTGTGCCTATCATTTTGATATGCGTGTTTGGTTTTGTGTTTGGTGATGAGTTAAGAATGTTTGGTTAAGAGAGCATAGCATATTTCAGCATGGGAGTAAAGATTCAGTTAATTTGGTGGAGCCAACTGTGTGAAGTGACGCATCTACTCACATTGAGTTGCACAGTCCTATTTGTGTTGCATGCTTGATTTAGCCGTTGGAGATGTTAGTGAAGAGTTATATTGTTTCTCTAATATGATTTCAAGGAACTTCTAATAGGATGACTTGATTATATCATTTGGAGAAAGATACTTATAACTAGCTAGTTGTGATTGCTATGTGTGATTGAGAGAGAAGAGCAGAAGATGCGAATGTACTGAGACAGTCAATCATTAGTTAAAGATCTATGTGAAGAAGAAGAGTGTATATGATATTATTTGGAACTAATAAAGAAAGCAAGTCTACTTTCCAATTCACCAAGATCTAGATATAGTGTGTATCTGTTATGTAGAAGGTTGCAGCCTTCACCATTTGAGCGGTGAGCTCCTAGACAATGTGTCCTCACCCTTAACAACGTTAATTGTAAAAGAATCCTAATAGGGTCCAAACTTTGACTAGGTCACTGTACTTCATGCATTGTAAAGATCAACTCCTAACTGGGTTGTAAGATCTTCTAACAAGGATCATTATACTCTAGTGCAGTTTATAGTGGGTGCTAATTCCCACTGAGGTTTTTACCTATTTGGGTTTCCCCATAACCAAAATTGTTGAGTTGTGTTAAGTGTTATCTTTTTGTGTGTGTACTTAATGTTCTTCTGTACTTAATTGGATAAATAATTGAATCTTGTAGATAACTGATTTACACCCCCTCTTAGTTATCTCTTGGGACTATTCCTAACAATTGGTATCAGAGCCAAGTGCCTCGAAGAGAAAGTTTAACAGCTTGAGGTTGATCAAATGGCATTCTTTAGAAAAGAGAGTTCTAAGTTTGATGGAGAGAATTATCTAGACTAGAAGAATAAAATGACAACACATTTGCAATACATTGCTTTTAAGATTTTTGAAGTAGCTACTAAAGAAGTTTAGATTCCCTCTTTATCAAATCTTGCAAAAGAAGATGTAACTCTTAAGAAAAAGGAGATGTTCACTCAAAATTCTATTACAAAAGAAGCCCTTATCAACACCTTATCTGATAGCGAGTTTTCAGAGATCAAGAAAGTAGATAAAGCCTACAAGATATGGAAGTATCTAGAAGACATGTTTGAAGGAGATGTCCAAGCTAAGAATGCACATAGAAAGACATGGAAGAAAAAGTACAATACATTAGAGATGCTACCTGAAGAGAACATTAGAGCTTACAATCAAAGAATTAATGAAGCAGTTGCAGGAATCAAGAACAATGGTGGAGAAATTTTGGAAGAAGACATAATAGATAAGTTGATGACTACTCTGACATTAGAATATGAGAACAAGATAAACATCCTAGATGAGACTATGCAGTTTTCAAAAGACTTTAGACAGACCTTAATCATCAAGATTTTAGCATTCAAGATTTCAAGTTTGAAGATAGAGCCTAAAAGTTAAACAGCCTTCAAAGCCTCAATCCATGGTAATAAATCTTTGAACAATTCTGGTAACTTTGATCATGATGATGAGGATAAAGAACTAGATGATTTCATTGCTATGATTGCTAAGAAAGAAAGAAAAGGAAAAGGAAAATATGAAGGTCAGTTACCATTTAAATGCTTTTCATGTAACAAGATTGGTCACTTTGCATCTAAGTGTCCTACAAGAGTCAAAAAGCTCAAAACTAATTACAAGCTTAAGTATACAAAAGAATGTTACTATGCTGGAGATGGAGTTGTTAGGAATGGGAAAACTGAGAGGGGGGGAGGGGTGAATCATTGCTCTATAATATTAATATTTTTCTACTTCTTCAAACTTAACTCAATTACTTAATTTTTGAACTGAAATATAAAGAAAATAAAGTAAAAAAATATAACACCTAACACCAGATATGATTATGGGGAAACCTTGGCCAAAGGAAAAACCCTGGTGGGAATTAATATCCACTAATAATTGTACACTTTGTATTATGAACCTATTAATATTCCTTTTCCCTATTAGGAGTAGTCATTACAATGCTTTAGTAGAATGACCTCGTCAAAGGTTAGACCCTATTAGGAGTCTTGAAGTAGAAACCCTGTTAGGGGTGGAAGGCTCACTACCAGAGCTCACTGCTCAATGAGGAAGGCTACAATCTCCTGGATATCAGATACACACTATATTTGCAAAGGTGAACTACTTCTATGACACTTCTTGTCTTATCAATTCATTTTGTGTACTGATTCTTTAACCTCTTGTAAATCTCTATATCATTCTTACTATTCTTAACACATACTTCACATATTTATTCTCTTCTATCAACTTTAGATATTAACTACATGCTCAAATACAAAATCACATGTCTTATATATAGGTGCAACCAAAACTATTTACTGAGTCGTCTTATAACCTATTACATACAACACTTCCAAATGAATTGGATCAAGTGTGTTTACATACATTGATATTGACATGTTTACAACACATTTAAAATAGGTGCATAACCTTAACAAAATAAAATATTACCCGCTAATCAAAATCTTTCCTATCGGTTGTATGCTTTGTTCTGTTCTGCCGCTCACCGTTTGTGTCACTTCAACTCGCTGTAACTTCTTCATACTATCACATTTGACCATGTGTTCTTAACCATAGCTTACTAGAATACTCAAAATCTTGTCTTCAAGGGTGCATACTAAAACTCAGTCATACGCATGTGCGTTGATGCTTTTTTCATCAGGTTCTTCATTGATTTCTTTGTCTTCCTTACTTTGCCAAATTCTGATCTTCTAAGTTATTGCGCTGACCTCAAAACTTCATATGACTTTTTTTCCATAATTACAACACAAAAATTAGTCATATACACTAGTATAGTCAACTTTCCAACAATCTCCCCCTTTTTCATTAATGGCATCAAAGGAATATGGCGAAGTTACTAAACTACATCTTTACACAAAAACTTTCTATCTTATACTCTTATCTTTTTCTGAATAATGTACATCATATACTATCCATATTATATCTCCCTTATACCATATTACTCTACTACTCCATATTACTCTACTCCCCCTTTGACATTAATGAAAAAGGTGCTAAAAAATGAATCTTCAAGTACTTACATAAAAAGTACATCTGGGTATGCAATCTTAAGGTTTTGGATCTCTTGCTGCCAAAATGCCTTGAGTGCATCTACTATCTGTAGATGGGCATATAATGCATAGGTTATCTTCCCCATATTTTCCATATCTATACATGGACCTTGATCATATGTCACAATAGTGGCATCTATCTCCTTGATATTCTGATTGAGTACATTTAGAGAGGGTGCAAGTGCATGTCTCAATGGTGCTTGCCTAGCCCTTATCTTCGCAATCTCCTTTTCTACCTTCTCAATTTTGTCTATTTGTCCTTGATAGACATTATTGCACATGTTAATATCCTGAGTGGGATCTTCCACCGATTTACTTACAACTACCATCATAGATTCAGCTTTGTGAATCTTCTTGGAAAGGTCTGAAGTAAGTTTGTCTTTATTCATATAGTCAGCAATAATTTTCCTTCCTTTTGCTGCTAACTCCTTCAACATAGCTTGACCAACCTTTAGATAATTAATTTCGAGTGAGAAATTATTTATCATTTCAGTCAACCTTTTCTATAGATATTTCACTTCTACAATTTTAGATGCTGACTCCTCAAGACTTGAGAAATTTTCTTTGAAGCTTGTCAAAATAGTGCTGACATCATCCACTAAATGTATACTTGATACGTTCTTATCCTTTGGTAGTAGATTGTTCAATATGTTGACTGATTCAACAAATAAAGATTTTCTCATAACTTGTTTCTCTTTTCCTTTCTCCATGGCTAATACACTTATCTTTATTAAATCTTCTTCTCCCCAAGAGTCTAGACTAGTTGTATCAGGGGTCAAACTTGATAACAATGAGACTGATGGCTCAAGGGTAAGGAATGAGCTTTGAATTAATTCCATAATCTCAGTCTTTAGATTCCCTAGGATCTCCATAGAAGGTTCTTCTTTATGTTCATCTTCCTTCTCGCTTTCTTGTCCAGTCATGTCTTCAACTTGGAATTCTTCTTTCTTCTTAGGTGACTCTTCACCACATAAGATCTTAGCCTCTTCAATGCTTATGAAGGCTTGTTCAAACATGTCCAATTCATTATCAATTTTTTCTATTGATATTTCAACTTTATCTATCATAATAGTGTCATCTTTAGCTTCAGACATGGGCACATATTCCATTACTTCAGTAGGTGTTGTCACTGTGGGCACAAAATCTAGTGGACCTGTCATAGGTGCATTGCGAATCTCAGATATTTTTTCTTTCTCAAAAGGGACTTGAGTTGTAGGTGTAGTAGGAGGATACATGTGTCTTTCTAAGAACACCTTTTCAAATGAATTCTCAGTCTCCTTCACAACCAACTCATAATCTTTGTTCATAATTTGGAGAGTTCTTAGTTTAGTTCTTAGGTGAGGCTTCACCAAATCCAGTAATAAAGTTTTCTCTTCCACTGAACAGACAGGAAGGTTGTTGTCCAATGTCTTTTCCCTTATCCTGAAATCTTCTTCTATGGCTTGTCTCTTCAAAGAGTCCAAAATGTTCCATGACTTATCCAGAATGACTATCTTGAGTTCTAGAACTATCTTCTTGAACTTAATCATGTGTTTTATGATCATGGAGTGAAGTTTTGATTTTTCAATCTCATGATACTTGTCATAAAACATTTCTATCTAATCTATTCTTCCTTCATTAATTACTCTAGTTCTCAACACTTCAAGATTCAGTTTGAATCCTACCTCAGGGGGTGATTGTGTATTCTTTCCTTGGCTTCTAGTTGTCCTTGATGATGGGTGACTTGTGCCAATTTTATTTTTCCTTTTAGGTATCTTACTAGGCTCAGGATGTGGAGTGGACTCCAGATCAATAGTAGGTGTGGGTGTAGAGATTTTTTCTTCTATCTTTTTCTTCTTTTCCTTAGGATCATCAAATTTTTCCATTTTGACATTAGAAGAGGGTGTGTTCTCAAGTTGTATTGTAATCTTCACTTCCCTAGCTTTATCCAAGCCTTCTTGTGTAACACCATGGATTTTCAGAATGTCTGAGGTGATCTTTGATGATTTTCTCTTGGTTGCTGTAATGTATAAGACAAAGTCTACCTGTCTTGTCTTCTCTTCATAAGTACCCCATCTTGGTTCATTGGGATCCTTAGGTGCTGATAAGAGGACTTGTGCATAGGCTTCTAGAATGTGCTCCTCTACTTCATAACCAAGTGGATGGATCCACTTAGTCCTAGGCTCAACTGCTTCCATGGAAGTGATGTCTATTTCCACCATGAAGAATATAGTATCTTTGTACTTCTCCACTATATTATCAGGTATCCTGTACCTTCTCTACATTTTGATTCTAAATGTCTTGATTTCCAAATCCATGAAGTCCTTCAAGGTACTCTCTGATGTTTCCTTAAATGCAATTTGTGGCAATGTAGGTAAAATCTTATCAAGGTATAGATTAGAGACTTTACTGACTATATGAAAGTACATATAGATGATCAATGAACCAAACCTGAATATATTTCTTTTTTCATGCTTAATAGCCCTTATGTTATTTAAAAAAATGTGGACACAAGATCTCATAGAGGTTCAACTCTCCATTTTCCTTTACAATCCTTATAGTTGCCAAAATAGTGGCTGTAGACACACTATTCACTCTGTTTGTATGTTGGAACTTGTAACCAAGTATCATAGCCATTAGTTTTATGTCCTCCTCAATAGGCTCAATTTTCATGCCACACTTATCACTCTGGGACTTAAAAGCTTGCTCTACTTGTTTCCTGACATCCTTACTTGTAGGAAGAATGACACCCATCTTAGGAAGTCCAATCATCTCATAAATGAGATCTAATGTAATGCAAACTAGTACTTCTCCAATAAAAAGTAGGTCATCATGTATTTTGCTCGGTAGGATCTTAATCCATTCAGATTCATAGAACTCATATGCAGTTGCATACTCTATGATAGGGTTGTTTTCTAAGTGAACAAATTCATTCTTGAATGTCATGTCTGGATTTACCATTGTTTCAATGAACGACCTTATTCTATCCAATCCTATAGGTTCCTTCTTGCTATATATGTAGGCATGTATATCTTCTACATGCATCACTCCCATCGGAGTTCTAGAGAATGCTCCTTCTAGGTCATCTAGGACTGACTTGAAAGGATGCTTCTTGAATACATATCTCTTTCTCTCCATGACATCAAATATAACTAGAGTGGAAATTACTTACTTGATCAATGCTTAAATGGGTTTCCAAAGGGTTTTTGAACTATCACATCTAAACTAGGGTTCCGCAACAATTTTCACACTTCTTCGCTAATAAACCAACTACAATCTTTAAACACTAACTGTTTGATCTCCCGTGCTCTCCAAAGGCTCAAACTCGAATGTAAAAGTGAGGATAATGGATCTTTGGTGACTATTAAAACAATTTTTTGCAATTAATGCTTACCACCATAATACAAAATGCAACAGAGAATTCCAATCTTTGTTTCTGCTAACAATCAGTCTATGCAATCTTGCATACAACATCAACTAGTATCCAAATAGCTATAACCAAAGGTGCATACTCTAAGTGTGAGTATACCAGCTGTGCATGGGTCTAGAGCTTATCAAGCTCCCCCTATGACAATGAGGGTCATTTATCTAGAAGTAGAAGGTGCATCTACTACCATGGCACTGACATTATCTTGCTTTACTTTCATCTAGATCTTGCTCGCATCTTCTGTAGCTTTCAAAAACTTGACTTCTCTGGATTCATCCAAAATTGATCCTTGAGACTTATCAAGTCTTTCTTGTCTTTGTGCTTGTGATCTGCAAAACTTTGAGATGTGTCTAGCCTTGTTATAAGAGTGAAAAATAACTAGAGGCCTTATATTCCTGGGCGCATTGATGTGAGTTACCATACTGCATTGTCTAGCTATGTGTCCATTATAATTGCATATCTAACATGTGATGTTTTGAGGAATTCTAACACTTTGCTATGGTTGATTTCTCTATTTGTGTTGAGTCTGATTTCTTTGATTTGATCTACAATTCATAGCTCTATGACCAAATTTATTGCATGAATAACAATAACCATTGAAAGGTCTTACCTCTCTACAATCTCTTGCTATATGTCCATGCTTGTTACTAGCATAACAAGTTCTGTTTACTAGCTTGCATTCATCCTTGGATGGCTCTACTTTAGCTTCAGTGAGATTTTCAGTCTTCTTAGCTTTTGTAGATTCTTCTAGTTCTTTCATTCTTTCTCACATATCATTGATTTGATTTTGTGCTTCATTGAGTCCAATACCACTGGTATCTCCTTTAATCTTCTGTGCATACAACTGTGACTCTATTAGATCACTACTTATGTGCAATTTTTCAATATGGTTCCTTACTTCCATCAATTCAGATTCCATTTGTTTCTTGATGTTTCTAACTCCAAGGTTCTCATGTTTTCTTGCATAAGTTCATCATCTAACTGTTTGTTTTCTTTGATTTGCTCTTCATATGCTTCCTGATTATTAGTTAACTTTTCATCTAATTCTTTAAACTAATCCTTCAGAGATGTATTTTATTCATTCAAATTTTTGACCATTTTTCCCAAATCATTGTTTGAACAATCTTTCAAATCTTTTCTCAATTTCTTGATTAATACTTGTGAACCACTGACCTTCAATTTCAGTTCTTCTATTTCTTTTTTAGATTTGTCAAGATCTTCAAGAGCCGCTTCAAGATTCTTCTTTAGATGTTTTAATTCTTCTGAAACCATGATCTCCTCAAGTGGTTAAACTTATCTTTAGAGGACCAAATCTCTGATACCAATTGTTAGGAATTGGAACACTGAGAGCGGGGGGGGGGGGGGGGGGGGGGTGTGAATCAATTTTCTATAATATTAATGTTTTTCTACTTCTTGAAACATAACTCAATTACTTAATTGTTGAACTGAATATTAAAGAAAATAAAGTAAACAACCATAACACATAACACCAGATATGATTATAGGGAAATCTTGGCCAAAGGAAAAACCCCGGTGGGAATTAATTCCCACTAATAATTGTACTTTGTATTATGAACCTGTTAATTTTCCTTTGTCATGTTAGGAGCAGTCATTACAATGCTTTAGTACAATGACCTAGTCAAAGGTCAGACCCTGTTAGGATTCTTGAAGTACAAACCCTATTAGGGGTGGAAGGCTCAATACCAAATCTCACTTCTCAATGAGGAAGGCTACAACCTCCTAGATATTAGATACACACTATATCTACAAAGGTGAACTGTTGCTATGACACTGCTTGTTTGATTAGTTCCTTTTGTGCACTGATTCTTTAACCTCTTGTAAATCTCTATATCATTCTTACTTCTCTTAACACATACTTTGTATACTTCTTCTCTTCTATCAACTCTACACATTAACTACATGCTCAAATACAAAAGTGCATGTCTTATATATAGGCGCAACCAAAACTATTTACTAAGTCAAGCTATAACCTATTACATACAATGCTTCCAAATGAATTGGCTCAAGCGTGTTTATATACATTGATATTAACATGTTTAAAACACATTTACAATAGGTGCATAGCCTTAACAAAATAAAATATTACTTGCTAATCAAAATCTTTCCTATCAGCTGCATGCTCTATTCTATTCTGCCGCTCACTGTCTGTGTCACTTCAACTCACTGTAACTTCTTCATACTATCACATTTGAATATGCATTCTTAACCATAGATTAATAGCATACTCAAAAGCTTATCTTCAATGGCACATACCAAAACTTGGTCATACACACATGCACTGATGCTCTGTTCATCAAGTTCTTCACTGATTGCTCTGTCTTCCTTACTTTGCCAAATTCTGATCTTCTAAGTTATTGCGCTGACCTCAAAACTTCATATGACTTTGTTACCATAATGAAAACACTAAACTTAGTCATATACACTAGTATAGTCAACTTTTTAATAGGAGTGTCAGATGAAGATTCAGTAGAAGATGAAATTTGATTCATTTCTATTGAAGATATGGAGAAAATGTTTGATGAAATGGATATTGAAGATGAAAATAAAGCATAAGAGTTAGCTTTAATTTCACAAGTAGACATCAGAATAGATTGGATCATTAATAGTGGTTGTTCACATCACATTATAGGAGACAAAGATAGATTTGTACATCTAGATAAGTACAAAGGCAACATGGTTAGATTTGGAGACAACACTCCCAAACCTATCATAGGTAGAGGAGCTATCACCTTGGATGGAAAGAATAACACTGATGATGTTCTATATGTTGATGGTTTGCAACATAACCTACTAAGTGTTGGATAGTTTCTTGAAGAAGGATATCAGTTGGAATTCAAAGACAATAAGTGCATCATTAATAAAAAGGAAGGAGAAATGATTTCATCAGGTTCAAAGACAAAAGGTAATGTTTTTCAGCTTAATTCAAAAGCAATTTTTTTTGTTGCTAAAGTAGATGATAGTTGTTTATGGCACAAAAGACTATGTCACATCAATTTTGATAACATAGTAAAGATAAGTAATGTAAAGGTAGTAAGAGACCTCTCTAGTATTGCAAAACTAGTTGATACAATATGCAAGGAATGTGTGAAGGGAAAACATGTGAGGAACTCATTCAGAAGAAAGCATAATTTGACAGAGAACAAATTAGATCTAGTGCATACAAACCTATGTGGGTCAACTCAAACAAGATCATACTATGGTTATGTTGGCAATGGGCCAACATTCCTCATAGGGTTCATGACATGGCTTAACCACCTCCTGTGTCTTCTATAAGTCTAGTGGTTGTATCAGGCATTAACAGGTCGATCTTTTGGTGCAACATAAACCACTACTTGTAACAAGTGGTATCAGAGCTTGGTCATAGGTTTGAATCCATGAAGGCCATGATGAGTGACACTAGGAGTGGGATTTTTGGCAGTGGGCCAATGTTCCTCCTAGGGTTCGTGACACGGATTAAACACCTCCTATGTCTTCTATAAGTCTAGTGGTTGTATTGGGCATTAACAAGTTGATCTTTTGGTGCAATAGAAACCACTACTTGTAACAGGTGAAAGGTACTTTATTTTGTTTGTTGATTATTATTCTAGAATGATGTGGGTTGCATTCTTAAAAGATAAATCAGAAGCATTTGAGAAGTTCAAAATATTCAATGCTAAAGTTGAAAATGAGTTTGGATTAAAGATAAATTGTTTGAGATCAGATAGAGGAGGAGAATTCACCTCTGATAGATTTTATGAGTATTGCAAAGAACATGGGATAAAGAGACAGCTAAGTGCACCTATAACCCCTCAATAGAATGGAATTGTAGAAAGAAGAAATAGGATCATACTTGACATAGCCTGCACTATCATGATTGAAGGAAAAGTTGCACACACCTATTGGAGAGATGCGGTCAATACTACAGTCTATACAATCAATAGAATTCGATAAAGGCTAGGCACAGACAAGACACATTATGAGATATGGTTTGGGAATGGACCTACAATAAAAATAATTCAAAATATTTGGAAGCAAGTGCTACATCAAGAGAGATGAAGCTATTGGCAAGTTTGATACTAGAAGCGACGAAGGTATTTTTCTTGGTTACTCTACTAAAAGAAAATCTTATAGATGCTTTAACTTAAGATTAAAGAAGATCATTGAAAGTGCTCATGTAAAGATTGATGAAAAGTTAATGATTCAAGAGAGATATCATGATTATGCACCTATGATTGAAGAAGAACCTATTCCTATAAGTAGAGAAATAGTTGTTGATGAAATTTTTGACAACATTGATGTATTATTCAATGATCCTAAAACAAGTGAAGAAGAATCACAAAAGACAGATGAGAGAGTCACACCTAATGTTCCAAAATTCACATCTAGATACCATTCAAAAGAAGATATCATTGGAGATCATAAAAGAAAAGTCATGAAAAGATCAAAAGAAAAGAGTTCAACAGTTGATGAAGTGGTATGTTTACTTTCACAAATTGAACCCTTAAGTGTTGAAGATGCATGTAATGATTCAGATTGGAATGAAGTAATGAAAGAAGAGATAGATCGGATAATTAAGAATGATACATGGGAACTGGTCCCTAGGCCTAGTGACAAGAATGTGATTGGAACCAAGTAGATATTCAGAAACAAGATGAATGAAGATGGAACAATAGTAAGAAACAAAGAAAGATTAGTATGTAAAGGATATGCAGAAAGAGAAGGAATTGATTATTTTGATACATTTGCCCCAGTAAGAAAATTGGAAGCCATAAAGTTATTTCTAGCCTATGCTACATTGAAACACTTTAAAGTATATCAGATGGATGTCAAGTAAGCATTCCTAAATGGAGAGTTGAAGGAAGAAGTCTACATAAAGAAGCCTGAAGGATTTACTTTATCAGACAAACTTGATATGGTATGCAGATTGAAGAAAGCCATCTATGGACTTAAGAAAGCCCCTAGAGCATAGTATGCAAGACTAGATGGAAATATCAGATTTAAGAAATGATCAACAATAGATTGTAACTTATTCATAAGAGAGACACCTGATGGATTATTATTAGTTTCTATTTTTGTTGATGACATTATTTTTGGTGGTACTGACAAGCTTAGCACAGAATTTGCTAAAGAGATGCAGAGAAAATTTGAAATGACCATGATTGGACCTATCAAGTACTTCTTGGGATTGAGTGTGCATCAAACAAACAAAGGCATTTTCATAAATTAGTCTAAGTATGTGAAAGAGATATTGAAGAAGTTCAAGATGGATGATTGTAAGACAGTAAGTAACCCTATGATAAAATGAATAAATATTTCAAAAGAAGATGATTCAATAGTAGTAGACATGACCCTATATAAGTCTATGATTGGTAAGCTAATATGTCTTACTCAATCTAGACCTGATATTTCTAATGCAGTTGGTATTGTTGGAATATTTGCAGCAGATCCTAAACAAAGTCATCTTATGGTAGTAAAGAGGATATTCAAATACTTGAAAGGAACTATAAACTATATTTTATGGTATCCTAATTCAGAGAATGTAGAACTTCATGTGTATACATATGCAGATTGGGTAGGCCATCTCAGGAGGAGCAGTATTTCTTGGAGATAGACTTGTTACTTTGACAAGTAAGAAGCAAAATTGTATTTGTTAGTCCATAGTAGAAGTAGAGTATGTAGCAATAGCATTAAATTACTCTACAATTGTGTGGATCAAAAATATGATAAAAGATTTTGGTATTTAGACTGATTACCCTATTGTTATTCATTGTGACAACACTAGCACTATCAATATTCAAAGAACCCTGTGATGCATGCAAAGGCAAAACACATTGAGATAAAATATCACTTCCTAAGAGAGAAATTTGCTGAAAAAAATTAAAATTGGATTATGTGAGCAAAAAAGAACAACTAGCAAACATATTCACAAATCCTTTACTGAAGGATACATTTGAGTATCTTAGGGAGAAGCTAGGAGTAATTCCCTTCCCTAGATTTGATTACAGTTTGTAGTAGTGCATTAGTCCTTAGTGATTGATGAATTGTTGACTACTCTACTTCAGGAGTAGTACCTATGATTTTTTTTTTGGTGCCCTTTTATATTGATTTCAAAGGGGGAGTGAGTATATAGTCATGAAAAAAAAATAGTTGAGGAGTATGAAGTAAGGGGGAGTATATAGTAAGAAGATACAAAAGTTGATATTCAAAGCATTTAGTAGTAGATAGAGGAGTCATCCTTGGGGGAGTTTTGTTGAATAAAAAGAGAATGTTATAATATAATTGTTCATTTGGATTGGTGGTGTTTTTCATTACATATGTTGCCATCAATGCCAAAGGGGGATATTGCTGGAGATTTGTCAGCAAGTCAATGTTGATTGTATGTTTGTCATTGATGACAACATATGGTAAGAAACATGCATGAAATTTCTATGCAGAGAGACTTGAGCATATGTTTCTTAGATATGTTATCCTAGACGCAACAGTTGATTATGAGTGTAGACAGTTGTGTAGTTGTTTGTATTAGTAGTGTTCCTAAGACTGTTACAGATAGAGTTTTGTATGTGATTTCCTGTATGGTTATGATGGAACCTTATGTGTTTATATTTATGTTGAAGACATGTTTATGATGATAACTTCATGGACACAGAGTCATTTGTGCAGTAGAAGTTGAGTTATGATCTTTTTATTTACCAGTTACAGTTTCTTGTGTTTATTTAAAAGAGCAGATAGTGTTTATATTGGTTTAGTAGTTGCACCTATCATTTTGATATGTGTTTTTGGTTTCTTGTTTGGTGATGAGTTAAGAATGTTTAGTTAAGAGTGCATAATGTATTTCAGCATGAGAGGTTAATTTGGTGGAGCCATCTGTGTGAAGCGACGGGTCTACTCATATTGAGTTGTGTAGTCCTATTTGTGTTGTGTTCTTGATTTAGCCATTGGAGATGTTAGCGGAAAGTTATATTGTTTCTCTAATATGATTTCAAGGAATTTCTAATAGGCCAACTTGATTATATCATTTGGATAAAGTGTTAGGAATAGTCCTAAGAGGTAACTAAGAGGGGGGTGGGTGAATCAGTTATCTACAAGATTCAATTCTTTATCCAATTAAGTATAGAATAACATTAAGCATATACAAAATAAGATAAAACTTAACACAACACCACAATTTTGGTTATGGGGAAACCCAAATAGGTAAAAACCACAGTGATAATTATCACCCACTATAAACTGCACTCAAGTATAATGATCCTTGTTAGAAGATCTTACAACCTTGTTAGGATTTGATCTTTACAATGCATGAAGTATAGTGACTTGGTCAAAGGTCAAAATCTATTAGGAGTCTTTTACAATTAACCTTGTTAAAGGTGAGGACACACTTTCCGGGAGCTCACTACTCAAATGGTGAAGGTTGCAACCTTTTGCATAATAGATATACACTATATCTAGATCTTGGTGAACTAAAAGTTAGACCTACTATCTTGATTAGGTCCAATGAATAGCATACACTCTCTTCTTTTTCACATAGACCTTCTACTGATGGCTCAATACTTTGCACTTTCTTCTCTGATCTTCTATTTCAACTATTTGCTATACTTAGCAATCACAACTGACCGGCTATAAGTATCTTTCTCCAAATGATATGATCAATTAAGCTTGCTAGAACTTCCTTGAAATCATATTAGAGAAAAAATAGAACTCTCCAAAAAATTCTACAATGGCTATATCAAGCATGCAACACAAATAGAACTGCGCAACTCAATGTGAGTAGACACGTCGCTTCACACTGTCAGTTCCACCAAATTAACTGAAACTTTCTTCTCTTGTAGAAATATGTTATGCACTCTTAAAAATACATCCTTAACTCTTCTCCAAACACAAATCCAAACACACATATCAAAATGATAGGTGCAACTACTAAAATAATATAAACAATGTCAGCTCCATTAGATAAACTCAGGAAACTATAATTGACCACTGGAAACATCATAAATCCACTTCTACTTCACAACTGAATTTGCATGGACATGAACATAGCATCATAAGCATGTTTACAACATAAATATAAATGCACAAGGCTCCATCATAACCATACTCAAAATCCCATACAAATTTTTTCCTGTATCACTATTGGGAACACTACTGATATAAAAAACTACACAACTGTCTATACTCAGAATCAACCTCTATGTCTATGATATCATGCTGATAACATATCTATTAAACATATGCTCAAGGATCTCTATATAGATCTTCCATGCACACTGCTTACCATATGTTGTCATCAATGACAAACATACAGTCAACACTATCTTGCTGGCAAATCTCCAACAATCTCCCCCTTTGGCATTAATGACAATATATGGAATGAAAAACACCACCAATCCAAAAAAACAATTGTTTTATAACATTCTCCATTTCCTCAACAAAAATCCCCCAAGGATGAATCCTCCATCTACTGTTGAATGCTCTAAATATCAATTGTTATATCTTCTTACTATCTACTCCCCCTTTTTGCATACTCCTCATTTGTTTACTAAATACTCCTCCTAACTGTTTTGTTTTTCATGACTATATACTCACTCCCCCTTTAACATCAATGGAAAAGGGCTCCAAAACAAATAAGTACAAATACTACTCCTGAAGTAGAGTAGTCAACCATTTATTAGTCACTAAGGACTGATGCACTCTTGCAAACTCTAATCAGATTTAGGGAAGGGAATTACTCCCAGCTTCTCCCTAAGATACTCAAATTTGGTAAAGGCTTTGTGAAAATTTTTACTAGCTATTCTTTTGTTCTCACATAATCCAATTTTACTTCTTTCTCTACAAATTTCTCTCTTAGGAAGTGATATTTTATCTCAATGTGTTTTGTCTTTGCATGCATCATAGGTCTATTTGACATATTGATAGTGCTAGTGTTATGAAAATGAATAATACTGGGATAATCAATCTGAATTCCAAAGTCTTTTATCATTTTCTTAATCCACACAATTGTAGAACAATTTAGTTTTGTTGCTACATACTCTGCTTCTGTCATGGACTGAAAAATACAATTTTTCCTCTTTCTTGTCCAAGTAACAAGTCTATCTCTAAGAAATACTACTCCTCCTGAGGTACTCTTTCTATCATCAACACAACCTACCCAATCTACATTTGTATACACATGAAGTTCTACATTCTCTGAATTAGGATACCATAAACCATAGTCTATAGTTCCTTTCAAGTATCTGAATATCCTCTTTACTACCATAAGATGACTTATTTTAGGATCTGCTACAAATCTTCCAACAATACCAACTGCATTAGAAATATCAGGTCTAGATTGAGTAAGATATATTAGTTTACCAATCATAGACTTATACAAGGTCATGTCTACTACTACTGAATCATCTTCTTTTGAAATTTTTCTTCCTATTATCATAGGGGTACTTACTAGCTTCCAATCATCCATCTTGAATTTCTTCAATATCTCTTTCACATACTTAGATTGATTAATGAAAATACCTTTGTCTGTCTGTTGCACATTCAGTCCCAAAAAGTACTTGATGGGTCCAATCATGCTCATTTCAAATTTTTTATGCATCTCTTTAGAAAATTCTGCACTAACCTTGTCATTACCACCAAAAATAATGCCATAAAAAAATATAGCAACTAACAATAATCCATCATGTGTCTATCTTATGAATAAGTTACAATCTGCTGCTCCTTTCTTGAATCCAATCTTTGTCAAGTAACCATCTAGTCTTTCATACCATGCTCTAGGGGCTTTCTTAAGTCCATAAAGGGATTTCTTTAGTCTGCATACCATATCAAGTATGTCTGATAAAGTAAATCCTTTAGGCTGCTCTATGTAAACTTCTTCCTTTAACTCTTCATTCACAAATGCTGACTTGACATCCATTTGATATACTTTAAAGTTCTTGAATGTATCATAGGTTAGAAATAACTTTATGGCTTCCAATATACTTATAGTGGAAAATGTATCAGAATAATCAATTCCTTCTCTTTACGCATATCCTTTACATACCAGTCTTTCTTTGTTTCTTACTACTGTTCCATCTTCATTCATCTTGTTTTTTAATATCCACTTGGTTCCAATCACATTCTTGTCACTAGGCCTATAGATGAGTTCCCATGTATCATTCTTAATTATTTGATCTAGCTCTTCTTTCATTTCTTCATGCCAATCTGAATCATTACATGCATCTTCAACACTTAAGGGTTCAATTTGTGAAAGTAAACATACCACTTCATCAACTGTTGACCTTTTTGCCATTGATCTTGTCATGAATTTTTTGTTCTGATCTCCAATGATATCCTCTTTTGAATGGTATCTAGATGTGAATTTTGGAACATTAGGTGTGACTCTCTCATCTTCCTTCCATGATTCTTCTTCACTTGTTTCAGGATCATTGAATAATACATCAATGTTGTCAAACATTTCATCAAAAAATGTTTCTCTATTCATAGGACTAGGTTCTTCTTCAATCATAGGTGCATAATCATGATATCTCTATTGAATCAAAAAAATTTCATCAATCTTTACATCAGAACTTTCAATGATCTTCTTCAATCTTAAGTTAAAACATATATAAGCTTTTCTTTTAGTAGAGTAACCAAGAAAAATACCTTCATCATTGCTTGCATAAAACTTGCCAATGGCTTCATCTCCTTTGATGTAGCACTGTCTTCCAAAGATTCTAAAGTATTTTAATGTAGGTACATTCCCAAACCATAGCTCATAAGGTGTCTTGTCTGCATCTGGCCTCAATTGAATTCTATTGATAGTATAGACTGCAGTATTGACCACATCTCTCCAATAGGTGTAAGCAACTTTTCCTTCAATCATGATAGTGCACGTCGTGTCTAGTATGATCCTATTTCTTCTTTCTGCAATTCCATTCTGCTGAGGGGTCCTAGGTGCACTTAGTTGTCTCTTTATCCCATGTTCTTCACAATACTCATAAAATCTATCAAAGGTGAATTATCCTCCTCTATCTAATCTTAGATATTTAATCTTTAATCCATACTAATTTTCAACCTTAGCTTTGAATATCTTGAACTTCTCAAATGCTTTTGATTTTTCTTTTAAGAATGCAACCCACATCATTATAGAATAATCATCAACAAACAAAATAAAGTACCTTTCACCATAGTATGATCTTTTTTGAGTTGGTCCACATAGGTCTGTATGCTCTAGATCCAATTTTTTCTCTGCCAAATTATGCTTACTTCTAAATGAATTCTGCACATGCTTTCCCATCACACATTCCCTGCATATTATATCAACTGGTTTTGCAATGCTAGGAAGGTCTCTTACTGCCTTTACATTTCTCATCTTTACTATATTGTCAAAATTGATGTGACATAGTCTTTTGTGTCATAACCAATTGTCATCTACTTTAGCAACAAAACAACTTGCTTCTGAATTCAGTTGAAAAACATTACCTTTTTTCTTTGAACCTGATGAAATCTGTTGATATTTTGTAGCTTCAGTCGAATAAACACTATGAGTCAATACTATTGAAGATATGTATATATATATTTAGTATATATGAGATGTATATATATACTTAAATACATACATATATATAATGTAAATATTAGAGATATTTTATATATATATATATATATATATGTATGTATGTATATGTATGTATGTATGTATGTATGTATGTATGTATAATATTAATGATTGTCATTATATTAATTACATATTAATGAATAGAAATGGCTCATGAAGGGACATGTCTCTTCTTGGCTCATTCTCAATATAAATGCAAGAGATTGTTGTATTTGGAGAACACATACAATGAGATAGTGCTATTACATTTGCAATGATCCTAGAACTTTAACATGGTATCAGAGCCAAGTTGCAAATGTAAGAGAGTAGTTTTTTGATGGTGAATGTGTGACTCTCTCAGAAAATATAGTCTTAGTACGAAGATCATATCTCCCAAATGCACCATTGGATTTTGCTAAATTTTGGATATGTTGGTTATAAACATATTTACAAGAATCTCACCAGAGAAATTAAAGAGAAAATTCCAGGTTCAAAAGTTATGACTGACTATGTATGGGTCTATAAAATAATAAATCTAAAAAAGAGCGAGGTTCCTTCTTTAAAAGCCTAACCACTTGAAGGGAGATCTAATAAGATTGAAGGACATAAGTACAAGATAATTGCATTCAAGGGAGAAAGAACTTGATGCTTGCAAAAAGATTGATGATTGAGACTAGATGCAAAGGGATTCTGACATTTCAAAAGAGGTGAAGAAGTTGATAAACTTGAGCTTCAGAGGGAGTAGATGGTTCAGTCAACTTGTGACAATCTTGATCATATTGATTGAGAGGGAGTTCACTATTGAAGGTGAAATACTTCTAAGGTAAACTTGATATAATTGATTATTATACTAATGAATCATGAATTTTTTAATGGGCCTACCCCTTGTGTAAATCATGAGGAAGTGATGACTTCCAAATGATTATCACTTGTATTTGTAGAAGTTATTGGAAGGTGACGATCTTACAATAACTTAAATCATGATATACATTATTTATAATGTTGAAATAGATCATGATGAATTAATGCAACAACTAAGTGTTAGATGTCATTAAGTTGATGGTCTATGAGTTGTTTGCATAAATATATCTTGTAAATCAACAACTAAGTGTTAGATGTCATTAAATTGATGGTCTATAAGTTGCTTGTATAGATACATCTTGTAAAGCAACAACTAATTGTTAGATGTCATTAAATTGATGGTCTATAAGTTGTTTGCATATATATATCTTATAAATAAAAAACTAAGTGTTAGATGTCATTGACGGTCTATGTGTTGTTTGTATAGATATATGATAGGTATTTGGTGAATATCATGTGTTGATATTTTGTAGGCCAGTACCTTATTGAGTACTTGGTGAATATCATATGTTGATGTTTTGATAGGCCAATACTTAGAGTATTTGGTGAATGTCATGTGTTGACATTATGATAGGCCAATACTCAAGAGCTTGTGGATAGAATCACCGATGGAGGCAATCCACCTAAGAACTTGTGGATAGAATCGCCGATGGAGGAAATCCACATATTGAGACTATGTTTCTATTGATTACATCTTGAGTTTATTTCTTACATCATATGATTGATGTTGTCAAGTGTCTTAAGTGTTGACATTGGATTGATTTATCCTCCCTAGCTAAGAGGGAGTGTTGATATTTTGTAGCTTCAGTCGAATAAACACTATGAGTCAATATTAGTGAAAATATGTATATATATATATTTAGTATATATGAGATGTATATATATACTTAAATACATACATATATGTACTATAAATATTAGAGAAATTAATATAATACTCAAGAGATATTATATATATATATATATATATATATATATATATATATATATATATATATATATATATATGTATGTATGTATGTATGTATGTATGCATGTATGTATGTATGTATGTATGTATGTATGTATGTATGTATGTATGTATGTATAATATTAATGATTATCATTATATTATTTACATATTAATGAATAGACATGGCTCATGAAGGGACACGTCTCTTCTTGGCTCATTCTCAATATAAATGCAAGAGATTGTTGCATTTGGAAAACACATACAATGAGATAGTGCTATTACATTTGCAATGATCCTAAAACTTTAACAAAATCATTACTCCTTTGTTATTAATGATGCATTTATTGTCTTTGAATTCTAACCAATATCCTTTGTCAAGAAACTGTCCAACACTTAGTAGGTTATTCTGTAAACCATCAACATATAGAACATCATCAGTGTTATTCTTTCCATCCAAGGTGATAGCTCCTCTACAAATGATAGGTTTAGGAGTGTTGTCTCCAAATCTAATCAGGCCACCTTTGTACTTATTTAGATGTACAAATCTATCTTTGTCTCCTGTCATGTGATGTGAACAACCACTGTCAATGATCCAGTCTTCTCTGATGTCTTCTTGTGAAATCAATGCTAATTCTTGTGCTTTATTTTCATCTTCAATATCCATTTCATCAAAAATTTTCTCCATCTCTTCAATAGCAATGAATCCAATTTCATCTTCTACTGAATCTTCATATGATAATCCATCTTTAGCATACTAACATTCTTTTGTATACTTAGGCTTGTAATTAGTTTTGAACTTCTTGACTCTTGTAGGACACTTAGATGCAAAGTGACCAATCTTGTTACATGAAAAAAATTTGAATGGTAATTGACCTTCATATTTTCCTTTTCCTTTACTTTCTTTCTTAGAAATCATAGCAATGAAATTATCTAGTTCTTTATCTTCAGCATCATCATCATCAAAGTTACTAGAAGTGTTCAAAGATTTCTTACTATGGATTGAGGCTTTGAATGTTGTTTCATTTTTAGGCTCTGTCTTCAAACTTGATATCTCAAATGTTGAAATCTAGCTGATTAAGGTCTCTCTTCTAAAGTTTTTTGAAAATTGCATAGTCTCATCTAGGATGTTTATCTTGTTCTCATATTCTGTTGTCAGAGTAGTCATCAACTTATCCATTATGTCTTCTTCCAAAATTTCTCCACCATTGTTCCTGATTCCTGCAACTGCTTCATTAATTATTTGATTATAGGCTCTAATGTTCTCTTAAGGTACCATGTCCAATGTATTGTACTTTCTCTTTCATGTCTTTTCACACACATTCTTAGCTTGGACATCTCCTTCAAACATGTCTTCTAGATACTTCCATATCTTGTAGGCTTTATCAACTTTCTTGATATCTGAAAACTCACTGTCAGACAAGGCATTGATAAGGGCTTCTTTGAAAATAACATTTTGAGTGAATATCTCCTTTTTCTTAAGAGTTTCATCTTCCTTTGCAAGAAATGATAAAGAGGGAATCTGAACTTCTTTAGTAGCTACTTCAAAAATATCAAAAGCAATGCACTGCAAATGTGTCATCATTTTTTTCTTCAAGTCTAGATAATTCTCTCCATCAAACTTAGGACTTTCTTTTCTAAATAATTTCATTTGATCAACCTCAAGTTGTTAAACTTTCTCTTCGAGGCACTTGGCTCTGATACCAATTGTTAGGAATAGTCCCAAGAGATAACTGAGAGGGGGGGGGGGTGAATAAGTTATCTACAAGATTCAATTCTTTATCCAATTAAGTATAGAAGAACATTAAGTATATACATAATAAGATAACACTTAACACAACACCACAATTTTGGTTATGGGGGAACCCAAATAGGTAAAAACCCTGGTGGGAATTAGCACTGATTATAAACTACACTCAAGTATAATGATCCTTGTTAGAAGATCTTACAACCCTGTTACGAGTTTATCTTTACAATGCATGAAATATAGTGACCTCATCAAAGGTCAGACCCTATTTGGAGTCTTTTACAATGAAGCTTGCTAAAGGTGAGGACACACTATCCGAGAGCTCACTTCTCAAATGGTGAAGGCTGCAACCTTCAGCATAACATATATACACTATATCTAGATCTTAGTGAATTGTGAGTTAGAAATGTTGTCTTGATCAGTTCCAATGAATAGAATACACTCTCTTCTTTGTCACATAGACCTTCTATTGATGGCTCAATACTTCACACTTTCTGCTCTGCTCTACTATTTCAACTATCTACCATACTTAGCGATCACAACTGACTAGATATAAGTATCTTTCTCCAAATGATATGATCAATTTGGCCTATTAGAACTTCCTTGAAATCATATTAGAGAAATAATATAAATCTCCAAAAATATCTACAATGACTATATCAAGCACACAACACAAATAGGACTGCACAACTCAATGTGAGTAGACACGTCGCTTCACACTGTCAACTCCACCAAATTAACTAAATTTTTCATCTCTTGTTGAAATACATTATGCACTCTTAACCAAACATCCTTAACTCTTCTCCAAAAATGCATATCAAAATGATAGGTGCAACTACTAAAACAATATAAACAATGTCGACTCCATCAAATAAACTCAGGAAACTATAACTGACCACTAAAAACATCATAACTCCACTTCTACTTCACAACCAACTCTGTGTCCCTGAACAGAGCATCATAAGCATGTCTACAACATAAATATATACATGCAAGGCTCCATCATAACCATAATGAAAATGACATACAAAACTTTGCCTATATCACTGTTAGGAACACTACTGATATAAACAACTACACAACTATCTGTACTCAGAATCAACCTCCGCATCTATGATATCATGCTGATAACATATCCATTAAAAATATGCTGAAGGCTCTCTACATAGATTTTCCATGCACACTCCTTACCATATGCTATCATCAATGAAAAACATGCATTCAACATTGTCTTGTTGGAAAATATCCAACAAAAAGATACTTATAGCTAGTTAGTTGTGATTTCTATGTGTGATTAAGAGAGAAGAGCAGAAGATGTGGATGTACTGAGATAGTAAATCATCAGTTAAAGATCTATGTGAAGAAGAATAGAGTATATGTTATTCATTGGAACTGATCAAAATAATAGGTCTACTTTCTAGTTCACCAAGATCTAGATATAATGTGTATTTGTTATGTAGAAGGTTCCAGCCTTCACCATTTTAGAAGTGAGCTACTAGACAGTGTGTCCTCACCCCTAACAGGGCTAATTGTAAAGAATCCTAACAAGGTCCAACCTTTGACTAGGTCACCATACTTCATGCATTGTAAAGATCAACTCCTAACTGGGTTGTAAGATCTTCTAACATGAATCATTATACTCTAGTGTAGTTTATAGTGGGTGCTAATTCCCATAGGTGCTTTTACCTATTTGGGTCTCCCCATAACCAAAATTGTTGAGTTGTGTTAAGTGTTATGTTTTTGTGTATGTGCTTAGTTTTCTTCTGTACTTAATTGGAAAAAGAATTGAATCTTGCAGATAACTGATTCACAACCCCCCCCTCTCAGTTATCTCTTGGGACTATTCCTAACAATATGTAATCTTGATAACTACATAATACTTTTGTTGTTTCATTTTCAGTTATTGACATCAGAGACTCCTTCTATTTGTGATACTTTGGATTTTGTAGTAGCTATAGCAGTAGCTAGTTCTGAAGCATTGACTGAGGTATGAAAGAGAACACTTAATTTTAATTGTTATTTTAAAATTTTGTATTGAATTTTATGATGATATTCATGTATGTATTTTAATTATTATTTTGATCATTGTTGTAGGGACTTATTACTCCAAATCATTAGTATGTGCCTTCGGTGAATGTACATCGTGACTATTTGCTAGCGGTAAGCAAATATTCTATTTTATGTCATTGTATAATTCAATTTTGATGTATATTAGTTATTGATGCTTAATTATTTTTTATCATCTCAAGCTACAGAAGAGTCTAGATAGGAAGACTAGTGAGTGCACTTGGAAGACTACAACATTCACTGCATCTCCATCGATGCAACAATCGAAGAAAGATCAAGATTTGTTTTCTTCTCCTGGTGGGAAAGGACAAGATTAGGGCTATAGATTGTATGCCTATATGGCATTAGTGGACATATTTTTTGTATATTGTATAAGTGATATGTTGTACATCCATGTGGCTTTGAGGAAGCCATTTTAATTGTATTGGATATATTTGATGTATGAGATTATTCGACATATATATTTGGCTTCATGCCCTACAAATATACATTTTTTATGTTTTAGGTATACAATTCATGTGATTGGTGTATTGATGTATACTAATTTATGTTTATGTGGATGTCTTATGCTTTGTAAATTTCCTATGAAATGAATCTAATTAGAAGAATATTCCATCAATTTGACTCTATGACACTTCTAGATATGAAAGCCCCAAATTGGTTTTAAAAACCCCTATAAACTAGGGCTCTCTCAATGTATGACCTTCAAACACCATACCAACCAAATGAAAGTTGTTCCATCATTCTTATACCATCCTTAGATAGATTCAATCATAAAATGACCACCTCCAAGGGCTTGATTCTTCACTGCTATACCTATGGCTTCATTTCAATGACCCTTGGTCACTCCTCAACCCCAACAACTCATCCAATTAATGCCCACCTTCAAAAAACTTCTCATTCCTGCATTCAAATTGTTATAATTCTATAATAAAATGATTGGATCCATCCCCAAGTGATAGTAATTACAAAAAGGGGATGGATCATTCCATTTACATCTTAAAACAAGATAATTACCAACACTATTTTAGACCAACCAAAAGGAAATGCACCAAATCAATGAAATGATTATAAAATTGATTCAAAAGTGGTGTTTACAATGTATCTCCACCATGCACAAGTATGGATTTAAATGATACATCCAAAAACTATGAGAAATTGCAAGAAATCTGAAATTTATTGCTCAAACAAGACACAACCCGTACAACTCTTTCCTTCACTCCCAACCATTCAAAATAGCAGACCTCCAAGCACTTAAATAAAGTCCTATCAACCTCCCCAACTAATCCAAATCAGTTGGAAATCCTTATAGGTCTCGTATCTTCTTTAAACTAATTAGTCACCCAAGTGACCCTCCTGACTTCGTTAGGGTGCCCTGCACCATTTCTTCCATACAAACCACATGGTCCAGTAGCCCATCTTCATTTAGTGATCTTAAAACAACATCAAATTACATACCTACTTGAAAAACTACAAAACAAGGATATAATACATTTTTGCAATCATCCTCCTACTTGCACCTTGAGGGACACTTCAACCTGGAGTGGTCAAAAACATTCGAGTGACTCTATGTGCCAAACAAGGTTTTCAGTAGTGTTTACCCAGCTATTTGGAGTTTTTGGAATAGACAGTTCGATACTACAACTGACAGTTTGAAAAATTTGCAATGTTTCTCATTTCAACTGAGGAACACTACAAATTTTGACATCAACCGAGAATGTGTTGCCAAATATAAATGACCTTGAATCTCTAAAAACTGAAATAGGTTATTGTAGGCCTAGGCAACATGGTCACGTAGCACCTGACAGTTTGATTCCACTAGACATGAGCTCCGAGATATGACCCCATAAAGATCTCTAATTTTATGCTAAAGGGACCTTGAGGGACACTTCTACCTAGAGTGGTCAACAATGTTCAAGCGACTTTGTGTTCCAAATGACGTTGTTAGTAGCTTTTACCCAACCATTCAGAGTTGTTGGAATAGATGGTTTGATGCTACGAGTGACGGTTTGAAAGATACACAATTTTGTCCATTTCAACTTAGGAACAATTTGAGTTTTGACAATGACCAAGAATGTGTTGCCAAATATAAATGAGCTTGAATCTATGAAAACTGAGACAAGTTATTGTAGGCCTAGGAAACACGGTCTTGTAGCACTCAATGGTTCGATTCCACCCCGCACGAGCTCTGAGATATGACCCCTTAAAGATCATCAATTTTATGTTGAAAGGACCTTGAGGGACACTTCAGCCTAGAGTGGTGAGAAACATTCAAGTGACTTCATGTGCTAAATGAGGTTGTAGCATTTACCTGGCCATTCGAAGATGTTTGAACAGACAGTTTGATGCTACGACTGGTGGTTTGAAAGATACACAATGTTGCTCATTTCAACTAAGGAACACTTTGAGTTTTGATATCCACCAAGAATGTGTTGCCAAATATAAATGAGCTTGAATCTTTGAAAACTGAGACATGTTATTGTAGGCCTAGAAGACATGGTCTCGTAGCACCTAATGGTTCGATTCCACCCAACATGAGCTCTGAGAGATGACCCTGTAAAGATCATTGATTTCATGTTGAAGGGACATTGAGGGACACTTCAACCTAGAGTGGTCAGAAAGATTGGAGTGACTCTATGTGCCAAATGAGGTTTCCATTGGTGTGTACCTAGCCATTCAGAGCTATTGGAATAGATAGTTCAATTCTATGACTGACGATTTGAAAGATACACAATGTTGTCCATTTCAACTAAGGAACACTTCAAGTTTTGACATCGACCAAGAATGTGTTGCCAAATATAAATGAGCTTGAATCTCTAAAAAAATGAGATAGGTTATTGTAGACTAGGTGACATAGTCACATAGCACCTAACGGGTAGATTCCACCCCACATGAGCTTCAAGATATGACCCTGTAAAGATCATTGATTTCATGCTGAAGGGACCTTGAGGGATAGTTTAGCCTGGAGTGGTTGGCAGTGTTCAAGAAACTCTGTGTGCCAAATGAGGTTGCCACTAGTGTTTATCTGGCCATTTAGAGTTGTTGGAATAGATGCTTCAATGCTACAATTGACAGTTTGAAAGATACACAATGTTGTTGATTTTAACTAAGGAACACTTCAAGTTTTGACATCGACCTAGAATGTGTTGCCAAATATAAATGAGCTTGAATTTCTAGAAAAAAAGATAGGTTATTATAGGTCTAGGTGACATAGTCTTGTAGCACTTGATGGTTTTCTTCCACCCTGCATGAGCTCCGAGATACAACCCTGTAAAGATCTTTGATTTCATGTTGAAGGGACCTTGAGGGACACGTTGACCCAGAGTAGTCAAAAGCATTCGAGTGAATTTGTGTGTCAGATGAGGTTGCCATAGGTATTTACCCAGTCATTTGGAGCTATTGGAATAGATGATTTGATGCTACGACCGACGGTTTGAAAGATACGGAATGTTGTCCATTTCAACTGAGGAACATTGATAATTTTGACATTGACCGAGAATGTGTTGCCAAATATAAATGAGATTGAATATCTAAAATTTGAGATAGGTTATTGTAGGCCTAGGAAACATGGTCTCGTAGCACCTAATGATTTGATTCCACCCCACATGAGCTTTGAGATATGACCCCATAAATATCACCAATTTCATGATGAAGGGACCTTGAGGGACACTTTAGCCAAAGTGGTCGGTAGTGTTTGAGAAACTCTATGTGCCAAATGAGGTTTCCACTAGCATTTACCTGGCCATTTGAAGCTGTTGGAACAAATGGTTTGATGCTACGATCGACAATTTGACAAATACGCAATTTTGTCCATTTCAACTAAGGAACACTTCAAGTTTTGACATCGACCGATAACATGTTGCCAAATATAAATGAGGTTGAATCTGAAAAAAACTAAGATAGGTTATTATAGACCTCGGTGACATGGTCCTGTAGCACCTAACGGTTTGAGTCCACCTTGCACGAGCTCTGAGATACGACCCTATAAAGATCACTAATTTCATCCTAGAGGGATCTTGAGGGACACTTCAGCCCAGAGTGGCTGACAATGTTTGAGTGACTCTGTGTGCGAAATGAGGTTGCCACTAATGTTTACCTGGCCATTTGGAGTTGTCAGAATAGACAGTTCGATGCTATGATCGACGGTTTGAAAGATACATGATATTGTCCATTTCAATTGAGGAACACTTTGAGTTTTGACATCAACTGAGAATGTGTTGCCAAATATAAACAAGAATGAATATTTGAAAACTAAGATAGGTTATTATAGGCCTAGGTGACACATTCCTATAGCACCTAATGGTTTGATTCCACCCCACATGAGCTCCGAGATACGACCCCGTAAAGATCACCAATTTCATACTGAAGGGACCTTGAGGGACACTTTGGCTCAGAGTGGTCGGCAGGGTTCAAGTGACTTTGTGTGCCAAATGAGGTTCTACTGGCATTTAATCAGCCATTCAGAGTTGTTGGAATAAATAGTTCAATGTTATGACCAATGGTTTGAAAGATACACAATGTTGTCTATTTCAATTGAGCAACACTTTGAGTTTTGACATCAATCGAGAATGTGTTTCCAAATATAAATGATCTTGAATCTCTAAAAGCCAAGACAAGTTATTGTAGGCCAAGGCAATATGGTCCTATAGCCCCTGACAGTTAGATTCCACCCTGCAAAAGCTTCGAGATACGACCTTGAAAAGATTTCCAATTTCATGTTGAAGGAACCTTGAGGGACACTTCAGCCCAGATTGGTCCATAGCCTTCGAGTGACTTTGTGTTCCAAACAAGGTTGCCATTAACATTTACCTAACCATTCAGAGCTTTTGGAAGAGACGGTTTGATGCTATAACCGATGGTTTGAAAGATATGCAATGTTGTCCATTTCAATTGAGGAACACTTTGAGTTTTGACATCAACCAATAATGTGTTTCCAAATATAAACAAGTTTGAATATCTAAAAATTGAGATAGTTTATTGTAGGCCTAGGTGACATGGTCCTGTAGCACCTGATGGTTTGATTCCACCCTACACAAGCTCTGAGATATGATCTCATAAAGATATCCAATTTCATGTTGGAGGGACCTGGAGGGACATGTCGGTCCAGAGTGGTCGCCAGTGTTCAAGTGACTCTTTGTGCAAAACAAGGTTGCCACTGGTGTTTACTTGACCATTCAGAGTTTTTGGAATAGATGATTCGATGCTACGACTGACAGTTTGAAAGATAGATAATGTTGTCCATTTCAACTAAGGAACACTTCGAGTTTTGACATCGAATGAGAATGTGTTGCCAAATATAAATGACCTTGAATCTCTGAAAACTGAGACAAGTTATTGTAGGCCTAGGAGACATGGTCCCGTAGCACTTGATGGTTCGATTCCACCCTGCATGACCTCCGAGATATGACCCTATAAAGATCATTGATTTCATGTTGATCAAGAGACGTTGAGGGACACGCTGGCCCAGAGTGGTCAGAAGTGTTCGAGAGACTCTTTGTACCAAATGAGGTTGCCACTAGTGTTTACCTGGCCATTTAGAGTTGTTGGAATAGACAGTTCACTGCTACGACCGACGGTTTGAAAGATACGCAATGTTGTCCATTTCAACTGAGGAATACTTCAAGTTTTGACATTGACCAAGAATGTATTGCCAAATATAAATGAGCTTTAATATCTAAAAACTGAGACAGGTTATTGTAGGCCTAGGTGACATAGTCCCATATCACTTGATAGTTCGATTCCACCCCGCATGAGCTCCTAGATGTGACCCTTTAAACATCACCAATTTCAGGCTAAAGGGACCTTGAGGGACACATCAGCCTAGAGTGGTCGGTAGTGTTCGAGTGACTCTCTATGCCAAATGATGTTTCCACTAGTGTTTACTTGGCCATTCAAAGTTGTTGGAATAGACAGTTCAATGCTATGACCGATGGTTTGAAAGATACACAATGTTGTCCATTTCAACTAAGGAACACTTCAAGTTTTGACATTGACTGAGAATGTGTTGCCAAATATAAATGAGCTTGAATATCTAAAAATCAAGCTAGATTATTGTAGGCCTAGGTGTTACAATTGCGTAGCACCTGACGGTTTGATGCCACCCCGTACGAGCTCTGAGATATGACCCTATAAAGATCACTGATTTCATGTTGAAGGGACCTTGAGGGACACGTCAGCTTGGAGTGGTCGGCAGTATTCGAGAGACTCTTTGTGCCAAACGAGGTTGCCATTGGCATTTACCCATCCATTTGGAGCTGTTGGAATAGAATGGTTCGATGTTACAACATATGGTTTGAAAGATATGCAATGTTGTCTATTTCAACTGAGGAACACTACAAGTTTTGACATTGACTGAGAATGTGTTGCCAAATATAAAAAAACTTTAATCTCTGAAAATAGAGAGAGGTTATTGTAGACCTAGGAAACATGGTCTTGTAGAACCTAACCATTTGATGCCACTTTGCATGAGCTCTGAGATCTCACTCGATAAAGATTTCCAATTTCATGCTGAAGGGACCTTGAGGGACACTTCAGCCCGAAGTGGTTGGCAGTGTTCAAGAAACTCTATGTGCCAAATGAGGTAATGACATGGTGGAGTGTGGTGTGAAGAAGAACCAATATAATGATTCTGAATCAATTAAAACAATCAAATTCTTTGCAATAGTGAATCTTCCCATGGAACAGTCAGTGTAACAGTGCATTCATATGCTTGGATAGAGGGTACAGTCAGCGTTTTAGATTTAAAGACTTCACAATGAAGTGACTCTCCCACTAATGTGGCTACTATGATTAGTGGGAGAGGTTTAAATATGTATTTTTATCCTTGTATCATAGTGTGTTTATGAAGGGATATGGAGATGATGTGTTTGGAAGCCACAAAGACGTGGTAGTTTTCTAATTGAAGGGAGTCGGTCTTGCACTAGTTAATTGGAGAGCGAAGGCCCTTAAGAACAGATACATTTCATGATGGATTATTGTTTTCTAAGATCAAAATTATGTGTTGGAACCATTGGTTTGATCTGGAGATAGTGTTGAAGGTCTTTTTCGACATACCCTAGTTGTGTGACCCTAGAAGCCAAGGTTTGGTGGCTAGAAGTGTAGGTGAGGGATGAAGCCTTAAAACCTTGAGAATATTTTATTTTAAAACCTTGGTAAAGACTATTCCTTGGTTTGGATTCAAGGGGATAAGTATCTTCTTCAGTTGTTTTACAAATGAGGGAGAATTGGGCCTATTTGGTGGGTGCTAGGTTATTGGATCGAACATACAGTCCAAAGCTGTCTACCCTGAGACTTGGGGAGGATTTAGAGAACCTAAAAGGGTATCTAAATTAGTGATTATTTTCTAGAGTTTTTTAGGAAAATTGGAATAAAAAGGTTGATTTGTGATTGGTGAAGGCTACAAGCCTAAAGGGTTGTTGGAGTGCATTGGTGGAAGTTGAGTTGACCAGACTTGGTGGGTTGGTGAAACATGGTTTATGGACCATGCTAAGATTTTATATGGTGTTAGAATCAAGGTGGAAACCCTATTAGAAGTTTTGACATAATGGAGGCTCTAGGTGCATGGGAAGCCTAGATTGAGGTCCTTGTGTGTGATGTCAAGATAAGTTGGAATGAGATATCAAAGGAAGTGAACTTGTTCCTAGATCGGGGTCCATGGAATATATAAATATATAGTTCTATATAAATATACATGATATATGCACATGTATTCAAATAGATTTGGCATTACAATATTTCATATCTCCATTTAGTCTAATGAACCAATTGGATCTACCCTACCCTTGATTGTCTCAAGTATTGCCTCATGGTCTGACTCACGAACCTTCCAAATAGTTTTATTATGTGGTCTTCCCCCATATCTGATCAAGTGGACATTTTATGCAATGATGAGGTTTGAATAATGAATAATCTTTCTGTGTGTCTCCCAATCCTCGAACAACCACAAGCTAGGGTTCTTCATAGCATACCACCTAAGCCATGTACCAGTTACAACCACTGCTCCTATAGGGTATTCTAATTTTTCACCATCGATAACCAAGTGATCCAATTTATTTTTTGCCTCAATACAATGACACAAATAATAATATGTCCCTTCTTCATTGTCTCCAGGTGCAATAATAGCAAAAACATGGCCTGTAATGATATAAACAGAATGAGGACATTAGTTTACTGAATATTTATGATAAAGTACTAAATTTGAGTTTATTTTTATGTGAAAAATTCACCTGGTTATGCTAGATTAGATAAGTGATCAAAGTTAATGGATGATTCCATTTTAGTCAATTGTAGTGACTCATGGGGATTACAGGAGGTAAGTGGGCTCAAAATACATGTATAACATTTGTCAACCCATTCCTTTGACTCACACCCATCCCAATCTTCATCGACACATGATAAACAAAGGCACGCCATATGATGAACAAAAAGATGGTGTAAATTGATAGAATATGCTTCTTTTTCACCTTCAAGACCATGCAAAGAAAATATTTGTTGGATAAAACATAGAAACCTGACAATTTACAGAAAAAGTGGGCCTCTTTCACAAGATCTTTAACATATAAGCCCATTTTTTTAGTCTTACATAGTGCGAACGAGCTATAGCACGTGCGCCCTATGCAAAACCATGAAAGTGTAATCCATATTCTTACATAGTGTGAGCACACTATAGGGCATGCACCCTATAGCACGTACACCCTATGGAAAAATAGAGAGGGTGATAAGAGATAGAGAGAGAGAGAGAGAGAGAGGTGCACATACACACTCTCACTCTCTTCCCCCCTCTCTCTATCTCTCTCTTTCCCTCTCTATCTCTTTATCTCTCTATCTCTCTATGTCTCTCTTCCTCTCCCTCTTCACTAATCATTGCCACCTTACTATTTCTCTCTCACTATTGAAATCCATGACTTAAATAGGGCACATGCCCTATAATGCGCATGCCCTATGGAAGTCATAGATTTCAATAGTGCACATGCGCTTTGAAAGGCATTGGAATCCACCAATCCTAACGCTTGGATTTTCCTTGGAGATCCAACCCAAAGGCTTGGAGGATTCAAATAGGCCTAAGACATGTTTTCCAATAGACATACAAAAAAATGACATCTTTTTTGTGTGCTCCTCGTCAGGTTTACTCATGGTTCAATAACATAAAAATCTGATGACGTGATATTGTAGATCTCTCTATTATCTATCTAAACATATAATTTATTTTGAATTCTGATTATGTTAATTTTTTCATCTCTAATTTCTTTTGTGTGTATGTCCATTTTTTAAAAAAATCCAATGTGTAGTATTTTGGGCATAGATTTTGGCTCGTTCATTGAATTTTGCAACAAGTTATGTTTTTAGAAACTAGACTCCATTCTACACACTTTAAAAAAAAAAGAAAATTTGATTTTTGATTAGTTTTAAATGATTTCTAGGGGGAGCACATAGAAATTTCACATTTTTAGGATGTGCACACTTTGTAAATTCATAAAAAATTATACATTCATCAAAAAATTAGCAAAAAAATCTTGGATAAACTATGTGGTGTTAGCTAACTTCTCACTGGAGTGATTAATTTTTTTTTTAAAAAAAGTTAACATTTTAGGGGGAGCACATCAGACGCTATTCTATATTTTTTCACAAAAAATAGGACCACTTTTTGTGCTCTCCCTTTTTGAGGGCCTTAATCTACACCATTTTCAAAATAAATTGGTAGTTTAGGAACTAGATTCAGCGTATTACAACTCTTGTTCTTGTCACATCTTAAAATTTTGAGTCTAACTATCTTCAATTTCTTGTTGAAGTTCAGAGTTTGCTAATTTCAGGAAAAATGTGTCATCTGATACCCCGTTTTTGGTCCCCCATCTTTGTGCACTTACCCATAGAAGGGCATGAATGGTAAAAATGGGCCTAAGTGAGAAATAAATTGCATAGGGATGTAATCTATGATGCTACATGAAGCCCCCACTTTATTAGGAGTATGAACTCGCATTCACACTCTTGGTAAAATAGATCATAACATTGGAAAATTTCATCAAGATAAAAGAGCCAAGGAAACACAAAGCCCCCAAGTGACTTAGGACCTTATCAATGTAATAACAAGACAAAATGAGAAACACATGGAGAGAGAGAGAGAGAGAGAGAGAGAGAGAGAGAGAGAGGAATGATGTTCTCACCTAGTGTGCCAACCCTAATGCAACATTGACTAACTGAACTTATCTTGTGTTTTCAATTATGGTCAACATTGTAGTACATCTAATATCAATCTTATCTTCATATCCGATCATGACCCTCACACAACACTATGTTCTTGATGAGAGGGTAGTGAAGAATAAAACATGATGCATTATTCTTGATATTAAGATATAAAAATTTGATCATGTCTTTCACTTACCTCAGGGGGTGGATATATTCTACGTATTCTCCATTGACAATGGTTTGCGACTATTCAACAATAACAGCCAGCTTGCTTATGAAATTATAAAAAAGGAGTATCTGATGCAACCCTACCCAAGAACAAGTTGGACAATATAGAAATGAGAAGGGAATGTTTGAACGAAGATATCCAGGCAATAGTAACCATATGATGAACATATTATATGGGCTTCCCAAATTTATCCAATTTGAACCCTGGATGATTTTTTCGATTGAAGGAATTAAGGGGAGAAGGTATAGATTTGATTGGGCCATGATTCAAAGTGATAAATTAGATGAAAAATTAATTGTAGTAAAGAGAAAACCCCAATTCTACATGACTTCCTCCATTTTCTATCTACCTAGGATTAGTAAAAAGAGGAGCTTTTGGTCCACCCAATGCATGGCCATTCACTATATATCTACAATTCTTTACAAAAAATGAGTTGGACAAAAACATCATGGAATACAAGGTTTTTAATGATTCCTATGTCTTTGTGATCATCCATTCAATTGAGGGTGATTATGTAAAGAGACTTTCAGAGGAAGCTGCAGCTAGGATTCAAGTAATAGGAGCCTATTATATTCAGTTTGAAACATTCACATATATCATAGTGACAGGGTGTACTCTTACACCAAAGAAGCTTCCCAAGTACCCCTCAAACAAATTAATTCTTTTGGAGATGGATATGTAGCTTTCTGACCCCTATGAACATATTAACCATAAGAATAAATACTGATGGGGCTTCTCCATTTTCATCGGCTCTTACTCTCTACAAGACATGAAAGTGTGCAAGTCATTGGCCTTTATATGGGATGAATGTTCCTTGCAATCATTTAATCTGATCAAAATTAGGTTTGATCCCATAGGCACTTACAACCACATCATGGGAAGGAATTATGTTCACAAACCTCACATTGAAGGCCATTGGATAATTGTGTAAAAGTACAAACCCGTGTCACACTTTTATAAAGGAAAAGGTCAACAACATGCAAAGTGTTCAACTTTAACAACATAAAAGTGGCATTTGTGTTTAGAATTTGAAGATGATGTAAACTGACGAAATGTGTAAAATTGGATGAAGTTTATGTTTATAATTTTTTTAAAAAAATTTGAACAATAATTGATACATTTTTTTAATTTTTGAAGTCTATTTTTTAATTGCTTAAAAATGTTGGAAATCTGAAATCTAGTTCCCGCCAAAAAAGTATATGTAAATAATATTTTTTTCCTCTGATTTCAAAATATGTTATAGATGACATGTATAGCTAGTGCATAAAAAAATAAAATATTGGTTTCTGATGTATATTTTCTTTGTTATGACTACTCAAAGTCGAACTTATCCAAAATTGATAGTTTTTATCTCCCACCAAATTTTCCCTATCAAATCTACACCATTCAAAAAAACAATTACATATTCTTGAAGAGGACTCTCTCCTCTAGTGTTAAATATAAATTTTAAATTTTATTGCTGTGATTTACCTTTTTTTTCTATTTTTGATGCAACATCTTCTCATATGTTAAAATATCTACTTACAATATTTTAAAATTATAATCTATGATTTCTAATCAAAATATTATAAAACTTATATGAGGATAATTTTGACTCTGAGCTCTACAAAAGGGTATTTTTATTTTTTGATGAAAGTTGAGTTTTGATGGAGAAATGAGCTACAGAGGTGAGAAGTTCTACAAATTTCCAATTTTTTCTTGTTTAGCTGCCACATGGGATGCCACATATAGGCAGTTTTGGTCAAACCCCCTACATATATATGCACTAATTCTTCATTGATCTAAGATATTTCACCTATATTACTCATTTTTCTTGTTTGACCAAACCTATTTCAGTCAAAACATGTCTAACATGCCGATGCCACTTGGCGTCGTGTATGTGCCATGCACATTTGGCCATACAGTATCTGATAGAACCATGACCGGTCGAAAGTACCTTTGACCGAAACCCGTTGATTGTCCTCTACTGCGACACAACTTTGTACTTTTACCTGACTATGAGGTCAACATTTGGGAATATTGCAAAATGTCTCTCAAGATTATGTGCAAGATGTCCTAGTTCTCCACATTCCACCCAAAGTATGGGATATGAATACTTGTCATGTCCAAAATGTCATTTTGAGAGGAATTTATTTATTTATTTTAATTAATTACTCTAGCCATGAATTTAATGGGATTGATTTAATTAATTAGGCATAGAGGTAATTAAATTGATTTTTCTTGATGCCTTGATGATAAATGCTTGAACTAGGATATTTAATTAATTTTATTAAATTTAATGAATTATGTCAATAATCAAGGATCAAATTAACATAATTAGGGTCTTATCCTGAATTAGGGCTAATAGGGCCTTAGGTTCTATTAGCCCAATTTTAGGTGATTACAGTCATGTCCAAAATTTACGGTAAAAAAACACCAATTTGAGAGGAATTTATAGTCATGTATGATATGAATACATGTCATTTTGAGAGGAATTTATTTATTTCTTTTAATTAATTACTCTAGCCATGAATTTAAAGGGATTGATTTAATTAATTAGGCATAGATGTAATTAAATTGATTTTTCTTGATGCCTTGATGATAAATGCTTGAACTAGGATATTTAATTGATTTTATTGAATTTAAATAATTATGTCAATAATCAAGGATCAAGTTAACATTATTAGGGTCTTATCCCAAATTAGGGCAAATAGAGCCTTAGGTTCTATTAGCCCAATTTTAGGTGATTACAATCATGTCCAGAATTTACGGTAAACACACACTAATTTTTTTTAACACATGATAAAATGACTAATGGCTGCATGATTACTAAGCTCACTAATGGGGGTTACAACATTGCTTGATTTATTTAATCTCAAATGGTAACCAAATAAAATTAATTTAAGTCAAGAGAAATCATGCAAGCATTGACTATGTGAGGATACCTCTCCTTCCCAGGTTTACTTGTCATCATTCCTCGATAGGAGTTGACCAAGATGATTCAACTAGGAAGACTTTCCTTACTTAGGTTTAAATATGAATAATTACATTTTACTAAAGAGGTATTTATTAAAATATTTTAGCAATTATATGATTAATTAATAATCCTTGAATTATCAATCTACATTAATTTCACTTATACCCTTAGGATTATAACAATAATTTCATTATTGAAATCTGAATATTATGATGATATTAATGCAATTAATTACGTTGCCCCTTTTAAATTAAAAATAAACTTTTATAATAATATAACATCTAATAATTCAATGGTTTCCTTTTTATAATCTAAATGACTCATTTAAAATACTAAAGTATAAAATTTAATGACACATTTAAATTAACAATAAAATATCTTATATTTAAATTGATACATTTTAAAATAATGATATGAAACCTTTTATTATAGTCATTTGTTTCAATTATTAAATTAGTCACACCTAAAACTGATTAAAATAAAGCATTAAATTATATGCTATTTTAAACTCTAGAATATCATGTTATTTTAAATCACCAAATTAAAAACATTATAACATAATCCTGATAATACATCTATATATATATATATATATATATATAGATATATTTTATAAACTTAATATTATACACGTGGTTTTATTAAAATTAAGTTAATTTAGTTCACTTTAGTTCACTTTAATATCCAATCCTGCTAAAATCAATTCTACATTTGCTAAATAAATAACCCTTTTAAAAATTTTAAAGACTTAACAATTTTAAAATAAAGCTCCCCCCTCTTTGACCTTTGACCAAAGATCCAAATAATTATTACTAAACTCATATTTATTTCAAATCCCTAATTAGGGTTTCTCTTTTTCTACATGAGAAGAAAATCCCATTCTAAAACTTTATTTACTCCCCCCCCCCCCTCTGTCTCTCTCCCTCAACCCTAACCCTAATCTTAAATTAGAGTTTCCTTGGGTATTTATTAGGTAATGTGCATGATCTGTTATGCCAAAAAGTGGCAATGTGAAAAAATCCTCTTTTCACTCGTCCAAAAATGTGCTAAAAAGCGTGTTGAATTTTTAGTAGGCCTGGGTGTCAGTACACATGCCCAAGCAAATAACAAGTCTAATCATATATCTGATACAATTGGATATCTGATATTTTGGGATATTCGATAATATCGGATATCCAAAAAAGCCTACCTATTTTGAAATTTGAATTGCCCCACTTTTTCCAATTTCAAGTTACAATACAATCAGATATCTGATATTTTGGGATATTTGATAATATCGGATATCTGAAAAAGCCCGCCTATTTTGAATTTTGAACTACCCCACTTTTTCAAATTTCAAGTTACAATACAATCAGATATCTAATTTTTTCAGATATCTGATAAAGCCCGCCTATTTTGAAATTTGAATTGCCCCACTTTTTCTAATTTCAAGTTACAAGGATTTATACAAATATAACATTTAAGTACAAGTTTGATTTATTTAATTTCTTATACTTTAATTTATATTTGTATAAATACATGTTAAATACATTCCAGGCTGTTTGAGATAGGTTCCAGCTTCATAGGAGTTAAGATGCAAATTCTAGATTTTGGGGGATTTTAAAAAATTCCAAACTTAGCCAAATTTCAGGATTCAGCAGGGTTACCTCCCATAATCCATAATGGCTTTCTAAGGTCAAATTGAACCTAGCAAAAGGATTCTCAAAGGGTTTTAACTCATTTTATCACAAATCACTTGGACCCCTTAGGACACACTTGAGGGTTCTAATGTGTCAAAAGGGGTCATGGGGACTTCCTAGGGGCCCTAACGCATGATAAGGCATACTAGGACCCCTAGGAAGTCCCCATGACCCCTTTTGACACATTTGAACCCTCAAGTGTGTCCAAAGGGGTCGTAGGACCCCTTAGGACACACTTGAGGGTTCAAATGTGTCAAAAGGGGTCATGGGGACTTCCTAGGGGTCCTAATGCATGATAAGGCATACTAGGACCCCTAAGAAGTCCTCATGACCCATTTTCACACATTGGAACCCTCAAGTGTGTCTGAAGGGGTCGTAGGACCCCTTAGGACACACATACATTCCAATGTGTCAAAAGAGGTCATGGGGACTTCCTCGGGGTCCTAACATGTGATAAGGCATACTAGGACCCCTAGAAAGTCCCCATCACCCCTTTCGACACATTGGAACCCTCAAGTGTGTCCTAAGGGTTTGCAAGACCCCTTTAGACACACTTGAGCATTCCAATAGGTCTAAAGGGGTTATGGGGAGTTCCTAGTGCACCTTATAATGTGTTAGGACCCCTAGGAAGTACCCATGACCCCTTTCAACACATTAGAACCCTCAATTGTGTCGTAAGGGGTCCAAGGACCCCTTCGGACACACTTGAGGGTTCCAATGTGTCAAAAGGGGTCATGGGGACTTCTAAGGGGTCCTAGTATGTCTTGCCACATGTTAGAACCCCTTAGAACACACTCGAGGGTTCTAATGTGTCAAAAGGGGTCATGGGGACTTCCTAGGGGTCCTAATGCATGATAAGGCATACTAGGACCCATAAGAAGTCACCATGACCCCTTTTAACACATTGAAACCCTCAAGTGTGTCCTAAGGCATCCTACGACCCCTTAGGACATAATGGATAGTTTGAATGTGTCAAAAGGGGTCATGGAGACTTCTTAGGGGTCCTAACATGTGATAAGGCATACTAGGACCCCTAGGAAGTCCCCATGACCCCTTTTTATAAATTTGAATGCTCAAGTGTCTCCAAAGGGGTCGTAGGACCCCTTAAGACACACTTAATGGTTCTAATGTGTCAAAATGGGTCATGGGGACTTCCTGTAAGGAAACTCAGGTGTGGAAATAGCTTCCTACGCTAATCTCTAGAGGAGAGTATTGTGCAAATTCTTATAAATCCTTACAATTTCAAATTCGTTAACTAATTTAACAAAGATATTGCAACCACATACCATGCATATAGAAAAATAGAGAATGACACAATGATATACCCTAGGGAAACCTTTCGGTAAAAACCCTAGCACTCCAAAACCTGCACAATATATTGATCAAAACTATTACAGTTTACAATACACTTGCAATGCAAGTTCTTTCAAAAGATTTCCAAAACCTTGAAGACAAATCACGGCAGCATAAAAATGTTCCAACCATACAATTGCATCACATCTCTTTGCAACCCTAAAAAAGCTTATATCATGTGCTTCACTTTTTAGGGCTACTCCCAAAGAACACCGTATTAGGGTTTTACCATTCTCCGAGTGTACAGTACTCAAATTTATCAGTTGCCACATGTCTTCACCTGTCATTGAATCTTCCTAACATAGCTCTTACGTGTCATAGGAATCCGTCATAACCATTTTAGCCATGATCTCCTTACTCACAATTCAAGATGCCGACACATCAACATTATTTGCAAGAAATACATTTTACAAAACAAATAATAAGAATATGAATTATCCAAGGTTGAGACACCTTATTCCTAACACTTCCTAGGGGTCCTAAAGCATGATAACGTGAACTAGGACCCCTTGGAAGTCCCCATGAACCCTTTTGACACATTGGATAGCTCAAGTGTGTCCAAAGGGGTCTTATGACTCCTTAGGACATAATTGAGGGTTCCAATGTGCAAAAGGGGTCATGGGAACTTCCTACGGGTTCTAACACATGATAAGGAATAATAGGACCCCTAAGAAGTCCCCATGACCCATTTTGACATATTTTAATGCTCAAGTGTGTCTAAAGCGGTTGTAGGACCCATTAGGACACACTTGAGGGTTCAAATATGTCAAAAGGGATCATGGGGACTTCTTAGGGGTCCTAATGCATGATAAGGCATACTAGGACCTCTATGAAGTCCCCATTACCCCTTTTGACACATTTGAACCCTCATGTGTGTCTGAAGGGGTGATAGGACCCGTTAGGACACACTTGAGGGTTCTAATGATTCCAAAGGGGTCATAGGGACTTCCTTGGGGTCCTAGTACACCTTATCACACGTAGTAGGACCCCTTGGAAGTCCCCATGACCCCTTTTGACACATTGGAATTCTCAAGTGTGTCCGAAGGGGTCATAGGACCCCTTAGGACACACTTGAGAATTCCAATGTGTCAATTGGGGTCATGGGGACTTCCTAGTGGTTCTAACACATGATAAGGCATACTAGGACCCCTAAGAAGTCCCCATGACCTCTTTTGAAACATTTGAAGAATCAAGTGTGTCCGAAGGGGTCGTAAGACCTGTTAGGAAACACTTGAGCATTCCAATGTGTCAATAGGGGTCATGGGGACTTCCTATGGGTCCTAACATGTGGTATGGCATACTAGGACCCCTAGGAAGTCCTCATGACCCATTTTGAAACATTTGAATGCTCAAGTGTGTCCAAAGGGGTCATAGGACCCCTTCGGACACACTTGAGCATTCCAATGTGTCAATAGGGGTCATGAGGACTTCCTAGGGGTCCTCGTGCCTGATAAGGCATACTAGGACCCCTAGAAAGATCCGATGAACCCTTTTGACACATTTGAATGATCAAGTGTGTACTAAGGGGTCCTAGGGGTCCCCATGACCCCTCTTGACACATTTGAATACTCAAGTGTGTCCAAAGGGTTCATAGGACCCCTTAGAACACACTTGAGGTTTAAAATGTGTCAAAAAGGGTCATGAAGACTTCCTAGTGGTGCTAACACGTGATAAGGCATACTAGGAACCCTAGGAAGTTCCCATGACCCCTTTTGAAACATTTTGAATTCTCTAGTGTGTTTGAAGAGGTCCTAGGACCCCTTAGAAAACACTTGAGGGTTCTAAGATGTTAAAAAGGATCATGGGGACTTTGTAGAGGTCCTAACATGTGATAGGGCATACTGGGACACCTAGGAAGTCCCCATGACCCCTTTTGACACATTTGAATGCTCAAGTGTGTCTGAAGGGGTCATATGACCCCTTCAAACACACTTGAGTGTTCAAATGTGTCAAAAGGTGTCATGGAGAATTTGCAGGGGTCCTAACATGTGATAAGGTGTACTAGGACCCATAGGAAGTCCCCATCATCCCTTTTTACACATTAGAACCCTCAAGTGTGTCCTAGGGGGTCGTAGGACCCCTTAGGACACACTTGAGGGTTCTAATGTGTAAAAAGGGGTGATGGGGACTTCCTAGGGGTTCTAATGTGTGATAAGGCATACTAGGACCCGTAGGAAGTGCCCATGACCCCTTTTGACACATTTGAACCCTCAAGTGTGTCTGAAGGGGTTGTAGGACCCCTTAGGACACACTTGAGAATTCTAATGTGTCAAAAGGGGTCATGGGGACTTCCTATGGGTCCTACTACATGATAAGGCATACTAGGATGCCTAAAAAGACCCCATGACCCCCTTTAACACATTGGAACCCTCAAGCATATCCTAAGGGGTCCAACGACCCCTTAGGACACACTTCATTATTTGAATGTGTCAAAAGGGGTCATGGGGTCTTCCTAGGAGTCCTAACATGTGATAATGCATACTAGGACCCCTAGGAAGTCCCCATGACCCCTTTTGACATATTTGAACCCTCAAGTGTGTCAAAAGGGGTCATCCATAACCCCTTTTGACATATTTGAACCCTCAAGTGTGTCAAAAGGGGTCATCCATAACCCCTTTTGACATATTTGAATGCTCTAGTTTCTCAGAAGGGGTCCTATGACCCCTTTCAGACACACTTGAGTGTTCAAATGTATCAAAATGGGTCATGGAGACTTCCTAGGGGTCCTAGTACACCTTCTCGCATGTTATGACCCCTACGAAGTCCCCATGACACCTTTTGACATATTATAACCCTCAAGTGTGTCCTAAGGTGTTCTCCAACCCCTTCGGACACACTTGAGAGTTCTAATGTGTCAAAAGGGGTCATGGGGACTTCCTAGGGGTCCTAGTACATGTAATCACATGTTAGGATCCTAGGAGGTCCCCATGACCCCTTTTGACACATTTGAACCCTCAAGTGTGTCCTAAGGGGTCCTACAACCACTTCAGACATGCTTGAGCATTCAAATTTATCAAAAGGGGTCATGAGGACTTCATAGGGGTCCTAGTATGCCTTATCATGTGTTAGGACTTGTAGGAAGTCCCCATGACCCCTTTTGACATGTTGGAACCCTCAATTATGTCCTAAGGGGTTGTAGGACCCCTTCGGTAACACTTGAGCTATCCAATGTGTCAAAAGGGTTCATTGGGAATTCCTAGGGGTCCTAGTTCACCTTATCACATGTTAGGACCCCTAGGAATTCCCCATGATTCCTTTTGACAAATTAGAACCCTCAAATGTGTCCTAATGGGTCCTACGACCCCTTCGGACACACTTGAGCATTGAAATATATAAAAAGGGGTCATGGGGACTTCGTAGGGGTCCTAGTATGCCTTATCACATGTTAGGATCTCTAGAAAGTCTCCATGATCTCTTTTGACACATTCAAACTATCAAGTGTGTCCTACGACCCCTTAGGATACACTTGAGGGTTTTAATGTGTCAAAAGGAGTCATGGGGACTTCTTAGGGATCCTAACACGTGATAAAGCATACTAGAACCTCTAATAAGTTCCCATAACCCCTTTTGACACATTGGAACTCTCAAGTGTCTCCGAAGGGGTCGTACGACCCCTTATGAGACACTTGAAGGTTCCAATATGTGGAAGGTGTCATGAGGACTTGCTAGGGGTCCTAATGCACTATAAGGTGTATTAGGCCCCTTAGGAACTCTCTATGAGACCTTTTGACCTATTGGAATGCTCAAGTGTGTCTGAAGGTGTCGTGCGAACCCTTAATACACACTTGAGGGTTCCAATGTGTCAAAAGGGGTGATGGGGACATTTTAGGGGTCCTAGTATGCCTTATCATGCGTTAGGACCCCTAGGAAGTCCCCATGACCCATTTTCACACATTAGAATGCTCACCTATGTCCTAAGGGGTCCTACGACCCCTACAGACACACTTGAGGGTTGTAATGTGTCAAAAGGGGTCATGGGGACTTCTTAGGGGTCCTAGTACACCTTATCATGTGTTAGGACCCCTAGGAAGTCCCCATGACCACTTTTGACACATTAGAACCATCAATTGTGTCCTAAGGGGTCCTACAACCCATTTTGACACACTTGAGGGTTCTAATGTGTCAAAAGCGGTCATAGGGACATCTTAGGGATCCTAGTACGCCTTATCAAGCATAGTAGGACCCCTCAGAAGTCACTATAAAACTTTTTGATACATTTGAATGCTTAAGTGTGTCTGAAGGGGTTGTAGGACCCCTTAGGACACACTTAATCATTCCAATGTGTCAAAAGGGGTCATGGGGACTTTGTCTAGGTCCTAATGCATGATAAGACATACTAGGACCCCAAAAAAGGCCCTATGACCTTTTTTGAAACATTTGAAAGATCAAGTGTGTCCAAAGGGGTCGTAGGACCCCTTATGACACACTTGAGCATTCTAATGTGTCAATATGGGTCATGGAGACTTCCTACGGGTCCTAACGTGTGATATGGTGTACTAGGACCCCTAGGAAGTCCCCAAGACCCTTTTTGAAACATTTGAATGCTCAAGTGTGTTTGAAGGGGTCGTAGGACCCCTTAGGACACACTTGAGCATTCCAATGTGTCAATAGGGGTCATGGGGACTTCCTTGGGGTCCTAATGTGTGACAAGGTAGACTAGGACCCCTATAAAGTCTCCATGAAGCCTTTTGACACATTTGAATGCTCAAGTGTGTCCTAAGGGGTTTTAAGGGTCCCCATGACCCCTTTTCACACATTTGAATGCTCAAGTGTGTCTGAAGGTATCATAGGACCTCTTAGGACACACTTGAGGGTTCAAATGTGTCAAAAGGGGTCATGGGGACTTCCTAAGGGTTCTAACACATGATAAGGCATACTGGGACCTTTAGGAAGTCCCCCTGACCCCTTTTGACACATTTTGAATGCTCAAGTGTGTTCAAAGGAGTCATAGGACTCTTTAGAACATACTTGAGAGTTCTAATGTGTTAAAAGGGGTTATGGAGACTTCGTAGGGGTCCTAATATGTGATAAGGCATACTAGGACACCTAGGAAGTCCCCATGACCCCTTTTGACACATTTGAATGCTCAAGTATGTTTGAAGGGGTCCTACAACCCCTTCAAACATACTTGAGTGTTCAAATATGTCAAAAGGGGTCATGGAGACTTCGTTGGGGTCCTAACACGTGATAAGGTGTACTAGGATGCCTAAGAAGTCCCCATCACCCCTTTTTACACATTAGAACCCTTAAGTGTGTGCTAAGGGATCGTAGGACCCCTTAGGACACACTTGAGGGTTCCAATGTGTCAAATGGAGTCATGGGGACTTCCTAGGGGTCCTAATGTGTGATAAGGCATACTAGGGCCCCATAGAAATTCCTCATGACCCCTTTTGACACATTTGAGCCTTTAAGTGTGTTCGAAGGGGTCGTAGGACTCCTTAGGAGACACTTGAGGGTTCAAATGTATAAAAAGGGGTCATGGGGACATCCTAGGGGTCCTAGTATGCCTTATCACATGTTAGGACCCATAAGAAGTCTCCATGGCCCCTTTTGACATATTAGAACCCTCAAGTGTATCCTAAGGGGTCATAGGACACACTTGATATTTTGAATGTGTCAAAAGGGACCCCTCAGAAGTCCCCATAACCCTTTTTGACACATTGTAACCTTCAAGTGTTTCTGAAGGGGTCATAGAACCCCTTTGGACACACTTGAGGGTTCCAATATGTCGAAAGGAGTCATGGGGACTTCCTTGGGGTCCTAACATGCTATAAAGTGTACTAGGGAACCTAGGAACTCCCCATGACCCCTTTTGACCTTTTATAATGCTCAGGAGTGTTTGAAAGGGTTGTGCAAACCCTTAGGACACACTTGAGGGTTCCAATGTGTCGAAAGGGGTGATGGGGACTTTCTAAGGGTCCTAGTACGACTTATGATACGTTACGACCCCTAGGAAGTCCCCATGACCCCTTTGGACACATTGAAATGCTCACCTATGTCCTAAGGCATACTATGACCCCTAGGAAGTCCCCATCACCCCTTTTTACACATTAGAACCCTCAAGTGTGTCCTAAGGGGTTGTAGTACCCCTTAGGACACACTTGAAGGTTCTAATGTGTCAAAAGGGGTCATGGCAACTTCCTAGGGGCCCTAATGTGTCATATCATGTACTAGGACCCCTGGGAAGTCCCCATGACCCTTTTTGAAGTATTTGTACCTTCAAGTGTGTTCGAAGTGGTTGTAGGACCTCTTAGGATACACTTGAAATTTCTAATGTGTCAAAAGGGGTCATGGGGACTTCCTAGGGGTCCTAATGCATGATAAGGCATATTAGGTTGCCTAAGAAGTGCCCATGAAACCTTTTGACACATTAGAACCCTCAAGTGTATCCTATGGGGTCTAATGTCCCCTTAGGACACACTTAATCATTTGAATGTGTCACAAGGGGTCATGGGGACTTCCTAGGGGTCCTAACGAGTGATAAGGCGTACTAGGACCCAAAGGAAGTCCCCTTGACCCCTTTCGACATATTTGAACTCTCAAGTGTGTCTAAAAGGGTCATCCATAACCCCTTTTGAAATATTTGAATGCTCAAGTGTTTTTAAAAGGGTCCTACAACCTTTTTTAGACACATTTGATTGTTCAAATGTGTCAAAAGGGGTCATGGAGAATTCCTAGGGCTCCTAGTACGCCTTATCACATGTTATGACCCCTACAAAATATCCATGACCTCTTTTGAGACATTAGAGCTCTGAAGTGTGTCCTAAGGGGTCCTACAACCCCTTTGAACACATTTGAGTGTTCAAATGTGTCAAAAGGGGTCATGGAGACTTCTTAGTGGTCATAATGTGTGATAAGGCATACTTGGACCCCTAGGAAGTCCCCATGACCCCTTTTTACACATTGGAACCCTCAAGTGTGTCCTAAAGGGTCGTAGGACCCCTTAGGACACACTTGAGGGTTCTAATGTGTCAAACGGGATCATGGGGACTTCCTAGGGGTCCTAACATGTGAGAAGGCATACTAGGATCCCTGTGAAGTCCCCATGACCCCTTTTGACAAATTTTAATGCTTAAGTGTGTCCGAAGGGCTCCTATGACCCCCCACTTGAGCATTCAAATGTGTCAAAAGGGGTCATGAAGACTTCATAGGGGTCCTAACATGTGATAATGCATACTAGGATCCCTACGAATTCCCCATGACCTCTTTTGACACATTGGATAGCTCAAGTGTGTCTGAAGGGGTTGTAGGACCCCTTCGAACACACTCAAGAATTCCAATGTGTCAAAAGGGGTCATGGGGATGTCCTAGGGATCCTAACATATGATAAGACATACTAGAACCCCTAAGAAGTACCAGTGACCCCTTTTGAAACATTTGAATCCTCATATGTGTCTGAAGTGGTCCTACGACCTCTTTAGATACACCTGAGCATTCAAATGTGTCAAAAGAGTCCATGGGGACTTTTTAAGGGTCCTAACACATGATAAGGCATACAAGGACCCCTAGGAAGTTCCCATGACCCCTTTTGACACATTTGAACCCTCACGTGTGTCTGAAGGTGTCGTCCATAACCCCTTTTGAAACATTTGAATGCTCAAGTGTGTTCAGAGGGGTCTTACGACCCCTTCGGATACACTTGAGTATTCAAATGTGTCAAAAGGGGTCATGGAGACTTCTTAGGGGCCCTAACTCATGAAAAGTCATACCAAGACCCGTAGGAAGACCCCATGACCCCTTTTCACATATTAGAACCCTCAAGTGTGTCCTAAGGGGTCGTAGGACCCCTTAGGACACAATTGAGGATTCTAATGTGTCAAAAGGGGTCATGGGGACTTCCTAAGGGTCTTAACATGTGATAAGACATACTAGGACCCCTATGAAGTCCCCTTGACCCCTTTTGACACATTTGAACCCTCAAGTGTGTCCAAAGGGGTCGTAGGACCCCTTAGGACACACTTGATGGTTCTAATGGGTCAAAAGGGGTCATGGGGACTTCCTAGGGGTCCTAACGCATGATAAGGTGTACTAGGACCCCTAAGAAGTCCCCATGACCCCTTTTGACATATTAGAACCCTCAAGTGTATCTAAAGGGGTCATAGGACCCCTTAGGACACACTTGAGGGTTCCAATATGTCAAAATAGGTCATGGGGACTTCCTAGAGGTCTTAACATGTTATAAGGTGTACTAGGACCCCTAGGAACTGCCCATGACCCCTTTTTACCTATTGGAATGCTCAAGTGTGTTTGAAGGGGTTGTCCAAACCCTTAGGACACACTTGAGGGTTCTAATGTTTTGAAAGGGGTCATGGGGAATTTCTAGAGGTCTTGGTATGCCTTATCACGCATTAGGACCTCTAGGAAGTCCCCATGACCCCTTTTGACACATTTGCTAAGGGGTCCTATGACACCTTTGGACACACTTGAGGGTTCTAATATGTAAAAATAGGTCATGGGGACTTTGTAGGGGTCCTAGTATTCCTTACCACATGTTATGACCCCTAGGAAGTCTCCATGACCTCTTTTGACACATATGAACACTCAAGTGTGTGCGAAGGGCTCATAGGACCCTTTCAGACACACTTGAGCATTCAAATGTGTCAAAAGTGGTTATGGAACCCTTCAGACACACTTGAACATTCAAATGTGTCAAAAGGGGTTATGGATGACCCCTTTGGACACACTTGAGGGTTCAAATGTGTCAAAAGGGGTCATGGGGACTTCTTAGGGATCGTATTATGCCTTATCATGCATTAGGACTCTTAAGAATTCCCCATGACCCCTTTCGACATATTTGAATCCTTAAGTGTGTCCGAAAGGGTCGTAGGACCCCTTCAGACACACTTGAGCATTCAAATGTGTCAAAAGGGGTCATGGGGACTTTCTAGGGGTCCTAGTATGCCTTACATGTGTTAGGACCCATACAAAGTCTCAGTGACCTCTTTTGACACATTAGAAACCTTAAGTGTGTGCTAAGGTGTCCTACGACCCCTTCGAACATAGTTGAGCATTCAAATGTGTCAAAAGGGGTCATGGGGACTTCATAGAGGTCCTCGTATGCCTTATCATGTGTTAAGACCCTTAGGAAGTCCCCATGACCCCTTTTGACACATTAGAACCTTTAAGTGTGTCCTAATGGGTCATAGGACCCGTTAGGACATACTTGAGGGTTCTTATGTATCAAAAAGGGTCATGGGGACTTCCTAGGGGTCCTAGTATGTCTGATCACATGTTAGGACCTCTAGAAAGTCCCCATGACCCCTTTTGACATATTTGTACCATCAAGTGTGTCCCAAGGGGTCCTACAATCCCTTCAGACACACTTGAGAATTCACATGTGTCAAAAGGGGTCGTGGAGACTTCTTAGGGGTCCTAGTATGCCTTATCACATGTTATGAACTGTAGGTAGTCCCCATGACCCCTTTTGACACATTGGAAGCCTCAACTATGTCCTAAGAGGTTGTAGGACCCCTTCGGACACACTTGAGCTATCCAATATGTCAAAAGGGTTCATGGGAAATTCCTAGGGGTTCTAGTTCACCTTACCATAGGTTAGGATCCCTAGGAAGTCCCCATGACCCTTTTTGAGACATTAGAACCTTCAAGTGTGTCCTAAGGGGTCCTACCACTCCTTTAGACACACTTGAGCATTCAAATTTATAAAAAGGGGTCATTGGAACTTCCTAGGGGTCCTAGTATGCCTTATCATATGTTAGGAACCCTAGGAAGTCCCCATGACCCGTTTTGACATATTAGAGCCCTCAAGTGTGTCCTAAGGGGTCATGGGGACTTCATAGAGGTCCTCATATGCCTTATCATAGGTTAGGACCGCTAGGAATTCCCCATGACCCCTTTTGACACATTAGAACCCTCAAGTGTGTCCTAAGGGGTCGTAGGACCCATTAGGACAAACTTGAGGGTTCTAATGTGTCAAAAGGGGTCATAGGGACTTCTAAGGGGTACAAGTACACCTGATCATGCGTTAGGACTCCTAGGAAGTCCCGATGACCCCTTTTGACACATTTGAACCCACAAGTTTGTCCTAAGGGGTCCTACAACCCCTTCAGACACACTTGAGCATTCAAATGTGTCAAAAGGGGTCATGGGGACTTCTTAGGGGTCCTAGTACACCTTATCACATTTTAGGACCCGTGGGAAGTCCCCATGACCCATTTTGACACATTGGAACCCTCAATTATGTCCTAAGGGGTCGTAGGACCCCTTCGAACACACTTGATCTATCCAATGTGTCAAAAAGGTTCATGGAGACTTCCTAGGGGTCCTAGATCACCTTATCACATGTTAGGACCCCTAGGAAGTCCCCATGACCTTTTTTGACATATTAAAACTCTCAAGTGTGTCCTAAGGGGTCCTATGACCCCTTCAGACATACTTGAGTATCCAAATGTATAAAAAGGTGTCATGGAGACTTCCTAGGGGTCCTAGTATGCCTTATCACATGTTAGGACCCCTAGGAAGTCTCCATGATCTCTTTTGACATATTCTAACTATCAAGTGTGTTCTAAGGGGTCCTAGGACCCCTTAGGAGACACTTGCGGGTTCCAATGTGTCAAAAGGGGTCATGGTGACTTCTTAGGGGTCCTAGTACACCTTATCATGTGTTAGGACCCCTAGGAAGTCCCCGTGACCCCTTTTGACACATTAGAGCCCTCAAGTGTGTCCTAAGAGGTCCTACAACCCCTTAGGACACACTTTAGGGTTCTATTATGTCAAAGGGGGTCATCGGGACTTCCTAGGGGTCCTAACGCATGATAAGGCATACTAGGACCCCTAAGAAGTTCCCATGACCCCTTTTGACACATTGGAAATGTCAAGTGTGTCCTAAGGGTTTGTAGGACTCCTTAGGACACACTTGAGGGTTCCAATATGTTGAAAAGGGTCATGGGGACTTCCTAGGGGTCCTAACGCGTTATAAGTTGTACTAGGACCCCTAAGAACTCTCCATCACACCTTTTGACCTATTGGAATGCTCAAGTGTGTCTGAAGGGGTCGTGCAAACCTATAGGACACACTTGAGGGTTTTAATGTGTCGAAAGGGGTGATGGGGACTTTCTAGGGGTCCTAGTACACCTTATCACATGTTAGGACCTCTAGGAAGTCCCAATGACACCTTTTGACATGTTGGAATGCTCACCTATGTCCTAAGGGGTCCTACAACCCCTTTGAATACACTTGAGGGTTCCAATGTGTCAAAGCGGGTCATGGGGACTTCTTACGGGTCCTAGTAGGCCTTATCACGCGTTAGGACCCTTAGGAAGTCCCCATGACCCCTTTTGACACATTAGAACCTTCAAGTGTGTCCTAAGGGGTCCTACGACCTCTTCGGACACACTTGAGGGTTCAAATGTGTCATATGCCTTATAATGCGTTAGGGCCCCTAGGAAGTCCCCATGACCCCTTTTGACACATTAGAACCCTCAAGTGTGTCCTAAGGGGTCCAAGTGATTTGTGATAAAATGGGTTAAAAAGCTTTGAGAATCCTTTTGCTAGCTTGAGTTTAACCTTATAAAGCCATGATGGATTATGGGAGGTAACCTTGCTGAAGGCTTGCTGAATCCTAAAATTTGGCTAAGTTTGGAATTTTTCAAAATCCCCCAAAATCTAGAATTTACATCTTAACTCCTATGAAGCTGAAACCTATCTCAAACATCTTGGAATGTATTTAACTTGTATTTATACAAATATAAATTAAAGTATAAGAAATTAAATAAATCAAACTTATACTTAAATGTTATATTTCTATAAATCCTTGTAACTTGAAATTGGAAAAAGTGGGGCTGTTCAAATTTCAAAATAGGTGGGCTTTTTTGGATATCCAATATTATCGGATATCCGAAAATATCAAATATCCGATTGTATTGTAACTTGAAATTGGAAAAAGTGGGGCAATTCAAATTTCAAAATAGGCGGGCTTTTTCGGATATCCGATATTATCGGATATCCAAAAATATCTGATATCCAATTGTATCGGATATCTGATTAGGCTTGGTATTTTCTTGTGCATTACCAAATGTGGGTGGTCAACCCTTTAGGTGTGTTTCAGGAGATAGTTCTTGATACCGAGACTGTGACCATGTAGCTGACGACTATTTTTTCACTTGAAATTGATGAAACGAAAAGGGTTTTTTAAAGACATTATTAGCTTTCGATCGATATAATTGCTATCAAATTTTGAGTTCTATAAGTAATTATTACTTATTTTTCAATCGCGTTATCTTTAAATTTGTAACTGACATATTGATTGAAAAAAAACTATAACTTTCAAACCGTTTAACCTTTTTGAAATCCAAAACATGTGTCACATTCTATGCTTCGGCTACTATAAGAAAAAAAAGAGTTTTGAATTTGGTAAAATTTTGAATTAGTTAAGGTGGTCAAACTTGAGTTTTTTTATTTTGAAAAAGTTGTAGCAGAAAATTCATAATTATTTATTTATTTGACCAAAAATTACAAAAAAATATGCGTCACATCCAGGCATGAGTCTACTACTTATATCTAGAATCTTGTGAAAATATATCATCATTTGATTATGATTAAGGTGGTCAGACATACACTTACTCTTTATCTTTTCCCTGAAATTTTCATAGTACTGCATTGAAATCTAAAATTTGAACAATTAGAAAAAAAAAATTTCAAACAAGGGCTAGTAGTTTAGAAACTACATTCAATTTCTTACAGATTCTACTGTACAGATTCTACTGTTACAACTTTTTCACATAAGGTTCATAAGATGTTCAACCTTTTACATCAAGTTGAGTAACCTTGATTTTTTGATTTTTCATTACCACTTAAGGCCATAGTTTGGTATATCATGATCCTGCACATACCCATTACCTTCTATTTTTTCTCTCTCAAAATTTCTCCTTCCTTTTTTTTCTTCTTTTCCGGGTTGAAGAAAATGGTTGCAAGTGTTTCATGGTAACAATAATTTATAGAGACCAAGGTGGTGGTGGTGGCAAGCCTCCTCCATCACAAACTGTCATGGTAGTGGTGTCGACAAAAGTGCATGGTGTCCTCCATGACACTGGTGTTTGCCATTGTCCATGGAATCCACCATGATAGTGGCATCCACCACTAGCTATGGTGTTCGCTAAAACATGTGGCATCTGCCACTAACTATGGCGGCTATTGCGGCATGTGGCACCACCATAGTGGTGACATCCACCACTTTGGTGGTGGTATCTACAACGAGGGTGGGGTGGATACTAGCCAAACCCTCCCTTTTTTTTTTGATGGGTAATAGGCCGAAGCCAAGATCAACAAGGGGCTCAAGAAGACTTGAACCCAAGACCTCCTAAATGAGAGGCTCACAACTTATCATTGCGTTGTGGGGTGTTCCCCAGCCAAACCCTCCCTTAATATAGTATGTTATATTTAATTTTTATTTTTTGTTAAATATTTAAAAATAAATAAAAAATAACAATGTTTCTTTTATAATATATATATCTATCCACAAATATGCTATGATCCAAAGATTGTGCCTCAAATCTTTGAAACACTCCAACTCACTAAGTCAGCCAAGAACACCAACATGCTAGAGGAAAATCACTAAATCCAAATGCAATCCACCCACATGAATAGAAAATGATCTAGAGACATCAACAAGAAACACAAATTACTACAATAGCAACACAAATATCTATGTCTCAGAATTCACAACTATCTCCATACTATTCATCAAGAACACTAAACATCAAACTCTGTCACTCAAGAAAAGTATCTTTCCAACATCCAAATCACAAACCATCCATGATGAGAACACATATCTATGTTCTGAACTCACGAACAGGTTAGCAATGAATGATATTGCATAACTGATCCTCACCAATAAATAAACCACAACACTGTGTCTATTGAAATAGCTAGAAAACTATCCTCTCATAATTCAATCATATGTTGCTCAAATCATATAGTGAACCTCTAAAATTTGACCAAGATCAATTATAGACATTCCATAACACATCTTTAGCTTCATAGAAACTGATATCAAATACATTGTTTATATCAAACCTAAGCTTCAACTAAACAAACAAGGAAATTGTCAGTAATAAAAAATATGCTGACATTAATGAAAAAACATTAATGCTAGTACATATTTGAATTAAATATCTAACAATTTTTCCATTTGGAATTGATTGAAATATATGATGTGAAAAACTAAATTAACACATGTAAAAAAAAAATCCTTAATACATCAATTACTTCCCCTAAGTCTGACACTTCTTTTCCATAGGGGTATCTCTCCCTTGATTCTTCTTTATTTTTCACATGGCTATCTCTCCCCCTTTGACATAAATAATAAAGGCACACATATGAACTAAGTCATAGAGCCAATCAAACATTATCTCAACAACATACCAACTACTCCCCCTAAGGAGATGTCCCCTAAAAGCACCAATCTAGAAGGAAAATAATGTTTGTGAAAGTACAAAACTGCTACAAATCTATGCACATTTCTCTCTAATTAGGAGGGCCTATCACACCAAGCTTATCATAGATATACTCAAAAGTATTCTTTGGTAATGGCTTCATGAAAATATCTACAATCTTATTTTTCCTAGGCACATATTCTAGTTTGATTTCCTTTTCATTCACCTTATCCTTTAAAAAATGATACTTCATAGATTTATATTCTTTTTCTTTGAATGCAAAAAAGGGTTCTTAGCAATATTGATAGCACTTGAATTATCACAATAAATAACAATAGGCTCACCAAATTTTATTTTGATGCCTTGTAGGTTTTGCTTCATCAAAACTACCGAATTACAGTTCCTAGCAACAACAACATACTCAACTTTTGCAGTAGATTAAGATATAAAAGTTTTTTTTTACTGGACCAACCAACTAACTTATTTTTGAAAAATAATACTCCACTTGTATTACTTTTCCTATCATCCACATTGATTGCCCAATCAACATTAGTATAAACATACAATACAAGATCATCATCCCTAAGATACCATAGGCCATAGTCCGCTATTCCTTTCAACTATTTTAATATCCTCTTAATAAAAACAACATATGATTCCTTCTGTTCTTCTTGAAATGTCACAACAATGTAAATAACATTCATTATGTCTAGTCTGGTCTGAGTCAACTATAGAAATCCATTAATAATTGTTCTGTACCTTTTCTGATTAGAAAATGTAGAACCATCATTTTTTGTTAACTTGCAACTGGTAACCATAGGGGTTCCAATAGGTTTGTATTAATCCATTCAAAATCTCTTCAATAGTTCCTTCACATACTTAGACTATGATATGAAAATCCTTATTTTTATTGAGTAAATTGAAGACCAAGAAATAACTTCATCTCATGTATCATTGAAATATCAAGTTCCTTTTGCATCTCATCGTAAAAATCCTTACTCAACTTTCCATTTTCACCAAAAATCATATCATCTAGAAATACATCAACAATCAATATATTTTCATGATCAAATTTGAAATATAAATTAACGTTAAGAGATCCTTTACTAAAACCAAGCTTCAATATTTATACTTACCTAACTTTTCATACCAAGCTCTCAGTGCTTGTTTCAATCCATATGATGTTGTCTTCAATCAACACACCATGTCACCTTGATCAGTCAAAGAAAAACCATTAGGTTATTCAATGTATACTTCCTTTTCCAACTCTCAAATCAAGAATGGACACTTAACATCCATATGATATACCTTGAAACTTTCATAAGTATCATATGAAAGAAAGATTATAACTACCTCAATTCTAGGAATATGATCAAAAGTATCCTTAAAATCAATACCTTCCATCTATGAATATCTTTTGTAAACCAATCTAGCTTTGTTCCCTACCACTTGACCATCTTTATTTAGTTCTTTTCTGAAAACCCATTTTTTTTCAATCACATTCTTGTCCTTTGGTCTGTGAACTAAGATCCGTGTTTTATTATTCTCAAAATTTTCTAGTTCATCTTTCATTTACTTAACCAAAATTTCATCTTTTCCGACTTCATCAGCATCCTTAGGTTCAACTTTAGAAATCAAACAAATTTCATTTTTGATTTTAGCATGTTTTCCTCTAGTCATGATACCTTGATCTTTATCACCAATAATCTACTTTTCTAAATGATTTAACCTTACATATTTTTGAGTCTTCAGATTATCTTTTGTAGAAGACTCTTGATTTTTGACTTCTTCTTCATCAACAACTTCTTCATTCTATTTTGTTGATATGGATTCCGATTCTACACTTGAAAAAACTAATTTCATTTTTCATCATTTGACTCATAACAACATGACTTAACCTATTTGTGATAATTTTCATCAACTCTCACAGTAGCAGTTTGGACTATCTTTCTCAATCGATTGTTAAAACATTTATAAGATTTCTAACCAAGAAAGATTCCTTCATCACATCTAGGATATAACTTTCCTAAGTCTTCATCTCTTTTGATATAGCATTTACTTCCAAAGATTTTAAAATACTTCAATATGGGAACATGACCATACCAAATTTCATAAAGGGTCTTCCTAGTACCATGCTTTATTTGAAATCAGTTTAATATGTAAGCTGTAGTACTCATTTATTCTCTCTAGTACATTTGAGGTACATTTTCTTCCATCATAATTATTCTTGCAGTGTCAAATTTGTTCCTTCACTCTGCAATTCTATTCTGTTGAGGGGTTCAGGGAGCTCACATTTATCTTCTTATTCAATTTTCTTCATAGTAAGCATTAAATTATCTTGAAGTAAACTCTCCACCTCTGTCCAATAAAAAGAAATTTAGCTTCAATCCTATATTAGTCTCAACCATAGCTCTAAAGATCTTGAATTTGTCAAAATGTTCATATTGTTCCTTCAAAAATATAACCCACATTATCCTTGAATAGTCATCAACCAATAGTATAAAATATTTGTCACCATAACAACCCCTAGTTCTAGTAGGACCACATAAATTTGTATGCGACAAATCTAACAGTCCACTTGAAGAATATATCTTTCTTTTAAAAACATAGATCTTGTTAGCTTTCTAAACTGACATTCCTTACATATAGCATTATTAGGCTTCATCAATCTAGGTAGATCTCTTACAACATGTGTAGTACTTATCTTCACAATGTTATCAAAGTTTACATGACAAAGTCTCTTATGCCACAACCAACTACCATCAATTATAGCAATCAAACATTTATCCTCTAGATGATATTCAAATGAAAAATATTACCACTAGTCTTGGTACTTGATGAAGTTTCATTTCCAGAGCTTCCTTTGATTATGCACATTCCATCTTTGGATTCCAACATGTATCCTTTATCAACAAGCCATCCAACACTCAAAAGATTATGATTTAAACCTTCAACTTATAAGACATGTCATCAATATTATTCTTACCATAAAGTATAATTGAACCTTTCTCTTTAATAAAATAAAGAGTATTTTTATCCAATGTGACAACACCACCATCATACATTTACAATTTCAAAAAATTGTTCTTATCCCTAGTCATATGATGTGAACAACCATTATCTATTACACAGTCATCTTTTACCTACACATGTGCAGCTAGGGTTTTCTCTTCAATAAAAAAGGTAGGGTTCTCATCTCTAATTTAGAAATAAAGATAATCTTTTCAGACTCTTCATCATTCACACCCTCACTATCATAATAATACTTCTTATGATATTTATGCTCAAATTTGTTAGGCTTATGATTTGGTACTCTTTCTGGACATCTAGAAGCAAAATGACCAAACTTATTGCAAGAAAAACATTTCAAAGGTAGCTTCCCTTCATACTTACCTACACCTTTAGGAACTCTTTTGCAATCATGGATTGTAGCTCTTCTAATTTTCATTCCTCTTCTTCAATCTCTTACCATTTATTAGCATATCTAAATCCAAACTTAGATGAACTTGAATAACTTTCACTAGATTCTAGGTGACCCCACAATAGTGGGTTACACTTTTTTAGACATGATGATTTTTGCTGAAATAACATATTTTTAATAAAATATGACAATTTAACCCTTGAGAGGTTCTATTTGAAGGAATTAATTACAAATGGTTAGCTCAAAGCCTCTTAGATTAAAAAAACATTGATATAACATCTATACTCCCCATTCATACCTACAATGGAGTCTCCTTCGCACCTATTAAAATAATAACAAAAAATCACTTCGACTTTATGTTTTGGTAGATCAAATGAATCCATTTGGAAAACCTATCTATGTAGTATGATGTTATTCAGAAAAAGCTTTCTAATGAATATAATTTTAATACATATTGAGTTCATTATCACTTTTAAATATTACTTTAACTAAACATAGGTTGTTTGGTCATTCAACAACATGTCTCTTCAAGACTTCAAGAAAAATTAGTAAATTACGAAAAAAATTTATGAAAAATATGCAGGAAAAGAGTATTTGTGCTACCTTTCTATAAAAAAGAAAAAATGAGCTTCCATATACACAGATTAAGAAGAGCGATCCAAGTGACCTTATGTCTAAATTACAGTTATTGTCACTTTAGAACTTAATAAACTATGAAATATTGACCCAAAATGAATAAACCAATTGAATCCTTTAGATATTGAAGTTACAAATATAATCTCAAAATAATTACGTCATTATCATATTTTAAAAAAAAGAGTTATGCTGATCCAAGTGACAGTAACTCCTTAAAAACATAATTTTCACACAAACCACTTTTCGAAGGAGAAGGAAAAATGAATTTTAATTTAAAATAAAAGAAATTATTTAGAAACTAGAAAGAAAATTCTAAAATACTCTAGTTTACATCATCTTCAAATTCCTAATAGTTTTGCGGCAACAGGTGTTCGAAAGTGAAGTTTTTTCTTAGAATGCTGATCTCTGTTTCAAAGTTGGCCAAAAAGTGGCACACACTATTGTGGGACTACCCTTCATAATTTGGCTTGTATTTAGAAATATTATCTTTAAATGTAGATTCATACTTAAGAATATTATCATGAAATCTAGTCATTTCGAAAGCAGATAACTTATCAAGCAATGTATCATAAGCAAGAGGAAAAGATGTCAAAATTTTAGAAATAATCTCATCCTCATCTAAAGTTCCACCAACACTTTTGATTCCAAAAAAAAGTTTGGTCACCTTTTGAGCATATACATGAGTGTTTTCATCTTCACTCATCCTCAAGGATTCTTGCTTCCCTTTCAGGATCTACAACTTTTCTTGCTTCACATAGGAGCCGAGCCTTCATGTAATGCTTCAAGTTTTGTTGATACCTCATGTAGTTTCCAACTCCATGAAAGTTATATATTCGACATGTAATAAGGCGCTCAACAAGGTTTCCTTGATTAATAATATCAAATTTCCACAATCCATTTTTATCTACATGTGCATTTCTGGATTCGGTTGAGTATGTTTTTTAGCATCAACATTTCGGATCACACTCCGTGATCCATCATTAGGTTTCCTTGGCTCTCATGTTACATCCAATTTTTTTCTTCTCATTGGTAGTAGCAAGGGACAAATCTATAGGAGGCTTGTAATATTTCTTTGTAACATACCAATATCCTTCACCGATGCATCTCAAATGTGTAATCATTTTTCCCTTCCATAAAGAGTAATTTGTACCATCAAATCTCAAACTATCTTTCTTAAAAGATACCATTTGGGGTCACCGAAAGTGGTTAAGCTCTAGAAAGAGGATCTAGCTCAAATACTAATTGATAGAAATAAGATAACACACACACAACTAAGAGGGGGATTGAATCAGTTGTGTCTAAAATAGTTGTGTCAAAACCAAAACTATAAAATGCTCAACTTCCTAACGTAGATGCACAAAGATAAACATGAAACATCAACACAAAACACCATAATTTTACATGAAAAATTGATTAAGGGAAGAGCCACGGTGGGGATCAAACCCACAAGATGATGTACTAGCACTTATAACCCTATTAAAAGTATAATAGGGAACACACATGAATTTAGGCTCACTATCTAGATCTTACTATTCAAATACAAACAAGAGAAACAACCCAAAATACATCTAGGGATACAACCCTCAAAATGGACTAGAATCCACTATGGACAACAATCCACTAATTAATTCAACTGAGTGATAGCATCTAAGACATGCCAATACAACCCCAATGAAGTAAAACTCTATTTTGAATTTATCCTAGATTCTACTCATACCTCTTTGCACATCCACTAATATCACTTCATCCAACATCTCACACATCCATACCTTAAATTCACAATTACAAATGATATTATCTTGAAATACATTACATCAACTCATTACAACTAGGTTGTCCATGAACCTAATTATGAAATATTGCAAAGATTCATACATAATCCTTGATGTGATCTAAGACATGTCAGCTAAGACATAGCTAGGACCCAAATCTCCATCCACAAACACACAACGATCCAAAGATCACGCCTCAAATGTTCATCACACACTAAGTTACCATGTCATCCAAGAACACAAACATGCCACAAGAAAATCACTGAGTCCGATCACATAAATCAATGTGATCCACCAATGCAAATAGAATACTATCCATAAATATCAACAAGCAACATGAATTATCACAACAACAACACAAAAATCTTTGTCTCATAATTTACAACTATCTCTACACTATTCATCAAGAACACTAAACATCAACCTTTGTCACTCAAGAAAAATAGCTTGCCAGCATCCAAATCATGAACCATCCCAGTTGATAATACACATCCATGTTTTGAATTCACTAAAAGGTTAGCAACCAAAGATATTGCATAATCGATCCTCATCAATCCAAGAACTACAACATTGTCTGTACTAAAATAACCAAAACACTGTCATCTAAAAAATCAATCATAACTTTCTCAAATCATACAACAAACCTCTACAACTTGACCAAGAATAATTACAGATATTCCACAACACAGATCTCCAACATCACAACAACTGATATCAAATACACCATCCATACTGAACGAAAGCTTCAATTAAACAAATAAGGAAATTGTCAAGGATAAATAAATATGTTGACATCAATGACAAAATTTTAATGCGAGCACATATATGCATGAAATCTCCAATAGTGTTTGGCAAAAATATAACACAATTATCTTGAGTTTTACAAGTCGAAGTTGTGGAACACCTTTCATACAATAATAACAATTGATTTTCCTTACATTTGTATTTGATCTTTTATTACTTTTTAGTAAGTATAATACATTCCTATATTGATAATCAACTTTCGTATATTCTACAACTCTTTTTGTATTATTCTAAGAGTTGTCTGATTTCTAAGACAGGGTTGAAATTATGTCTTCTTTTAGAATTTATTTGGTTAAGTGTATGTATACCTATAACTATTGTATTTAAAAGACAAATTGTTTAACATAGTTGTCTTAAATATAGTCATCATTTCTAGATCATTTACTTCCATTATTTGTCTAATATTAGACCTCACGTTGCTTATGTAATTTGATGTAAAGATTTAATTTTCCATTTTAAGTTTGAATAGTTGTTACAAAAAGAAAATTTAGCATTAATTATTTTTTCTCTAATATTTTATTCAAATTACTGGACAAATCTCTCCCATACTTAGTTTAAATCTAGTTGATACAATTTAGTTGATATACGTAGTTTAAACTTATCACTCCAATTTCTTATTTTTATTTTTTTTAGAGTTAGGAAGCCTAACTTCAAAGTACAAGATAATTCATTTTACCATATTCAAAATATTATGTCGCTATTTTAAACATCATAATAATACAATAGTACAAGTTGTCAAAGCGTTTTTTGTTTAATGATAAAGTACATGTTGTAGACACTAAAATGGTGCTGATTTCAAATATTCTACAATATAAAAGTTAAAAAAATAAATAAAAAATCTATACTATACTACAAACCACTAAGATCACTTTATTACGTATAAGCATTAATATTCTAATATATCAACAATTCTACATTGCCAAAACTTTTTTCTGTACTCTATTATATAAAAACCATAATATCTGAACATATCCATAATTTCACAAAAAGTAAAATATCTTAACGCAAACTTTGTTATTTATAAACTTTTATATTATTACAGATGTTTCATATTTCATTATGTATAAACCTTAATATTCTGACAAATTTGCCATGCTTTATTCTTACAGTCTAACAAATCTTCCACCCCTTACTAAATATACAACTTAATATGTCATATTACATATAAACCTTAATATTCTAACAGATCTTCCATATTTTATTACATATAAACCTTAATATTGTAACAAATCTTCCATACCTTATTACATATAAACCTTAATATATATTCTAGTTCATTGCCTATAAACCTTAATATTCTATCAGATCCATGATTTCACATGGCCAAAACCCTCTTCCAGGCAGGTCGAGAGGAAATATCTTCCCACCAAGAATTCACATGTTTCCTATTCTTTATCAGGTAACCTTTATCAATAGTGTTCACTATATATTCCATAGATGGAAGATGAGACAGGTCAGCAAGGCTGTAAAAGTTTCCTCCCAAGTACTTGCTCTTGGACAGCCTCTCTTCATACACATCCAACACCTCACCTAGCTTTTGGACACTGCTCTCAATCAAAGCCTTGTCCTGAGGCTCATTAAAAATTGGGGCCAAGATCAGCTGATAAACTAATGTATAAACATGAGGATTAAAGTTCTGTCCTTCAACTTCAAGCCATTGTTCAACCAATGCTCTCTCCTCCAAAGTCTTGCCCAGCAAACAAGTTCCCTCTCCTGCATATTTATCTGCATAGTACCTTATGATAGCCCTTGATTCTGTACACACCCAATTGATAAAAGCTCAGATCTACACTGCCCAAACCAGATACATATTTATACATTGATTATATTCATGGTGGATGCACTAACCATTAAATTTTGCACACATACAATAAATGTATCACAGGAAAGTAATTATGTAAGGTACCCACATAAGTTTTGAAAACAAAAATTAAACATATCAGGTGGAAGAAGATAATCTATCGATATAATCTGAATATATCAGGTTTGAAAGAAGTAGCATAGACTACCCATAAACATATATACAATTAGCATGATTACCAAACAGTGTGAGATCTCCATCCTGTACCACTGGAACTTTTCCAAATGGCTGCATCATACATCATACAAATACAAATACAAGTTACCAACAATATATTCAAATAAATGGATTATTATAAAACCAAAAACAACAGAACAAATTTATATTATATGAAAGGTGCCCTACTTGTAAGGCCAGGAACTCTGGTTTCTTTTGCTCCCCTTTATTTATATCAACAGGCACAATTTCAAACTCAACATCATTCTCTATGAGGCATACAAGCACCCTTTTGCTGCAGGAGGAATAGGTAGGCCCAAACAGCTTGACAGCCATTTTGCTTTCCTTCTCTAATGAAAAGAAAACAATCCTTTTTCCTATCAGAAGCTCCAAGAGGTGCTATGCATTTGAGGGAGTTGATGGGGAGGTATTTATAGAAGATGGGAGCTAACAAAAGAATTGGGCTCTCTAATAAATCACGAATATTAATAAAAAACATTTGGTTAGTTCCATTTTTAAACCACGCTACCTTTCACTTCCCCTTCGACTTACCCATTCTCCCACAGCAACATCTCTTCATCTAAATATTTCCTGCGCACTGTCACCAAAGGGGCGCGAATCAAGAAATTTAGAAAGAAATATAAATCTTACTATTTCCTTACATTCATGACGTCTGCCTAGTTTTTTCACTCGTGGTGTCTATTCCTCCACGTGTTATTTGGCTTCACCGTTGCAAATTCAATAAATCCATTTTGGCACAGTGTCTGCAATCATTGTATTTTATGCAATTGGACGACATTTCTTTTTAAACAATTAAAGTATATTGACTATATTTTCACAGGACAGTACGTGGACATTGATAGCATTCACATGGGTACGTCCACAAGTTCAACCATGGTCATCAAAGGATACTTTTTAGTTTCGTGTTAAAGACATTTCTGAACCATAGCATCTGCATTGTATGGATATCACCATAGGAGCTTTTGGAGTTGGAAGGTTGTTAACAAGATTATCAAGAAGAAAATTTTATGTAGAAGTTGATGGATGTTCAAATTCTATTTCAAAACTTTATATATATATATATATATATATATATATATATATATATATATATATATCAATCGATTGATCGTGGAAGTGGAAATTATAACATCTGACAAATTCCTTTTTGATCGATGGCTAAATTCTATTTCAAAGCTTGCATAAATTGACGTTCTTGTGTTACATATTGTATTTCATTATCTCATCTCTTTTTCTCAACCATTTGCTTTCCTAAAGCATGCTCACAAACCTAATGAATGTGTGATATAATATTTGATAACCCACTGCGCTTCATTAAATAAACAATCATTTTTATAGAACATGCAACCATCATCTCTAACACAAAAATAAAATGAAGTCTATGGATAACTTTAGTAGTTGCATTGCACCATTCTCCTATCACATTTTGTTAGTATGCAGAGAAGAACAAATATTGTATAATAGTTCACCACATAGAAAAATCAAACTGGTATTTACAACATGTATTACAAATTTTAAAACATACACAATAAAGTGTCTTACAAGATTTAGATGCCCTTTTGTTATTTTTTCAAAATTGGACGTCTCAATTTTTTTTTGTAGAATGTTTCTTGGCTACATTTCAAGTAATATTTAGGAAGTGGTGTGCAACCTTGATCACCAATTCTTAACTTAAAACATGATCTCTTACATTGAGTGATACTCTAAAGTTAAATTCCCAAAATCATCGACTTTAATTTTTGTGCTATTAATTAGATTCTTAATTTCTTGTTTTCCTCATGATACATTTTCCTCAATAATCAAGTCTCTCTTATTTCCTTGTTTAATTGTATTGTTATTAATTTACGAGCAACTCTATTATCTTATTAATTTATGAGCAACTCTTTTATCTTTATCCTTACAAGTCTTTCCCATAGAATTGAGTGCAATAAAAATATTGTTAACATTAATAGTATTTCAATCCAATTTTTATTCACATGAGCATTTAATTTCTTTAGTAATGGTCTCTTTTTTACATCTTTAATAATTGTACAAAAGGTTGAAATTGTTCACAATGTCTTATTAACAATATTAACAAGTACATTCATAAATGTTTTTTAAAGACCACAATAAAATGAATTGTGATCACCTCTTACATTAAAGATTTATATTATGTTCTCATCATTTTCAAGTACAACCATTTTGGAGCTCTTGAATGCTTTTAAATTTTGTTAGAGTCATTATAAAATGATAGATTTTAAATTTATTTCATTATTACTATTGTTTCATGTACTAGGGTTTTAAAATCTTTATACTATATTTTAGGTCTTATTAGTTTATGCCATGTTAGGAATACTAATGCATTTATTCAATTTAATATTTTAATCTAGGAAGAATAGGTGGTGTTTGTCACAATTAATATGGGGTTTGAAGGGGAATAGATTTGATGGGTGTGGTTGATTCAGATATTGATGGTGGGGATGTGAAAGATGGCACTTTTCAAAATGATGTGGAGCATGCAGTGAGCTCTCATGCCTAGATTGGGCCCCCCAAAAATGATGTCCAAAAAGATTCTCAAGGATTGATGTTTGAGACATATGCTTTTATCTCAAAAATAAATAAACTATGGGAAAATTTGTTTTGAGTTAAACATAACCCTAAAATATTTTTGGCCTCAACTGGCAATATTTCTAATCCAACAAGTGGTAAGTATGCAATGTATTCAATCACACATTGATTGTATTTTAATAGAAGGGTTTACTCTATCACACCTAGGGTAGATATTAGCATTTCATTTATGCACTTATGTATTCTATCTCATATAAATTTAGACATACTCTAGATTACGAGAACTACACACTTTATCTCTATTACAATTGACTATTCATGGAGGTAGAAATAACCTAAACGGGGGGTTGACAAAGGAAAACCCTTATTAGCCACCCACAAAAACAAGTCTCATATTTGAAGGTGCATAAGACATTGGATTTAGCTATAGGAGCATCAGAGCCACCATGGAATAGAGATGATATGTCTGCAACTTCTTCTACCATAAAACCTAGGGTATAGATCACAATTTTCATTATGTCCCTAGGTACATATCACCATTGACATTTTTTCCCTCATAAAAAGTACTGACATTTCTAGTGTGCAGAGTTATAGGCTCCAAGATAAGAAAATCTATAGTTATAGGGCATTTTGGGCTTCTGAAAGATTGGAATTCAAATCTGAAGTTTCATTTCTCCCATTTTGTTTCCAAGTGCATTCAAATATTTTCCCTTTCCATCTTTATCAAATTTTCAATTAGATTAGCTCTTACTTATTCTCTTATTCACTGATATATCTGCTCTCTTTCTCAATTTTTAAGAAACAAAGGAATAGAAACCCTAAAAGAAAAAATATTGCATTTGTATCCTTACCATCGAAGGGTGTTGATCTAATTTTCTTTCAGGTGGTTTCATATTCTCATGTTTGTTATGAATTGAGAAATACCCCTCTTACACTTCTTACCATTTCATACATCACAATATATATACATATATATTATAGATGCTTATACACACATACACATGATTTGTAAAAAAAACTAACATCTATCCTTTAATAATTTCTTTTGTGAAAATGGTATAATTGTAATACATTACTTGTATTAGTCTAAATATTATTTACTCTAACTTATATTTCACTTAGGTATATTAATTGTAATTTATATTTTCTAGGTTACATTATTATCTACACCTGAGTAGTTGGGTTTACCTATTCCTACCTAACCTTTTTATATTATTTGTATACATGACACTTTTTGTGTCCCCTTTCATCAACTTCCCTTTCATATATAAACAAGCTTAAATACACATTGTAATATCAATAAATGAATCAAGTATTTATTTCCTCGCATCTTCTGATGGTTGGCTTGTCTTGGTGTAATTCTAAAGGGTGCAACTTTCAATATCCTAATTTATCCAACATGGTATCAAACCCATTAAATATTTAAATATTCCTATTGAAACCCTTCACTATATCCTATTTGGATTAGATTTTGACATTTGAAAAAAATCAAATTTTCTATTTTTCCCTAGTTTCAATTTTCTTATTGATTGGCTTTCTTATTAGTTTGGATTGTGTTTGTTGTAGATAAATTTTCTAGGAAATAAATATCTCTATTTGTATATATTAAAAGGTATATTTCCCTTCCTTAAACTTTGTTTTCTATAGTATTAATCATTGGTCAATGACAATATTTGTTATCTGGTAACTTTCTTAGCAGGCATTGTGTATTGGTTGGCATGTTTACTTGTTACTTGGAACTTGTTTATTTGGATTTAATGTGGTGTAAAATCTTTCCACATCTTATTTATTGAGTTCGTCATTCCCCAATCCATACACCGCATATGTTTTTTTACAAATTAGGTTCTTATTCTATTTCTAGCCTCTTTGGCTATATTACATCTTTCAAGAGGTTTTCGTTTTAATATGATGGTTATCTCTCTTTTTTTTCAAAGAGATTTCTTAGTTGAAAATGGTATTTTATTTGAGGGAGAACTATATGCAATGTAGTAGTTTCATAATCACTCATATTACTAAGCTTTATTTACTACCATATTTGTATAATCATGCTCCTTTTCCTAGTACAAATAATGAGAATCTTATTTTGAAAGATTATAGGGATCAAGTCTTTAGAGTTATTTTTTATTATATACATGATGAAATTTTAGATTCACTTATTCAAAGTGTCCTAAAATGCTCTATAGGCTCAAATTTGGGAGTTATATGGAGATCATGATACTCTGCCATCTCTTGGTGATCTTCACTATTCAGAGGTAGTGGATCAACCTTCACTTCTTTTGAGATTTTTTTCATTCCTAATCAATAGGTATTGATTTCTTTTCCTATCTGAGATTCTGATTTTATCGATATTAGTTTATTATTTGTGAAGTCTCATATGTAAGATTTGGGAGACACATTTGAGGAATTATCTCATATATTTGATTATCATTGTGATACTTCTACTATCACTTAATGTTTTCCTTTAGATCTTATTCAAAATCAGAGCCCAGTGGTTCCTTGTTTGACACATTCTCTTGTGATCATACATGTTCTTGATTGGTTTTAGGCATCATCTTCCAAGGCATTAGTGACATGTGAGAATATTTTGCAGACATTATAATCCTACATTTGGATTAGATTTCCTTACAATTCCTATCTAGAATGATAAACATTCATGTCTTTCTACTTGTTCTATCTTCTTCCTAAAGAGAGACAAGTTGTTTGTAATAATTGGATTGTTTTTTTTCCTCAAACACTTATGATTCTTTTAGGTGATTATTCAGGCTGGGGGACAGGATGGATACATACACATTCACCTTTCCTCTTATGGTTCAAAGCCATCAATTGATTCCTCAAGATGAATGTATTTATTGGGAGGTATTGATGTTGATACCTCCATTCATCACACATTATATTCATTTATATTTTTACTTTTTTGAAGTTTCTCTTTTTTGTAAATGACACATGGTTGGATTATCTCAGATGGATGTGGTCAAGGGATGATAAACTAACTTTTTAATTAGGGCTAAAATGACATTACAGTTTTTGCTTCTTGCCTTTATTGTAGTGAAGTGTTTTGTACAACATTTAGCCATTGATGTTGCTCTCTGCCACCTCATATGAGTTACGGCTTATTTTGGAAATGGAATTGGTTTGTTGTTTGGTGCTCAATTGTCAAGGACTTGATTAAAAGTATCTATGTCACTATGGTTATGTGAAATATACCAGGAGAGGCTTCACGAATTTGCTTTTAAAAGTTATACTTTTACCTTTAAGTACAATCTTCTTTCTCATGGCTATCAAATAATCTTCTAGTCGATATATGGATGCTATGTTCATTAACCATTATATTCTTAAATTGGTGTTTAGCAGAAATTGTGCTTATTTTAAATATGCTAAATTTATAGGCTCTATTTATGGTCATTTTATGCATGAACACATATGTATACAACTCTGATACCATGTAAAATTTGATGAAAAACAAATCTATTAAGCCCAAGAAACCTACATGCAAAGACTTGTCACAAGGAAGAAATATGTAGGAAACAAACAATGGTTTTTCTTGGACTATATGAAAATTTATTATCAGCCAAAAGAAAATTGAATGAAAATATACAATGGATCAATCCTTATGGAAGGAGATTGTAAAACCTAATGGGAAACCCTAATAGGTAAATAGACATTTAATAATTAGATTTAATTATTAAATGTCTAATACAAGGGCATAAAGTGAAATCTTAAGAGGTAATAAAGTTAATTTAATTAATGTAATTAAATTAATTCTTTACTCTAACATTTATCATAGGATGTTTCTCCTTTCCTCATTTGTAAAATATTATTCACATTTCACTATACATGGTTATCTAACATGGACTAGTTGTTAGAATCCATCGTCATATCTTTTAGCATAATAATATTTACCCCTGTATTAATGTAGTGAATAAAATGGTAATCAATGGTAGACCACCAAGTTCCACATACATTGGAATACAAAACTCCCAACAAATTGAATCTGATTAGCACAACCAAGAGAGTAATGGTGCAAATTCATGATCTACAAAATGTGGGGTGTTTGTGGTTCCTTATCACAAAAATGAAAATGATATATAAAAATAATAAATGACTAAGTAAATAAAATGTAATGAGAGGAATGAACTTATCTTGAGAGTAGGAGAGAACAAGTAAATTTTAGAACTAGATCTTACTGTCAAAGAGTTGTTAGAATCATGAATAGTTCTGGATCTAGTACTCTAAAACATGAAAATTTTGAATGTGAAAATTTCATAATTTGAGCTCTATGCTAACTCAAGTCATCCTTGTCCAAGAAATTCAGCCTTGTCCTAGAGATCCAAAAACTGGTGAAATCTGTAGAGGACCTATCACAGATTTTGTAACTCAGGAAATCCAGATCTGAAACTCCACCACCTATTCTTGCACATAAAAGAGAAGGGGAAATTTAAGTGGGAAGGGGATTTCCTTGGTCAAGCCCCTTTATAGGAATTAACCTTGAAATTAAATAGATATAGGGTGACCCCAAAATAGTGGGTTACACTTTTTTAGAGATGTTGATTTTTGTTGAAATGACACATTTTTAATAAACTATGATGATTTAAGCCTTGAGAGTTTACATTTGAAGGAATTAATTACAAATGGTTATCTCAAAGCCTCTTAGATAAAAAATATTGATATATAACATCTATACTGCTCATTCATACCTACAATGGAGTCTCCTTCAAACCTATTAAAATGCTGACAAAAAAGCAGTTCGACTTTATCTTTTGGTAGATCAAATGAATCTATTTGACAAACCTATCTATGTAGTAAGGTACTATTGAGAAAATTCTTTGCAATGATTATAATGTTAATATATATTAAGTTTATTATGACTTTGTATTTTTAATTTTACTAAACATAGATATTTCACCATATGTCTACCTCTATGTTTGATGCTTATGCAAAATAGTAAATGAGAGAAATTTTTTTATTAAAAATATATATGACCTAGGTATTGAAGATCTCTTTCTATCAAAAAAATAAAAATAAAATTGGACAAATACGTGATAAGTTATAAGCTATGTAGTCAAGGTATGTCAAAATTAAGGTTTAGTCAACTTAAATCGTTAATAAAATATGCAATAATAATGATAATACTATCAAACCAATTGCATGCCCTATGTATGAATGTTACAAAACTAAATTATAAATAATCACATTGATATCTATTTTAGAAAAAAAGTTATGCTCTATGAAAACAATGTAACTCTTTAAAAATGACGTTTACAACAACATACTAGTTTTTATGGGAGAAAGAAAAAACCATTCAAATCAATTAAATATAAATATAAATATAAATATAAATATATATATATATATATATATATATATATATATATATATATATATATATATATATATATATATATATATATATATATATATAGAATCTAGACAGAAAATCCAAAAAGACTCTAATTTACTTCATCTTCTGATTTCAAACAATTTAATAATAATGTGCATCCAAATCTAAAAGTTTTTTTCAAAATGCAGAGTTCAGTGTCTGTTCAAGCAAAAAAGTGTAACCCACTATTGTGGGTTCACCCTATAATTTATATAATAATGTTTTCATGTAACAAAGACTATATCTAAACAATGGAATATATCATACCATGTAGATTCAATTATCCTTAGAATGTGATCACATACATGTTTATTAAATAGATTTGACTCAACATAAAAGATAAAAGGGAAACCATCGAAGAAAAAACCTCATGTATTAGATGTTGTAATTCACCTTAATGAAGAAGAGAGAAAAGGGAAAGACTTGATGGATAAATGTAGATCTCCTTCCTTGATGTCAAACTCCTTTTCTTGACCTCCAATGGGGGACTAGAGATATCTATCTATGGAAGAAAGTGTTTTTCATGCATGAAGAAAATGATGGAGTGAAAACTTAAAATTCTTGATGGATTCCTTGCACTCGAATTCTTGATGGGATTGAATTCTTTATGATTGATGCCTTCAATGGATTCTTTCTTTCTTTCTTGAATGTTGAATGCAAAATAGATTTATTTATAATTATTGCATGAAGATAAGATGCAAAATTGAGAGGAAGAGGTTTCCTTTTATACACATTTTGGGGCTTAGATCCCACAGGCCAACCTTGAATAAGAATCTAGGAGAAACTACCCAGCACTGGGCCTGGAGCCCACTAAAAGAAAAATTCCTAGGACAAGGTTGACTTGGGTCGACCTTGTCTAGGAAAATATTTTTAAAGTTTGTTCGAGACCTAGGGTTGTCTTCAAAGAAGGGTATTTGAAATCCTCGTCCTCTCGGGAAATCCAAACAAATCTTGAAATGCACAATGCATGAAAAGGACCTAAGAGGAAAAATAAATTGTGAATGGATAGAAAATAGAAAATATTCTTATAAATTAGAGCCAACCTCATGTTTGAAGAAGGACGACCTATATCTAAAATAAGTATACATTTAAGTGCAATATGATATCCTACCATAAGAAGCACACAAAAGTAGGCTAAAAAGAGAACTGAAATGTACACAAATTAAGTGCTTACTTTTTAGGATGGTACATTTATCCCCTATTTTAGAGGGATTATGAGACAAACTCATGCTCATAGTAAAGGAAGAGATAGAAGAAAGAAAGATATGAAAGAGAGAGAGATGATTATGAGACACACTCATGCTCATAGTTATGCTAGTCAAATCTACAATAAAATTTTATTTGCACAGGATGGATTTTTTTTCCATATAGGGAAGATTTGTTTTTGAATGGGGTTGCCTCAAAATGTTTCAACTTTGGAATTGTCAGTTTTTCATTGTTACGGCTTTGGAAATTCTAGTTTTGTAATTGTTATAGCTTTGGAAATGTCAGTACATAATGTACACTGGAGGTTTTATATATTCCCCACTCCATATGATGGAACTTTAGGAGACATCTTAAGGAAGAGAATCAAGGATACCTACTTCTTACAACAAGGAAATATACTTAATACAATAATGTATTCCATGAACTTAGCTAAGAGAATTCACTCTTATGAACTAAGAAAATAGATAATTGTAAAAGGATATTCTTCTTGTAGGAAGAGACCCTTGAAAGGAAGAGATATTGTCTACAAGAGATCTACTTCTAAGAGGAGTTCTTCATCAAAGCTAACATCTTCAAGACAAATAGGGGAAGGAGAAAAAGAATGCACCCATTTAGCCCAATTTTACCAAGTGAAATAGGAATTCTTGATGAAGGATGACATATTTTGAAACACATATTAAGGGAAGTTGTTTATAATAAACCTAGTTTTACAAATAAAGAAGAGGTTGTGATTAAGGATGCACTCCTCTCGTATAAGAGAGAATCCTAAATCAAAATGAACAATTATTTATATGAAAAGAATGTCATATGATAAAAAAAAATGCCAATTTACTAAGGAAAGTAGCTCCTTATAAAAGATAGAAAAAAATATGCACAAAATCTTTCCCCCCAAGCGTGAAGGCAAGAAAAAATATATAATATGTAACCCTGTTCATGATAGTTACTTCATAATAGATAGACAATCCCAAGAAAAATAATCTACAAATTAGAGAAAACCCCTAATGTAAAAAAGACATATATATTATATAATAGACATCACAAATAAATTAAGAAAGTCATCAAGGAAAGAAATGAGAGGATGAGGATGATTATTAAATGATAGAGATTCCTTTTGAGGCATAAAAATGATTTTTATGAAGATATGTTACGATCTTGCATGACACAAAATATCTCATGTGAAAAATAAAGTACCATCATAAATAAAACAAATCCATACAGATTAAAAAGGAGAATAAAGATGCCACCTTATGTCTACTTAGAGATCAATCCAATTTATACAATATATGTACACTTCCAAGTAAGGAAGAGAATCAAGGAGGATACTAATCTCATTAGGGAGAAATATCCTAAATAACAAGTCCATACATGGGAGGAAATCATAGTATAAAATAGATGACCAACAAAGAGATAATGGATCCTTTGAAGAAGACAAAAATAATAACTCAATATATTCCCTAAGTGCTAGATATTCTACAATAAACATACACTTTCAAGAAAGAAAAAGGTTGCAACTCAGGATGTAAATGTCTTGAAAAATAGAAGATACTTGTGTAAAAACAAAAATCCATGCAACAAAGGACATCATACTATGGGTGAACCCACAATAGTGGGTTACACTTTTTTGCCTGAATAGACACTGAACTCTACATTTTGAAAAAAACTTTTAGATTTGAATGCATATTCTCGTTAAACCGTTAAGAATCAGAAGATGAAGTAAATTAGAGTCTTTTAGAATTTTCTATCTAGATTATATATATATATATATATATATATATATATATATATATGTATATATGTATATATGTATATATGTATGTATGTATATGTATATGTATATGTATATGTATATGTATATCTCTATATCTATATCTATATCTATATCTATATCTATATCTATATCTATATCTATATCTATCTATATAGATATATATTATTTTTGAATTGATTTGATTGGAGTTTTCTTTCTCCCACGAAAATTGGTATTTTGCTAAAAACATCATTTTCAAAGAATAACATTATTTTCATAGAGCATAAAATTTTTTTTCTAAAATAGAGCTCAATGTGATTCTTTCAAATTTAGTTTTTTAACGTCCATATGTAGGGCATGCAATTGGTTTTATGACATTATCATGATTATTTCATATTTTATTCATGTTTGAAGTTGACTAAGCCATAATTTTGACATACCTAGACTGCATATCTTATAACTTGTTGTGTATTTGTCCAATTTCATTTAATTTTTTGATAGAAAAATAACTTCAATACCTAGGGTATATATATTTTTAAGAATTTTTTTCTCTCATTTACTATTTTTCCATAAGCATCAAACATAGAGGTGGAGATACGGTGAAATATCTATGTTTAATAAGACTAAAAATACAATATTATAATAAACTTAATATATATTAACATTATAATCATTGGAAAGATTTTTATCAGTAGTACCTTACTACATAGATAGGTTTTTCAAATGTATTCATTTGATTTGCCAAAAGATAAAGTTGAAGTGATTTTTTATCAACATTATAATAGGTGCGAAGGAGACTCCATTGTAGGTATGAATGAGGAGTATAGATGTTATATCAATGTTTTTTTATCTAAGAGGCTTTGAGATAACCATTTTTAATTAATTCGTTCAAATGGAACCTCTCAAGGCTTAAATCATCATTTTTTATTAAAAATGTGTTATTTAAAAAAAAATCAACATGTCTAAAAAAGTGTAACCTACTATTTTGGGGTCACCGGGCTATGAAATATGCGAGTCCAAAAGGGATATTGGATTTATTTAAAAGGAGAAAAATATGGACACATTATGCCCCCTAAGTGGTTTTCATTTATAATAGACATGTATCTTCAAGCAAGCATAATGTTCTAATTTGGGATGTCAATCTCTTGAAAAAGAGAATATCCTTATATGTAAAAAAAAAATGCAAGAAAGGATGTCATCTTATAAAAGAAATGAGTAATAAAAGAGGGAAAATGAGTCATTTGAGGTAAATAAGAGAATGAAATAGGAACCTTGCCCCCCAAGTTAGGAGACAAGGAAAATGACTATTATATTTCTCATGAAGTATGATTGCACCTAAAATTGCATCACCATAAATGATAATGAGGATACAAAGGATAGACATATAAATGTCACACAGTGAGGAGAAACATAATAGGGATATATATATTATCTAGAATGGTCATGAAAAAGATGTCATTCATTGTTGTAATTCATTTGAATCATGCCACAATCAATGAATTTTTGAATTTTAAACTTGAAATCATAACATTCATTAGTCTTATGGCCATGAATTTGATGATACATACAAATGGAAGAATTGTCTCATTTGTGTTTTCTAAATTTTCTCTCATTTTTTAAAGGAAGAGTAGTTAAGTCAGCCTTAAGAAACTCAAACAAAATAGTCTCATGTAGTGATAATAAATTAGGAGATGAATGTATAGATTGAGTGGGTAAATGACAAGGTTAGAAACCTAAAGATTCTTTTGAACAACAATGCTCATCAAGAAGGTTTTATGTATCATTAAGATAAGAGTCTCTTTTAGATGGAATGGGATTGAAATATAAAGAAGATAATCAATATCAATACATTCATCAAATGGAGTTGTTTTATTCTCTAATTCAAGGGTCTTATTCCTTCTATGTAATGTTGGTGTGAAATATAAGGTTCCCTAATCATCATCTTGAAGAGTTGATGGTCCACCTATCTTGTATTGGAGAAAGAATTGATGAAAGAAATAGAGATTGTATAGAGTCAATTTGATTAGGCTCCTTATATTTTAAAGTTGGATTTGTAGAAATAAGTTCATCAAGCATAAATTATCATCTTGGGGATTCTTACATATGTATCGTACTACACGATAATACGGTTGAACATAGCAATTTGTACAAAAATCCATGATTTTTTTTAGAGGTATCCTGAATGGTATTGAGTCGATTGGGTTCATTAAGATCAAAATATTCCTAAGGAAAATAAAAAGCATCAATGATTTTAACTTTTACTGCTAAGGTATGTTTAGGAGAAAGACAAATGTATATCTCATCAAGGCATCATCTATAGAAGGAATATCAATGAAAATCCTAGCAAGTGGTATATCACTAGGATAAATAGTCATATAATCATCCCCTTATACCAAATGATCCTTATAAAGAAGATATATTATAGAAGAAAGATCATCATTGTTATTAAAGGCCACCTTAGTAAGAGGGAGATCTTTACAAGGAATGGTGGTAATCACAATGTCCTTATGTTTGGGATCACTTTTCAGAGGGTGAAAATTATAGGAAGGAAGAACTAAATTATCATCATATGAATGAAATGGAACATCTTGGAAATCTTGAAGAAAACTTGAAATTTAACAAGAAAATGAAGATAAAAATTTGATTCAAAATGAAATTCAATAACAATGGATGAAATATTTTTTTATTTTCCTTATTGTTTGGAAAAAATGAAATGAAATAAAATAAAATAAGGAAGTAGATATATGAACAAGATGGAATTTTTTTTTGTGTTTTTCACAACACAAATATATTAAATGAAACAATGCAATTGAGGTAAAGAAAATCTAAACACCAAATGAAAGGTGGAGGGTAGAGATCTAGATGCATACAATGCAACAAAATAATGATCAACACAATGTATACAAAGTAGATCTAATTGAAAAGGTGGATCTAATACCTGTATCATCTTAAAATGGAAGCACTTCCATGTTAAGAGCATTTAGCCCTCTGAGTAAATGGTTTAGGGTCATGATTGGCATCTTTGCATTCTCCCTTATCTTCCACTTCTTCTCCACACTTGATTTCTTCATTCTAGGTGAAATTAGGGTTAAGGTCTTAAGGACTTTCCTGATTTTCATTCTTCTATGGCTCTATTTTCTAGGTAGGGTTCAGAAATGAGACCTCCTAGTCCTTCATCACATCATTCTGAGGATTTTCTATCTGTTCCTAGCACTAGGTCTTGCTTAGACATCAAATTCTACATTTCTGGCACCCCTGGAACTCCTGTTGTAAAATCTGGCAAAGTTAGGGTTTGAGGTCAAAGTCGACCTCGACCCTAACCAGGTCAGGGTCGACCTCGACCTTGACCTCTTCCTGCCATAATTTCAAAGTTTCATTTGCCGGTAATTTATCTTTCGGGAAAGTTATTTCCCACTTCCGGGTCGGCTATTTTGGGCTCCGAAACAGTAAATCCTTTAATGGTATTTAATCAAGGTATATTTTCTAAAGGTGAGGACCTAATTGGGATTTAATTCTCCAAGGTGGCCCATCTAGAGGAGTGTGCCCTAGATAACTATAAAAGGAGGCCTTCCTCTCTCATTTTACACATCTCTCATCCAAGCAATCAAGCTATCAAGTTCTCAAGGTGATCAAGTAAGCATTCATTCAAGTATTCAAGTCTTCTTCTTCATCCAAGTTCTCCATTGAAGATCAAGGATTTAAGCATTCAAGCTATTGAAGGGATTTGGCTCAAGCATTCAAGATCTATCATTCAAACCCTAGATCTAGCCACCATGGTGGTCTGATCTTCCTTCAAGATCCTTTGTTCATCTTCAAGATCCATATCATTGTTTCCTCAAGGTGGATTTCAAGCATACAATCATGGAGGTTTGATAATGTTATGTTCAAGCTTTCATATCGATATATTTGATTACATTCCAAATACATTAGCATATTTATTGAATTACATAGCTTCATTATTAGATTCATTTCTACTACTTGCTAGCATTCTCCTATTTCAATTTCAATATTAAGGTTGATTCCAAACTGGGGTTTGACCAAGGCAAACCCCCCCAAAAAAACAACAAAACCATTTTTCTTGTAGGTGCAGGTGTGGAATCTCGGATCTGAGAGTGAATTTGGATACCCTTTTTGGCAATCTTCCAAGATTTGCAAACAGAATCGGAATCAAACTTCAAATAAATAATGTGGTCTTTGACTTTTTAAAAGGTCAAAGTCGACCTGTGTGAATTTGGAGAAAAGATTTCTGGGTTTTTTCTGCCTCGGCATTTCCAGTCCAGAGAAAGTGACAAAATCTTTAGAAAGTTCATACAGAAGCCAGAATTCAGCATTTTCCAGATCTTCCCTAATTCAAGGTTAGTATTTGCACTTCAATTATTTCAAATTTCAAGCTTAATCCAACTATAGGGAAGTATAGGATTTATTCTTTCTTTCATATTCTTCATAGATTGATTCGATTGTGTATTAACCTCTTGGTTGATCAAATTGGATCTCTCTTTTGGGAATTTGGATTTAGGAGTGAATCTTACATTTTCCCCACACACATACAAAAATAGCGGTGATTCCAAATTACCACTATTCAATACCAAAATCAAAATGGAAATGTTATAAGTCAGGTTCACCAAAATGTAATGAATAAAATGGAAATAAATGGTAGACAATAATGTTTCACATACATTGGAAACAAAACTCCCAACAAAGTGAATCTGATTAGTAAAACTAAGAGAGTAACGATGAAAATTTATGATCTACACAATGTGGGGTTTTTTTATTCCTTATGATAAATATGAAAATGTATGTACAATTGATAAATGTTTAAATAAAGAAAATGCAATGAGAGGAAAGAACTTACCTTGAAACTAGGAGAGAACAAGTGAATTTCAGAACTGGATCTTACTATTATAGAGCTATCAAAAACATGAATGGTTCTGGATCTTGAATTATGACATCTGTAACTTTCGATTACGAAAATTAAATATTCTCGGGACTATCCCAACTCTAGCTTTTCATATCTATTTTTTTGAATCTGTAGAGGACGTGTAATAGATTTTGTAACTTAAGAAATCTAGATCTAAAACACTGCCACCTATAACTACACACAAAAAGAAGAGGAAATTATTGTGGGAAGGAGCTCACCTTGGTCAAGCCTCTATATAGGAATTAACCTTGAAATAGAATATATATAATTGAGAAGAATTTTGTCATGCAATAGAGATTAGATCTAAACAATGGAATACAACATACCACATACATGTAATTGTCCTTAGAAATGGATTTGATGCAATAGATTTGACTCAACAAAAAAACTAAAAGGGAAATCATGTAAGACAAAACCTCATGTAGTAGATGTTGTAATTCTCTTGAATGAAGGAAACGGAAAAGGGGAAGACTTGATGGATAAATGTAGATCTCCTTCCTTGATGTCAAAATCCTTTTCTTGACCTCAAATGAGGGAAAATAGATAGTTCTATGAAATAATATGCCTTTCATGCATGATGGAAATGATAGAGTAAATACTTGAAATTCTTGATAGATTCCTTGAACTTGAATGATTGATGGGATTGAATGCTTGATAATGGACGCCTTCAATGGATTCGTGTGTTATGTCATGAATATTAAATGCACAGTAGCTTGCTTGATCATTCTTTCATGAAGATAAGATGTGAAAATGAGACAAATGTGTCCCCTTTTATACACATTTCAGGTCTCAGATCTTGTAGGCCTACCTTGATTAAGCACCTAGGAGAAACAACCTCACATCAGGCCCAAATACCACTAAAAGAATCCATAAGACAAGGCTGACTTGCATCGGCCTTATTTAGGAAAACTTCTTTAAGTTTTTCCTGAGACACATATTTGTGTGCTAAGAAGGGGATTTGAAACCCTCAGTCTATTGGGAAATCTAAGCAAATCCCAAAATGAAAAATGCATGAAAAGGACCTAGTAGGAAAAAATGAATTATGAATGGATAGAAAATGGAAAATATGTATAGAATTTAGCGTCAACCTTGAGTTTGAAGAAATAAGAGGACCTATATCTTAATTAATTATGCATTTATGTGCAATATGAGGTCCTACCATAAGAAACACACCAAAGTAGGCTAAAAGTGGTCCCAAAATGTACAAAAATTGAGTGCTTAGTTTTTAGGATGGTACATTTTTACTTAAGGGGGGTGTAATCATTGAGTAAATATGATTTACTCTAGCTTACATTCCACTTAGGAAAAACATTTTTCATCTATATTTAATAGGTTGCATTATTATGCACACTTAGGTATTTGAGTTATTATATTCCTACATAAAATTGCATTTCATTTGTACACATGGCACTTCTCATGCCCTATTTTAATTATTCCTTATATATTTAAGTGGTCTTGTACACATTGTAATATCATTCATGAATTTATTTCTTGTAATCTTTTTGTGGTTGTATTATCCTAATGTGAGATCCTCAAGACTGCAACTTTTGGTATCCTAATTACTTCTAAGCCATATATGAGGATATCTAAGATCATTGTATGTATTCCATCTTTCAAACATTAGTAGAAATAATTACCAGTTATATAAGTTGATCTAAAAGAACTGATCTTACATCCTTTATTTACTTTTTCCCATACCCTAAGTTGAGAGTAGCACTAAGGCTTCTAGCATATCTAAGAAAATAAGGATTTAAATAGATGGAAAGGTCATTATTTTAGCACCTACAAATTCATCAAAAGAGGAACCCAGTTGAGGTAAATGAATCTAATTATAGTTTCACCTAACCTTTCCTTTTAGTAACTATATCTATCTTCTCATTTCACCTAGAACTTACATATCAAGTAATAAAATTTAATATAAATATAGAAAAAAAAAAAGAAAATCTATATCACTCTTTAAGAGAATAAATCTTAAATTAGTTAGAACTTAAATACTTGACTACTAGATGTTTCATCATTAGTAAATAGAAAGTTAGAATTACAAAGATAAAAGTTTAAAGATGTCATATAGCCTTGTATAATTTCATAATGCGTTGAAGATTGCATACAAATGATGTTAGAATTCTTAGGAATTGAGAGAGAGGGCAGGGAGGGGGGGGGGGAGGGGGGTGAATCAATGCAACCCAATTATAAAGTAACTCAACCACCAATTTGAATAAATTCAATAATAACTTGTAAATCACAAAGCATATAAGTGAAGTAAACAAGTAAAAGTAAAAAAAATCAAACATCAACAAAATCATCACACATTACACAACGACTTTTGTGTGGAAACCCATGGTTAGAGGGAAAAAGCATGGTGGTGATGACACCCACTAGCTGACTACTGATGTAAATTGATTTTTCCCTGTTAGGAGCATATAATTACCCTTTCTGAGGGTTCACCCTGTAAGGAGTGATTAGTACCTTGTTATAAGTATAATCAGATTTGCTAAGACCTACCTTGTGAAATGATTTAAAGACTATGTTAAGAGCTTCCCCAATTAAGGGATTTACAAAGAGAACCTTTTAAAGTTCACCAAGTTAAGGGATTTTCTTGTTGTAACTGCTAGGGAACAACAAGTAGAGTGATTTGAATGTAGTATTGACAACTTGATAGATACAATCCTTTATTTTCTCTATGTATCTTCTCAAAACTTTGACTCTATAAGATCTTTTATCACAACCTTAAAACTTTCACAATAACATCAATCTCCTTTTTTCAATATGAGAAGTGCCACATATATATAAACTTCTAGCACCGACTTCATAAAATTAAATATTTTCCCATCAAAATGATAAAATCGATGTAAAACACATTTCCCTATGACCACGTTGGCCTTCAATAAGTTATGAATTTTAATTCTCTAAAATAGTCAAACATGTTTCGATTTCTCCAATGCACTACCTTAAATATTCCTCATACAATAAAATCGATCCCAAAAATAACACTTCATCAATTTTATACCATTATTACACATCATCATAAAAATAAGTATTATCACAACCTCTAAACCACTTACCAGTCTAGAATCTTCCAACTCATGCTCAAGAACACAAGTGTTCTTTCCTATCTAAATGACTATGACACCAAAATCTCTTTTTACTGATCAACCAAATAAGTTGTGGTCTGAACCACACTATATTATGACCATTTTGATCTTGTATCAGTGATCAAACCTTGTAATTATTCATATGTCATGAATTCTACCAAAGTAGTGACCTCTCTGTCTACCGATATTTGGGATTGAACCAATTTTTAGCATTACCGATTCCTTAACATGTACACTAATTTCCTTCTACACTTCACCAAATGACATGTACATGACCAATCTGACTTAGTTTCCATCAATGACAACCAAATGAATTACTACCTATGACTTCAACTAATATGCATCACCATCAAATCACCATCAATATCATAATTCCAACAAATGAGTGCAAAAAGAAGCTAATAAGTCTTCGAATAATAATAATCAACTATTTAATACTTTAAATTAATAAAATTTGGCTAATGAGATTTTAAATTAATATGAAGGATTATTTTTGTTAGAAATTATTCATGTTTTATATGTGAATACATTACACATGATTATTATATTGGTAAGGTAGGAATGGAATATTTTGATCAATAAAACTAAATAGACAAGAGTTGGTGAAATCAAATAAATATGTTAGGTCCTATAAAATTCATATTTTTTTTTACATATCTTTAACTTCAATGTATGCAATAAGAAAACTAGAAGTATAGAAATATTATCTAGGCCATATGTTTTGCAATAACAAGATAACATGATAAAACTATGTAGTTTTAAGTGAAAATTATTTCAACCTGGTGCATGTTTCATTAGTCGAACATATAGTCACCCAATTGCCAAATAAGATCTTAACTGCCAAAAAATTTGGAGATCAAGTGACCGAGCCACCATGAAGAACTAGGTCCCATGCAGTCGTAGTAGCGCAGATGAAAATGTTGACATCAGAGATAAGCATGCAGATGCGAAAAGGTATAAGGTCAAAAACAACCAAGGTTTTCACTTAAAACCAAGAAGGCATCAGAGAAATAGAAAACATCGAGGGTTTTTATACTTGGACAAATTTGACACCACTCGACAGAAACTATGTCCCTGCAGACCTTAAAAACTTGAATCTCTCCTTGGTTTTTGCGATTAAGCACATGCGATCAGAACTCGAGCATGGTGACATATTGGAGAACATGGGGCTAAGGGCACAAACCATAAAACTTTGTGGATTTACTTCGCAAGAGAAAATAGGCCAAAATTTCATGATGGAAAATTTTGGGTAACATTTTGGCAATTTTCACTGGATGTCAGCCTGCTAGACATTAGATCAATGGCCTTGATGCAATCCATTGGGCAAAGGAGTCATCTCAAGAACACAAGGACCTTCTTGATAGAGAGATAGACTCAAAACTAGGAGGGACAAAAATTGTGCACGAGCACTTCTTGGAAAATAGGAAAACTAGTCTACTCTAAACTAACTAATGCAGAAACTGGTCAAATAAAACCATTCACTGGAATGTTGAAGTAACTACCCTTCCTTATCAGGACATTTTGAATCGAAAGCATAAGGATAGCTATAAGGATATGAGACACACAAAGATTTGTCAAATAATTAAGACTTGCCTCTGCAAAAATAGGATCAAGTTTACCTTCCTCTAATTGATTATATGGAGAGGTCTCAGTAAACTCCTTCTGGGCTAAGTATCTGATGGGGTAGCCTCTTGAAATTTTGAAGGCAGAACCTTCCTTGATGGTTTCTTCTTTATCTTCATGGTTACCCTCCATCATGGATAGCCATGTCAACTCATCATCTATGGTCAAGGATCTGTCATCTTCTTCTTTTAAACAGGCCAAGAGCTTGTCAAAGTTGTCAAAATCTTGAATATCCCCAGGAACTGGCTCCAACCCTTGCTCATGTAGCGGTCTCTCACAAAGAGGGCAATCCAAAACTAGGCCTCTTTCCATAGGCACACATCCTTGAATCTCCACTCCAAGGAATAGAGATTCATCATTCAATTTGTCACAAAAAACCTCTATGATGTTGGAAAAATCATATTCTTCAAGGCTTTTCTCTATGTTATTTTCTTGGAAAGACTCTTCCATAACTTTATCATCCTACTCCACAAAACTAGGTAGCTCATTCATTAAGAACATAACATTTTCCCTTGCATCGATCTCTTGTTGATGGTGAACCTTTTGTTCTGATTGACCTTCAGCCATAGGTAATGGCATGGTCTCTTCTTTATTATCAACAAGGAGTGGCAACTCATTGAACAATTCAACCAAGAGCTCAGGCTGGGCATCAATATCTGTTTCTTCTCCTTGCTACCTCAATAAGCTATAGTCATCACTCAGCACTAATACCTAGGATTTCCTCTCCTCCTCATCACATGAAAGCTTATTTACCATGGGTCCTTGCGTAGACACTAAACTAGTATCCTTGAAAAGAGTTGGCATTTGATAGCCAGGAGGCAGAGTCCATTGGGGTCGCCATGGCAGTTCATCATCTTGAGAGACCAAAGGGGCCTCTTGGGATAAATCATTTTCTTGAACAGACTGCTCTTGCAGAGTGGCAGGCTGAATCACAAGTATAGGCTCTTGGAAAGAACCTTTTGCCTTAAAACTTGGGATGTGAAATTGAGAGGGCCCAAGGGAATTCATAGAAGGTACAAACAAATGGGCCCTCCAGCTTGGGATTTTAGGCCTAAGAGCCTCTTGTTTAGCAATTCATGATCTTAGCTTTGCTGACTCAATATCATCTTAGTGATTAATCTCTTCTTGAAATTGTCTCTTTTTTTGCTCATCAACAAGAGCCTCTACCACTTGGTAGGGAATCATCCTTTGCTCATAACTTTGAGCTTCCATATCTTGCTGCTCTATGATCTTAGACACCTTCTTGATCAAATCAAGCAATAGATTCTTTGTCTTTTCTTGCTCCTTCATGAAGTTCAAGTTTTGAGTCTGTTGCCAATTAGGCTGAGAAGGGGTGGGTGGGTGGCAAGCATGATGAGGTAACTGCATCTACATCTCTCATTGTGCCCTATGATCCCTCTTGTCGGAGGGCCTGCTCATCATCTTGTACAAGGGCATAACCATTTGGGGCATACTGGATATATTGATAGCCTTTTATAGTATGGAAGCTTGGGATAAAAGCAGGCTTTGGGTGGTTTTCATATGGCTATTGACTAGCCCATTGAGCATTATTCTCATAATAGGATTGTGAATAACCTGACCATCCACAATAACTTGACATGTGTACTTATGCAATTAACTGGAATTTGAATATGAAAGATTTGAAACATACCAACACTTGATCTTTGAAACTAGTAGATCTTCTAGAGTCGCTAGATATATAGCAAAATGACCTCTTCTAGGTTTGCAGTATGTTAGCAACATATCAGAGATAGCATAACTTTTTAAGATGAACTTCTTTACTAGTCTGACCGGGCATGCCAGAAATGTTATACACTAAGTTTGCACCCTTTGTTCAAGCTCTCTTGGTCTTGAAAACCTAGTATAACTTTGGGATCATCTCTAGGTTGTGGGACCTTTGCTAACTAAGATGAAATCTCTAGGTTCTAGGCTGGTTCCTCTTGGATAATCACCTTAATTTGCTTTCTGATAGAAAAGTAAACTTTTGAGGGGAAAGGGATAGAAGGAATGCTGAAGGGAAATAACTGAAAGAAAACTACCTACTAGGTGATACATCAAAATGAAATGAATGCAATATATTGACCAAATTAGCATGAAAGCTCTTAGATCTAATAGAACATAATCTTCTTAAACAGGCTTGCATAAGTATTTCACAGAGAGGTCTGAACAAAAGACTCGGACTATGACCGGCAAGCAAATGTTCTTTTCAGCAAAAGGGCACAGGAATGAGATAGAATGACAGGGGGTTGAGTTATACCCACAAACTCACTCAAATCAAATCAGACACAATAGTACACAAATGAGTTGAAAGAAAGAAGGGCTTTGGAACTCCAAGATTTCTCTAACCAAGCCAGTATATTATACTCAAGAAGAGAAATACAGACAAGGGAACGACTTGAGGGAAGAGAAGATGCCTCAGGAAGCCTCTATTGAATCTAATAAATCAATGAAAGATTATAGACTACAAAAGCCAGAGGGTAGAACAAATGCCACAAATAGCCCCTAAGAAAGAAAAACTCTCTTTTTTACAATTGTAAACTCTAACCTCTAAGAGCTCTAAAAACTAATATATACACCTCCCTTGCACACAGGCAGGAGTCCAAAATCTTATTAGGGTTGCATAGATTTTACATATAATACTAGAAAACCCTAATTATATCATTTTTGATCATAAATGCATTGTTGAAATATCTCAATCGATTAGATATCTATTCCTGCACATAATTTCATCACCATAACTGCCTACAGATGAGCCACCTTGATCCATCTACTTCGCTACAAGTTGAAAACCTTACGCCACCGCCATGACCTTGATTCTGCTAAATTGGGTTTATCATAAATGCTCAAATCTGATCTTGGTAGATATTTGTATTTTAAAAGTACAAACGGTCATAGGTGGTGCCAACCCTCAATGCTTCTTTGGGGCAAAAAACCACCGACATGGTACCTTAGGAAACAAGAAATCAACACGCGATGGCCACCAAAATCTTCCTCATCAATTTTCTATTTGCAATTGTCCCGAAAACACCAACTCTGAGCTACTCGCATCATCATATACAACCAACAATAACAAACGAGTAAGAAACCCCACAGAAACATATTTAAATTTGAAACAACGGCTAGCAAGTTTCAGTTTAAAACATGGCCATTGATATCATTCCTTATCGTCAAATTGAATGACCCAAATCATTATCCACAACAGTCACAAGGTCCTCTGAAAAGTCAATGGCTACATCACCAGTTGAAAACCAATGAGAAATGAACACCTCAGCATGACTGGCACCTCGGACCCACGACCTCACTTAACTTTTCATCAGATGGTGGTCACATGATCGCAAAGGGGAAGAATATTCCTTATGATCATGCGACAACCGTAGATCTAATTGCACTGTCATCACCTAAAAAATTCAGACCCACGACCATATCTTTGTTACCATCTAGCTTGGCCAATCAGAAATGAGTTCCACCTGCAGCACCCGACACTGGTCCCACCATGACATCAAACCCTTTAAATTGGAAGATCAAATGGTTGTCATAATGTCATGAAGATTAACCCTTGAGTACCTTTTCCTTGTGGCATCATGAAAATCATCGATCTCAACCAAACTTTAACCTGCCAAGCGACCTAATCACCAGAAGAAACATAACCGCTCACCAGATCACTGAAGGCTAAGGCAAAAACCGCTAGAAACAAGAGACTAGGTGGACATACAGTTGCCCAATCACCACATAAGATCTTAACTGTCAAAACATCTAGAGATCAAGTGACCAAGCCACAATGAAGAACCAGGTCCCACGCAGTCGCAGTAGCGCAGATGAAAATGTTGACATCAGAGATAAGCATGCAGATGCGAAAAGGCATAAGGTCAAAAACAACTAGGGTTTTCACTTAAAACCAAGAAGGCATCAAAGAAATAGAAAACATCAAGGGTTTTTATACTTGGAAAAATTTGACACCACTCGACATAAACTATGTCCCTGCAGACCTTAAAAACTTGAATCTCTCCCTAGTTTTTGCGATTAAGCACATGCAATCAGAACTAGAGCATGGTGACATATTGGAGAACATGGGGCTAAGGGTGCAAACCATCAAACTTTGTGGATTTACTTTGCAAGTGAAAACAGGCCAAAATTGCATGATGGAAAGTTTTGGGTAACAGTTGAACCCACTTAATTTACAACTTCATTTCCAAAACCTTTAGAAAATTGTCATGTCCTATGAACCATTTATTTTAAATCCCCTTTAGCTCATCAATTGATAATTAGGAGATATTTTTTGGACTACAAGTCAAATTTTGATATTGAAATTAGGATTCTACTACATAGTTTGTGAGTCAAACCCATTTACACATGTTTCATGAGTAGTGGTTTTAGGGAACCCATCTATAATGAGATTGAATGGAGTACTTAGTAGTCATTGCAACTTGGATATTTTTACAAGGGTGAAGCATCGAAGCTTCTTGGGATGTTAGCTATCCCAATAATGCTCCAACTCAAACATGCTTAACCATGAAGGTTCCTCCAAGGTTAAACCTACTTAGTTTACCACCCTATTTTTAGAACTGTCAGCAAGTGTTGTGCTTTTTGAATAAGTCATTATAGATTCCCTTTAGCTCATTAATTGATAAGTAGGAGATTCTTTTGACAAAAAGTCAAATTTTGATATTTCTTTCACGATTCAACTATATGGTTTTATGAGTCAAACTTGTTGATCCATGTTTTATGAGTAGTGGTTCACAAGAACATATCTCTCAAGAGAATGAATGAAACACTTAACACTCATTACATCTAAGTGTTCCTCATAGTGGTGAAGCATCAAGTCTTCCCAAGAGGTCATCATTTCTAGTATTTCTCCAACTCAATTGCGCTTAACCATGAAGTTTCCTCCAAAGTTAAACCCTCTTAGCTTGCTACACCATTTTAAAAATATTTAGCAAGTATTGATCCGACTCAAGTGTTCTGAAGCATGTAGTTTCCTCCAAGATTAAACCCATCTAGCTTGCCTGAGTTGGAGCAATACTAGGATAGGTGGCCCTCTAGGATGATCCAATACTTTACCTCTATGAGAATCACCTATATATAATGATTTATAAGTGTCCCATTAATTCTCATGAGAGATGGGTTCTTTGAATAATTGTGGATGAAACATGGATTAGAATGTTTGACTCAAAAAATACACAATTGAATCATAATAGAATTATGACAATTTAAATTATTGTTAAAAGTGTCTCTCACTTATGAACTGATTAACTAAAGGGGCCTATAATGAATGCTTCATAAGGTACAACAATTTCTCAAGGTTTTTCAAATGGGGTTAGCAAGCTAGGTTGGTTTAACCTTGGAGGAAACTTCATGGATAAGGGTTCTTAACTTTGAGCAATACTAAGATGGGTGACCATGAAGGAAGGCCTGATGCTTCATCCCTATGAGCATCACCTAGATACAATGAGTGTTAAGCATTCCATTCATTCTCATGAGAGACGAGTACTTGTGAAACACTAATAATGTCAATAAGTATGACTAAAAAAATACACAGTTGAATCTTGATAGCAATATCATAATTTGAATTGTTGTCAAAAATATCTCCTTCATATCAATTGATTAGCTAGAGTGGCTCTATAATTAATAGTTTATAAAGAATAACACTTGCTAAAGGTTTTAATAGTGGTGTAGAAATCTAAGTGGGTTTAACATTCGAGGAAACTTTATGGTTAAGTGTACTTGAGTTGGAGCGATATTGGGATGAGTGACCTCCCATGATGGCCTAATGCTTCACCCCCATGAGCATCACCTACATACAATGAGTGCTAAGTGTTCCATTCATTCTCATGAGAGATTAGTTCTTACGAACCACTACTCTTGAGACATGGGTCAATAGGTTTGACTTAGAAACTACAAAATTGAATCCTAATAGCAATATCACAAGTTGCCTTGATGTGGAAAACATCTCCAACTTATCATTTGATGAGATAGACATGCTCTATAATGAATGGTTCATAATGAAAAATACTTGTTGGTGGTTTTGATAATTAGGTAGCAATTTAAGTGGGTTTAACCTTGTAGGAACTTTCATGGTTAAGTGCACTTGAGTTAGAGAAATCCTGGGAGGGGTGACCTCCCATGAACGACTGATGCTTCAACCTGAGAGCATCACCTTTATAGATGAAATGGTTGCTAAGTGTTCCATTCATTCTCATGAGAGATAGGTTCTTGTATACCACTTCTCTTTAAAAATGCAATGAGTTTGACTCAAACACTACATAGTTGAATCATGATAGCAATATCAAAATTTCACTTTGTATGAGAAATATCCCCTACTTATCAATTCACAAGATAAAGGGGATCTACAATGAATGGTTTGTAAGGAGAAACACTTGCTTAAGGTTTTAAAAGTGGGATAGCAAGCTAAGTGAGTTTAACCTAGGAGGATACTTCAAGGTTAAGGGTTCTTTAGGTAGATAAATACTAGAATGGGTGATCTCTTGGGAAGTTGCAATGCTTCATCACTATGAGTATCACCTATATGCAATGGGTGCTAAGTATTTGATTCATTCTCATGAGAACTTGGATCTTGTAAAACACTACTCATGAAACATAGGTCAATCAGTTTGACTTGAAACTACATACTTGAATCCTTATAGCAATATCACAATTTGACATGCTATGGAAAAAATCTCCTACTTATCAATTGATGAGCTAAAGCTATTATATAATGAATGGTTCATAAGGCACAACACTTGCTGAAATATCTACAAATGGGGTGGCAAGCTAAGTGGGTATAAACTTGGACGAAAATTCATGATGAAGCGTGCTTTAGTTGGAGCAATATTGGGATGGGTAGCCTCTTGGGAAATATCAATTCTTCACCCCTATGAGCATCACCTAGATGCAAATGAATGTTATGTTTTTCATTCATTGTCATAAGAGATGGATTCTTGTGAAATACTCATGAAATACATGGGTCAACGAGTTTGACTCAAAAACTATAAAGTTGACTCATGATAGCAATATGACAATTTGACTTATTGTGGAAAATATTTCCCACTTAACAATTGATGAGCTAAATGGGCTCTATAATGAATCGTTCATATAAGGTGTAATACTTGTTGAATGTTTTGTAGATGGGTTAGCAAGGTAAGAGGGTTTAAGCATGGAGGCAACTTCATGGTTAAGCTCGCTTGAGTTGCAACAATACTAGGATGGGCAACCTCTTGAGAATGCTTCACCCTTGAGAGCATCGTCTAGACTGAATGAGTGTTGAGTGTCTCATTCATTCTCATGAGAAATAGGTTCTTGTAAATCACTATTCATGAAACATGGTTCAATGTGTTAGTCTCAAAAACTATACAATTGAATCCTAATAGCAATATCAAAATTGTAACAAATAACTAACTTATAAGACCTATCTTATACATGGGATTTTTTTGTATTGTAAATAAGAGTATTATTGAAATACTAATGCTAGTCAAAGATGTTCTATATAAATTGAGGCCTTCGGTTCGTGGTCATTCCTTTCTATAAGAAATTATATTTAGTAAGACTTCAAAATGTTAAGCTCGGATCCGATATGGAGAATCATTAGAAAAAATTAAAAGCTCCAGCGCTTTACTGCAGAGAGAATTGAATCCTTCAGGCAGGTCACCCAGATGAAATTTCTTTCTTTCTATAGCTGTAAGTTCTTGTAGGATGGGGAAACATGTTCATTTTGATTGGACCAGGGTCTTTTAGGGATTTTTCATAAATGATAGCATATTCAACTGGTCATATATTATTCTTGAAAATAAACAAAGTTCGATGAACAGTGAACCGAATAGCAAAAACACAACAACCAACAAGAAACAGAAACTTAATTACGCTGACAGCCAACGTGAATAGACAGAAACTTAACCATGCACATCACTTCTTAATAGACAGGTTCTGTGTGGGAGTAATGAATTGTTTTAGGCTCTGGAGAGACATGGATTTGACAACCATCTATCAAAACTATGCATAACAATATTATTAAATAGAGCAACAGGCAGCCTTAAATAATGAATTAAGTTAAAGATATGTAAATAAAATAAAGATCATTTTGGAATTCATATATCTCTGATTATTACAGATAGGTTATTCATTTCTGTTCAAACATCGTTTGTGAATTCTCTCTTGTGAGCTGAATCATATGAAACTAGGTTAGTCGTTATATTTCGATGAAAAGGTCGGCCGACTATCTTTACAGAATTCTTGACTTATTTTCTACTGAATTTAGGATTTGAACTTACTAGCTTTGTTTTGTTTTGTGGGCTTACGATAAAAGTAAACATATTTTTCTCTAAATATGTTTTTCTAATTTTTCCTAAAGGTGGTTGGTGGGCATGCCTTAAAAGAATCCAATATATTTCCTTTGATTTGGAATGTTCAAAATTTTGAGTTGATTAATTTTTATTTTTGTTGACATGGATAGGAATTTAAAGAAATAAGAAATATATTAATATTGGTTGTAATTGATATATCAAAGAAAATAGTTCGAATAAGATTGAATACAAAATAGATTAATTAGACAATATTAATTTTCAAAATTTTAAAGATTATAAAAACAGTAATAACTATTTTTATTATGTGCTAGCAACTTATGAGTAGTTAGATTATTTTTGTGCTATATTAAAATTTATTAGTTGTAAAGATAAATAAATAATTTATTTTAATTATTATTTATGTAACAAAAGCTACTACTGTTTATGTTTATTTTTAATTAATTAGCACTTATTTTGTTGTTAATTGATATATCAATTAGTCTTCATCCAATGTAGTTGAGTCAAATTGTCCTTGCCTTGGACCTTAACATTTGGCCTCAAAGTAGATTGCAAACTTGTAGAGGGGGTGGATGAATCAAATGACCCTATGAGATTATCCATATACTTCTTTAACTCATCAATCTGTGATCACAATTCATCTTTACTATTCTCATCTTTCTACATTATTTTGAATATGATGGTCATAACTTCCTATGATAGATGCTTTTCACCCTCCTCAGTATGCACCCTAATATCTACCTCTTGTACCTAATAGTCATTCTCTTGCATTTTATCTTTTGTCTTTTCTATAAGTAGTACCACTATTTGGGCCTTCACATGACCATTGTCATCAGTAGTTATGCATATACCTCCTTATATCCTTATATGCATCCTTTACCACTTTTGGATGGTCTAGGTGTAGACACCTAAAAATCCATTCATATTAATTGAATTTATTTAATTAATAATCACTATAATATCATAATTAATCCTAATTAATTAGTTATGGCTATTATATTCCTCTACCTATTAAATTATAATTATTTAATTAAATTAGGTTCATTACCTAAGGTATTTAAATCTAATTTGAATACCCCCCTCCCTAATGTATTAAATCTAATTTAATGCATATCCTCCATAAATCCCCCTTTTTGAATAAATCAATATTTATTCAAATCCCACAAAATTCCCCAAATCCTCTAAATCTAGATTAATCTAAAACCCTACCTAAATCCCAACCCATACCCATCACCTCACATTGCTAAATCCTAATCACTCCCCTAACCTCACTTAGGAGGTGATTCCTAACCCTTTTAGCCTTAATGGGTTTTCTACCCAAGGAAGTCAATGACCTGCATTAAATGCTCTTACACTTTGGTCCCTTTCATTCTTCCCCAAATTTCCTCACATACGTGTGAGCAACCTTGAGCCATTCAACCATAAATGCTCATATTATCTCATTTTGACCCTTCCTCCTAAACCCTAACTCTTCCTCTAAACCCTAACCACTCTTCCAAATATCTATAAATAGAACCCTCTCCCATGAGAAAATGGTCCTCAACCTTTCATTTCTAGGCATTAAATTATTGAATGCTAATTTATTCCCAGGATCTCATAACATATTTAGCATTATTAGCTTTTGTTCTTGTTTTAAGTTCTTAGATCACATAGCATAGCTAAATGGATAAATCTTAGTTTCTTTTAAGCATTGAACTTAATTTTCAATACAAATCATATCCATTCTTAAGGTATAATGAATCTTGCATCTCATCCATAGCTCTAATCTTCATTTTCATCCATTGCTTCCCTTGGAATCCTAGGGACAAAAGTAGTTCCCTATACTAGGTTTTCTGCCACTTTTGGGATCTCCATGGCTTGTATTTGGTCGTAATAACCTTATCTTTTCATTGGGGATACTCTTATTGTTCTTGGAGAGCACATCCACATCCTCGTTAAAGAGAAAATCAAACCGGGCTTGGGTGCTCCTATTTTGCCTCAATTAGAGGTGGTGTTTGTGAAGTTTGGCTATTTGATTTGTATGCTAGATTAGAACTAATGTTTGACTATATACACATGCTCCCGATAGGTTAGGTTCACAATAATAACATTTTAGCATGCTTGGTGAGACATCCACCATGCATTTCTACTCTATTTCTACGGGATTTTCATCATGAATTTGCAAAAACTCTAAAGAACTTGTACGTCCCAGTGAGAATTCTAGTATGAGTAAACTCATTTTGGCCTATTTAATCATATGGGAACCCCTGTAATCTCATATTGTGCATGTTACTAACTCATATTGGCCTTTTGCATCTCATTTTTGGCCTTCTACATCTCATTCAGGCATATTTTCTCGTATTAGAACCCCTATATACTCGTATGGAGCATGGTATTGACTCGTACATGGTTGCACCTCAGAATCCACAGCTTTGTTTAATCGTATAGAAAAAAGAGGGCATGTCCAGGGCCCTAAGCCTTGATTTTTTTAGTTTTTGATATTCATTTGGGTTTCATCTTGTCCTTAACCTTCGGTTTTGTAGGTTCAAACATTTTTTTTGTAGGTCATTTTGGGTGAAAAGATTGTTTGCCAAAGTCATCAAGATCATAAAGACATACTAACACCTTTTGTTGTTAGATGAAAAATGCAGTCTTCATTTGGTCTTAAAATGAATCGTACCCAATCTTGAATGCCTAAAGTTAAAATAATCTTCACACCTTTATTTGGGCTTAAATTCAATCAAATCCAATCTTGAATACCTAAAAGAAAATGAAAAACTTGATCTTTACATCTTGATTTAGGATTTAAAACAAATCACATCCAATCTTGAATGCCTAAAAATAAAAGGATCTCAAAATGCAATCTTCACATTTACTTTTGGTCCTAAAATAAATCCAAACCAATGTTGGGTGGCTAAAAGGAATGATCAAAGAAAACAAAAACACCTCAACTTTTTGGGCTTTAAAAAAAATCAAATTCAATCTTGGGTGCCTAAAAGGAATGAGAAATCAATCATACACTTACTTTTGGGGCTTAAAATGAATCACATCCAATCTTGAGTTCAAAATAATCCTAAATTCAATCAAACATTTCCTTTGGGGTCTAAAAAGAAATAATGTATCCAATCTTGAATGCATAAGGTCAATTGAACAAATCAAATTAAACACTTCATTTGGGATTTCTAAAGGAATCAAATTCAATCTTCAGTGCATAAAGGATAAAATACTTGCAAAATTTCCGAGTTCCAAACAATCTAAAATCTTTTTTGTTTCAAAGATAAATTGAACCTTGCATCCTTATTATGAGTGTTTAAAGTTATAGAATAGAGAACACTTAGTCTAAAAATAGGTTCCAAATTTAGAATGAACTCTCTATGACGTGTTTGAAAGACTATTTCTCAAATGCTACCTTAAGAGACTTTTTTAAATTCTTGCAAAACCATTAATCTAAGTAATTCAAGTGAAATCCATACCCTTTTCCCCTTGCCTTCACAGAACTTGGGTGAAGATAAGGATTGGATTGTTTATTTGACTCTAGAAATGCTTGTCTAGAGAGGAGTGCTTCCACTTTAGAGAATGAACTCAAACCAGTAATTCCCCAATCAGTATATAAATAAAGTGTTGAGAAAACTCTCGCTTTGTCCCATCAAGCTCAGGTGATCCATGTGTTAGAAATAGGGAATACTGATAGGGGGGGGTTGAATCAGTATTCCACAAACTTTTTCTTTTGCCCAATTATGGATATAACAGATTATCTTAATGCTTGCATAACATAGAAATCTAAATAACATGCATAGCAATAAAACAAAAGAACTCATAACACATTATTTGTTCTCGAGGAAACCCTGGCCAAGGGAAGGCCCCAGTGGGGATGGTACCCACAAAGATCCAATAATCAAAAATATCCTGTTAAGGATGTTGACCTTGTTAGGAGTCTATTACATGCATATAGTGTCTCAGTCCTGATTAAGGGACTATAGGCCTTGTTAGAAGCCTCAACCTTGTTAGGAGTTGGTAGTACAAAATATGATTATCAGATGAGCCCACTACCCAAACAAGTAATATACAATATTTACTAATTAAAAAAGAGGTCAAGGTACATAACCTTATATTGCTTGCATCAATATCTCTTCACTGCTCTTTCACTATCGCTTTTACATACACATCATATATATCATTACATGCTACATTTACAATTACATCTTTTCATATCTTTATACAAGTGATTAAGGCTAATAACTCTTCCAGTCAGCTTGCATATTAAATAATATCTTTATCCAAGGGTTAACATCTAGGATGTCATCCCTTTATATTTTCAAGTCATTATTTTGATAAACAAAATAATCCCTTAACTCTTTATCAATTCTGTCAGCTTAACACTGTCTTTAGTAAAACCATCATAACTTCTTCTGTACATGCAGTACTAACTTGTGCTTTGAGGTGAGTCTTCTATAGTCATCATAGAGTCTATGTTCAAGTGCGCAAGCACTGAACTTACTCCAATCAACATCACTAAACAAAACGGTCTTCAGGTTCACTGGCAAAAACACACTGTCTCATACTTAGACAATTTTGCATTGCACTCTAACATAATATCTCTCTAACCTATGTGATCTTCATGTAGATCATATGTTTCCATAATGACAACATCTATGTAACCAACTCAGCCAAATTGCCAACAATCTCCCCCTTTTTCATTGGTCGCAACATATGAGAAAATTGGCTAAGTCCTAGACTCAAAAACTTCAAAATTGTGGCCATAGTATAAAATATGTATATACTATCCTTATGACTCCAAAAATCTTATCTCTTATACAGTACTCCCCTTAAGAGTATAAATGCTTATCAATTTTCTATCAATTTTTTTCTATATATCTCTCCCCCTTTGACAACAATGACAAAAAGGTAAGGAGGGTTACAAAACTGTGTTCAAAAAAGTTTTATACCTTGATTCAGTATGGAAAAGCCAGTAGGCTTGCAACATAATCTACAAAATCAATCTGTATTGCCTCTAACTCTTTCTCCCATGATTTCTTAATTGAATCTGCCACACTGAGTAGTGCGCATAATCCATAAGATGCTATCTCACATGCTTGGAGATTCTCAAAACTGAACTTTTGAAAAGATGTTTTGGCTGAAAGACATTCTTCCAGTTGCCCTTCAATAATGCTTAATTTCATAGAAATGTGCTCTCTTAAAAGAGTGAATCTTTTCATTTTCCTGTCCTTGTCATCTTGGAAAATTCTCATCTCATCATATATCTTACGAATGTTCTTCTCAATATCAAATACCTTCACATTGGGGCTTGAAAGAAGGTTTGTTTCATTTTGAATTTATGCTTCCTTCATCTTCATCTTTGGATCTTCCTTTGCTACCAAGGTCTCTGATTTTGTACATTGAATGTACAAAGATTTACCTCTTTCTTAAATTCTTCCTCAATTCCTTTATACAGATATCGAGATTATTGATATCATTCCTAATATTTTGGCTAATGTTCAAAAGTGTCTTGGCCTCATAGGCTTCTTGAGCTTTCACTTTTTCTATATCAAATAAATTTGTGAATTTATTATCAGAAGTGTTCATCACTTTCTTTGCTCTCTCTAGATGGTTAGCTTCTACAATTTGTGTAGTTACAATGCCTTGTAACTTCTTAGTAAGATCCTTCAGGCATCCTTCAAGACTTTTTACTTTCTTGTTCTTTCCAATGATCTTGTTCAAGGATGCGATCAATTCCATCTAATCATCATCATCTACTTCCTTTCCCAAATTCTCAATCATAGATCCAATCTGATTCTTCTTTCTAGTCTTAGGTGTAAGACTGATTTTTTCTTGAGTGGGAATAGATACTTGCATCTCTATTACTTTGGGTTCTTCAATTTTGGTTTGTGTCTTCTCTTCTCCTTTAGTACTATCTAGTTCTTCAAAAGCTAAATTGTCAACAATGTTTTCTAGATTCTTGAATACGTTATCATCACTATACAAGGTGATCTTAGTTCCTTCAATATTCATAGCTTCATCCTCAATGTTTATGGCTGGTGGAGAGGGAATGTCCTCTTGTTCTACTTCTCCTGCTTGATCTACTGCAACTGATGGTTCTCCAAAATTCTCTGTCATGACCTTGATGATTGCTTGCTCTGTTTCTACATTAATTTCCTCATATTTTCCTCCCATAATCTGAATAGTCCTTTTCTTGGCTCTCAAATGGGTGTTTAGAGCCTTAATGATCTGTTTAAAGTGTTCATCATCTCTCACATCAAAAATTTTCCTCACAATATTTTCTCTAATAGTTATGTCTTCCTTTGATGCTCTCTTCTTCCTATTCACAAGTTTCTTGTATAAGTCATCAGGTATCTTACCCTGAATTGTATCAATCATCTTATCAGATAGAATCATATGCTTCACCACTTCATTTTCTAGATTTAATCTTTCTGCATAATCATAGAGGTCATAATATTTGTTCATCTTAGAAAAATCTCCATCTTGAATAATCTGCTCATTAAACTTTTCAATTCTAGGTTTCCAGGTTTTCTTCTTAACAGAAGTGTCTTTATCATCTTTGATTTATGCAATTTTCCTTGGAACAGGTGGCACCAATGTTTTCTACCTCTTACCCGGTCTAGTAGCAATCTCTTTTACTCTTTTCCTAGGTGTGGAGGAGGTTGACCTAGTGGATTTTCTTGTTTCTTGATCCTTCTTTGTTTCTTCCACTTTCACCTTAACTTGTGTTACTTCTTGTTGTACTGCAATTGATGATAAAGGTGGTACAAAAAAAACTTCTTTCTATCTAATTTCTCTAACTGCTTCTACTGTATGCTTGGCTACCAAGAATTCATGCTCAGTTATCCTTGTATCTTTTAGAATTTTCTTAATTGTACTCTCAACTCTTTTCTTTGACTATTTTTCTTCAAGTATGGTCTTTGCGGAGTTGAAGTTCTCCTCAAAGGTTCCAAACCTATCACTATGAATATCCATTTTTCACTTAAGTAACCTACTCACATACTCTTTAGTCTCAGTCTCAGATATTTCATAGCCAAGAGGGTCTATGAACTCTACTTTGGGTTCTACTGCTTCAATGTAAGAAAAGTCAGTATCAACCATGAAACAAATCTCATTTTTATACTTCTCCATAAGAGACTATGGGATCCTTCATCTGCTTGACATCAAATTCTAAAAAGTCTTAATTACTAGTACTACACTCTCATTCACTTTATCAATAACATGCATCATATATACTTTTTTAATTCTTTCCATGGTAGTTTGGTCATCATTACAGTCATCTCCAATGGTGTAAGGAAATCTTCTCAATAAATTAAAAAAAAAATAAGTGATTAAGGATGATAATCTAAACTGTGAGTACTTAGTCTTCTTTATCTTTTCCAAATTTTTAAATAGTTGAATTCTCAGAATCTCACACATATCAACTTGTACTTTATCAGCACAAATCAAATAAGCCACATGTATCATTCCAACTACCATGTCACCCTCTCTTGAGTTTGCACAAAAGTTAGTTGTTAGGATCTTGCACAAGTATCTAACATCATCTTGTTGAATCTTACTAATCACTATTCCTCTACCATTATAGGATGAATTTGTATTGTCTATGACTATTTTCCTCACATTCTTCTCATTTAAAGGAATGGCTCTAGTTTTAGATAGTCCAATTACTTCATGAATCAAATCAGCTGTAATATCTATCACTCTGTCATCTAACCATTATGAATTCTACTTAGGATTATCTTGGTACATTCTTCATTATCAAATTCATATTGCAATGCATACTTAATGATCTCATTATATCTCAAATGCTCAAATCCTACTTTTAATGACATGTCCTGATTGTAGATCTTCTGATATTCCTTGGTGAAATCAATATCACTGATAGTCTCTAGTTTGCATCCAAGATAACTTCTAACATTCTCTAGATGTAGAACTTCATCTGGTATGGATGATAAAGCTAAACTAGGATCATCTTCCAAGGGTTCTATTAGTTCCCTTTTAATCTTAGGTCTATTCTTATCTCTGACATTGTGAATCAATGAAATATCCATGACTTCCTTTAATTCCTTAACTGATTTAAAGATCTGCCAAGTAAAATACCTTGATTTCATGATTTTAGGGCTTGCGTAGATTCGACACACAAATTCTTCACCAAATCCTTGCTAAATGCTTTCAATCACTGCTCTTCAATCTCCTTAACACTTTTATTCACTTTGATGATCAAATAATACAGATCACGACCTTTTATCATTTCAATCTCACTTAGATCTAACATCACATTCAATTTTTTTGCCGCTTTGTTCCAAAAAGATGATTCTGTTAACTTGCAAAACTTAAAACTTCTTCCGATCTCGCAAAACATAATATTTTTCTTTGCACTCTTAACCATAGCATTAGAACGTCATATAATACCTTGCATTAATTGCACAAGACTCAATTCATCATATATCTACTTCTACACTAATCTAAGTTCCTATTCTACTATAATTTTCATAAATTAAGTGCTTTGAGATGGGTTAGGTAAAGATACATTCTAACCATTTAATACTTCACCTTCCTCATTGCCTTCAATGTTGAATATGTCTCCTTTCTTTTGATAAACTTCACTTCATCTGAATTGCTACATCATCCTTTTTTACTGTTACTTGCATCTTCATTTCTTCTTGCATGATTTCTAGGGTTAGGGTTAGGATGAAAAACTCTATTGTTCATTCTGAAAAACCTTGTTGTATGTCCAATCTTGTTGCATATCTGACAAACAATTCCATTGTTTCCATATCTTGATCCAAGCTGATTGATATGTGATCTACAATTTCTAGCAATGTGTCCAACCTTGTTGCATCTATAACATACTAATCCATTTCTTCTGTTCATATCTTTAGTAGGTTTCTTATCTGCATGGTTAGTATTCCTAAACATTCTACTACTATTGTTATTCTCAACAAATTTAGGTTTTTTGCATTCAATAGCTCTATGTCCAAAACCATGACAATTATAACAATAACCATTAAGGGGTTTGAATTGCTTACCTATGTGCAATCTCTCTTCATATGACCAATAGTATTACAAGTAAAACATCTACCTTTGAATTTTCTTTGCATACCTTTAGGTGATTCCTCTTGCTTAGGTGGTTCTTCTTCCTTAGGTGTATCTTCAAATTTGTTAGTCTCATTAGACTTCTTCTCATCTACACTTTCAGATATTTTTAGATCTAGTTCCTTTCTTACTTCATTTACTTTGAATGTGTTGAATCCAAGACTAGTTTTATCATAGAGTGGTTTCTGGTAAGATATTTGTTCATCAATCTTCTCACTAGTTGAATATAGTCTTTCAAGTTGTTGTTTAGATTGAGTCAGTTCACCTTTCACAATTGTATTGTATTTCTCAAGTTCAGCATACTGCAAATTGACCTTTTCAAGTTCTGATGTTACCTTACCAAGTTTAGATTTCAAACCTTCATTTTTAAGTTTTAGATTTTCATTCTCAGATTTCAGATTTGCCTCATTCTTGCCATTTCCATCTTTCAGACTTAGCTTTATATTTTCTATCTCAGTTCATGTTTAAGGATCTCATTTTCCTTTTCTAATTTGTCATCACAATCTTCAATATGAACTTCGGATTCCTTTTCAGATTTCAGATCTTCCAACTTGTTTTTAAGTTTCTCAATGAGGTTCTTTGCATCATCATATTTTCCTTTCAAAGTATCTCCTTCTTTAGTAAGCATAACAATCTGTTCAAGAGTTTCTTCAAGATTCTTCTAAAGTTGATTCATATCCATAGAGATCTTACTCAAGCTACTAGGCTTTCCTTGAATGATTCTTTTCTGAGTAGCTAAGCTTTGATACCAATTGTTAGAAATAGGGAATACTGAGAGGGGGGGTGAATCAGTATTCCACAAAATTTTTCTTTTTCCCAATTATGGATATAACAGATTATCTTAATGCTTGCATAACATAAAAAGCTAAATAACATGCATAGCAATAAAATAAAAGAACTCATAACACATTATTTTTTCTCGAGGAAACCCTAGCCAAGGGAAAACCCCAGTGGGGATGGTACCCACAAAGATCCACTAATAAAAGGTATCATGTTAAGGATGTTGACCCTGTTAGGAGTCTATTACATGCATATAGTGTCTCAGTCCTGATTAAGGGACTATAGACCTTGTTAGAAGCCTCAACCATGTTAGGAGTTGGTAGTACAAAATATGATTACCAGATGAGTCCACTGCCCAAACAAGTAATATAAAATATTTACTAATTACAAAAGAGGTCAAGGTATATAACCTTATATTTTTTGCATCAATATCTCTTTGCTGGTCTTTCACTATCGCTATTACATACACATCATATATCTCATTACATGCCACATTTACAATTACATCTTTTCATATCTTTATACAAGTTATTAAGGCTAATAAATCTTTTGGTCGGCTTGCATATAACATAATATCTCTATCCATGGGTTACAATAAGTCATTATTTTGATAAACAAAATAATCCCTTAACTCTTTATCAATTCTGTCTTCATATTCTATCCTATTGGCTTAACACTGTCTTTAGTAAAACTGTCATAACTTCTTTCGTACATGTAGTACTAACTTTTTCTCTGAGGTGAGTCTTCTATAGTCATCATAGAGTCTATGTTCAAGTGCACAAGCACTGAACTTACTCCAATCAACATCACTAAACAAAATTGTCTTTAGGTACACTAGCAAAAACACACTATCTCATACTTAGACACTTTTGCATTGTGCTCTGACATACTAGCTCTCTAACCTATGTGATCTTCACGTAGATCATATGTTTCCATAATGACAACATCTATGCAACCAACTCAGCCAAATTTCCAACACCATGTTGATGGTAGAGGTAGGTTAATACCCCTATGATTTTGGCATGGTCAACTAGGCTCTTAAGTGAGTCACACACATACAAACCGATTGGGAGGACACAACAAACCTCACTAGATACCTATAAATCAGAGGCCAAACTGATCTACCCCTGAAGGCTTCCTAATCTTTGTGCAAGGATAATAGTAATCTCCCCAAGGCACTCATCATATCATTCTATGCTTGAGCATTTAGATTCATCAAATATGACATTGTTGATACATTGCATGTTCTATAGTGGTCATATAGTGATTATCTCTTGGATGTGTGCCTAATTCAATGAGATAAGGTTTTCAAGTCATACCAATTCCTTAGGGTAAGATTTCTTCTATGTGTCTTTGAAGTTAAAAACCTAGTAAAAAAATCTATTGAACATACACAAATGAAGAGTTCTACACACAAATATTCTACCATGTCAGTCCATTCCTCCAATCTAGAAGTCACCCAAGCTTCTAGAGTCCTATCATCCTAGTCTCATAATCATGGTCTTCCTCTCATCCCTCTTATCCTGCATCTTTTTCTTCCAAGGTTGTTCTCCTTTCCTCCTAATATCCTAGGTTAGAAGAGTCAGCATGGTCATCCCTCATCCCCTTTCCATCTTATTTGGAGTTAATTTTTCCTCCTATCCTGAGCTCAAATCCTAATCCCAGTTTGATGTTATTGATCATGCTAACCTGAGCTTTAGTCTTTCCTTCCACCTTCATCTTTCATTCCTATTCATCTCATCAGCAAGTCATCATGTCACAATTCTATTATGATGAGTTCGGACATCCCACCTTTTCTCCCACTTTATCCCATTCCAATGATGATGAGAGTCTTGTTGATCATGATGATTTTATTGAAAACATTAGAAAGCTTGCTCCAAACATCCTCCAAAATCCAATCAATCCTCCAAACTACCCCATCATTTCTCTGTACATACCCACTAGTAATCCTTATCATACATTTGACAAGGGAAATCCATTACTGTAGTTATCCACACCTTCTTCCTATATCGTACCTACATATCCCCTTCATACATCATTCATACCTCCATCCTCTTCCATCATCATATCCCAATATCCACCTTTCCACAAAAAAACTACTAACTACATCCCACATCCAAGTACACCACCTCTTTATCATCCAACCCATTTTCAAACCCTTGATCCTAGTCTTCTAATCCATCACCATAATCCCCATATTATTGCCAATCTACCATCCACTATATCCTAGCTTTTTCCTCCATCTCCTACATCCTATCTCAATCCACCATCTTCCATTCCTACCTACATTACCACAAATCCCCTCCCAAAATCCACCTACATCCTTTCATATCCCATACCTCAATCCATCACCCATATCACATCAATTAATCAATCCAATTCACAAGTCAGCTCCATGCCTTCTTATGTGAACTATCTAGTCATGCCATCCTCCACCTCCTCTTCTACACACTCATCCCCTCAACTAAGTTCACAATCCACTACCACACATCATATATATACTATCTTAGCTTCCCACCATCTAAAAATTCTAATCCTTTATCTCAAACTCCATCACGAAAGTATCCAAAGAGATTCACAAGGAAGTCAACAAAAAATCCATCTCCTAAAGTTGATGATTCATGTCATCCCACTCCCTCATGTGAAGCCCATTAGAGCTATTTCTTATGAACCAAATATATTGACAAAGCATGTCTATGAATCTCTAATGACAACTCCAAATCTGGCAAGAAAAAGATCTAACTTAATGAGGATGAGGAATCGTCATTCACTTTGAGCTCCATAGGCTCAGGAAAGTATACCTTTCTGATTTACCACCTGAGTAAATCACATAGTGGATTGGTGTCTTCTTGACACAAATTTAAACATTGATATAATAATATTTGTACATAAAAGATTTTAGTTATTGTAATATTTCAAACAACTCTGGAATATTACCAGTGCTTACAATCCTAGGGCATAGAGTTTGATAAATGTACATCCACATGAAAACATTACTAGATGTATCATCTTAAAATGGAAGCACTTCCATGTTAAGAACATTTATCCCTCTGATTAAGTGGTTTGGGGTCATGTCGAATGCCTTAAATTGGTCTTTGCTTGGATTTGGCTCTTTCCCCATTTTCCACTTCTTTTTTGCTCTTGATTCCTTCATTCTACGTGAAATTAGGGTTAGAATCCTGAGGATTATCCTTAATTTCTCTCTTCTATGGCTCTATTTTCTAGGTTGGACTTACAAATAGGTCCTCTTAGCCTTTATCATGTTCATAATAGGATTTTTTTCCTCTTCCTGGCACTCTGCCCTGATTCTGCCCCTTTTTCCACTTTCTCTCTGCATTTTCCTAGCACTCTGGAATGAGACCCTAAGATCTATGACCTCAAGGTAAAGGATGACCTTGAGGGTAAAAAATGATCTCATCCTTGACCTAGATTAGGGTCAACCTCATCCTTGACCCCAGGTTCAAGTTTCAAGGTCCCATGATTCTCAGATGTCGGGTTTCAGAAAGAATTATTTTCCCACTTTCGGGTCGGCTGTTTTGGTGTCTGAAATGGTAAACTCTTAAATTTTATTTAATTTAGGTTCATTCCTAAAGGGTTGAGGCCTAATTGAAATTTAATTCCCCAAGGTGGCCCCTCTAGAGGATTGTGCCCTAGATCACTATAAAAGGAGGTCTTCCTTTCTCATTTTCTCCATCTCATCTCACCATCTCTCAATCAAGTTTTGCAATCAAGTGCTCAAGGATTTCTCAAGACAAGATCAAGAAATAATCCATTCAAGTCCTCTTCTCCATTAAATTTCTCCATTGAAGATCAAGGATTCAAGCATTAGAGCCTTTGAAGGGATTTGGCTCAAGCATTCAAGATTCATCATTCAAACCCTAGATCTAGCCATCATTGTGGTGTGATCTTCCTTCAAGATCCTTTGTTCATCCTCAAGATCCATTCATTATTCCCTCAAGGTGGATTCCAAGCATACAATCATGGAGGTTTAGATTTACATTGTTATGTTTAAGCTTTCATATCAACATACTTGATTACATTTCAAATACAATTGTATATCTATTGAATATCATAGCTTTGTTGTTAGATCTACTTCTAGTATTTGCTAGCATTCTCTATTTCAATTCCATTAATAAGGTTGATTCCAAGACCAGGGTTTGACCAAGGCAAACTCCCTATCCAAACAACAAAAACCTCTTTTTCTTATAGGTACAGGAATAAGACTATGAATCAGAGCTTGGATCTGGATACCCTTTTGGGTGAACTTCTAAGATCCGTGAACAAATTCAAAGATGACCTTCAAAATTCCAAGGTAGTCTTTGATCTTTTATGAGGGTCAAGGATGACCTCCCTCAGAAAAGAAATTTTTTTATGGGTTTTGTAGATCTCGCAGTTTTGATTCAGGTATTTGAAAATCAACAATTTCTGAGACTGTTTGACAGGGTTTTCAACAGGTTCTTTTCTAGAGGTAAGTACCTTTATTTCTCCATTTCAATATTAATCATCTACATTTACTTTTCATATCAATAAAATTTCATATAAGTGTAAAATATTGGCTTTGGAGTCTCTTTTATGTGCAAACCATTGTTCTAGGACCCCTTCCACATTTTACCTTATAGACTAGAAATGAAGTTTAAACCCTCTTAAAACTTCCATGCCTTACATAGAACTTCTAACAAATTAGTACAAGATCATCAAATTTGCAAACCCTCTCCAAACCCTCAGAATAACCTACATGACTAATGTTTTTATTGAAAAAAACCTACAACTATTTCTCAATCTACCTTATAGATTAATGAATCTAAACTACCTTACAATCCAAATTCATAAAGAATCAAAGCAGTAAATAGAGACAATCGAGTGCCAAAATGATATTTTTATTAATATCTTCACTTTCAATACACTTGAGAGAACTCAAAACATTCAAAAAGTAAAACAATAGGTCCCAAATCGGAATTGTATTTCTCCTTTCTTTCAAAAGTATTTGAAAATGTAAAAGAAGTGTTCCTACAAGAATTACAACTTGTAATATATATCTCTAACCATCTTGGAATCCTGTTATGAGTTAGGATGCAACAAGCTATAGATGGATAGGATAAGACAAAAATTGGTTACAAAAACATTACTTTCACAAAATGGCATGCCAGAACCACTATCTTTGATCATGCCTACAGTAACCTAGTATGTCAACATCATGACACCTTTCTCTAGGAATGTTCAAGACAACTTCAAATAATTGTATTAGATGGTCTTAAGCCACTTTCAGGAAACTATCCTCCCTATGCTCAATGATCAAGTGTCATGTGTCCTTCATTCTTCTATATCTAATGGTGGGACATCCACAACTGGCTTTCTTTTCTTCTTCTTCAAGTTGGCATCCCATTTTGCCACCTCTTCATCTAAAGGCCAGTCAAATGATTTGATCTCATTCATTTTCTTAACTACCTTATCCCACCTAGAGTATGTCACAGCCTTTGCATTTGCTATGTAATTTAAAAACCATGTTTCTACCTTAAACATGGCATCAAGTACATAATTGAAAACCACTATATCCAGGGTGTCATCTGTAGCTACAAAGACTCTTTTTTTCATCTTGGCATAAAATTTCCCACTACTAGTATTGATTACCTTTATAGTCACGTCATCATTGAAAATGGAGGGCACCAAAGGGTTGTAGTTAGAGGTGAATATGCCTAGATTTATCTTTATTAAGTTATCCTTACCCTTGAAGAATGATAGGGATGCATTGATAGCATCAATCATCTCCTTAGTGCCAGTAATGGTCTTAGGAAAATCAGGCCTATACTACTGCACTTCCTTCAATTTTTCAAATAGAGTCACCCTACTAGACCAGATAGTGAATAGAGGCTCTAGAGTATCATATGCATCAGTGACATATCTCTCCAATTTTTGTAAGGTGATGTGTGAATTGTGTACAACATCCACCTTTGTCTTAATTGCCTGTAGTCTATGATGCAAAATATCCATCATTGCATTGAGTGCTATTTCATTAATTTTTTCATTTGGTAAATCCTTCCCATGTGGCATGTCTATCTCCATCGGTTGTGCCTCTATGGAGACTTCTAGAGTAACAAAAAGGTCCACCTATGCATCAATTGATCCATCCTTCATTTCCCTTTGGCCTACTGACCTGCTCAACTCCTTGATCTTATCCATTGCTAAGTCTAATTTCTCTTGAGTATGAGCACACTTTACTATTATTTCCTCATAATTTTTAGCCACTACAATGATTTTATGATAGGTTTCTATATACCTCTTGGAAATATTCTCTATTTTAGAAATATTGAGGAAAGATAACTACTGCAAGGAAGATGAAACCTCAATATCCCCTGTATTTTCTAAATTTCAAATTATCCTATTACCTCTCCTATCTTGTTGGATTTTTACCACATGGGGATTTTGAACAGAGGGTGCTAGCTACCATGATGCAAAGGTCTTGGACTTTGGATCAAAACCTAATCCTCTTACAATGTCTCCAATTTCCGCTTGAGTCTTGAATAGGGGATCTTGTTGATGCCTAATATGATCAATTACAAATGTTGACTACAAATCCCAGCTAGGAAGTAGTAGCATGTCACTCCTCTTTACCAATTCCCTAGTTTGATCCTTATAGAGTTTTTTTGACTTCGGATCATATTCTTGAAGATCCTTCATGATTTTCTCCCTTTTCTCTTCTTCATCACCATCGAAGGTGAGGGTAGCCTTGAGATTCTTTTCTTTTAGCTTATAGAGAATGCTCTTGAATACCATAGTTTTTATGAACTGGTCATCCTTCATAAAATCTTTAGCTTATAAGACCCTCTCATTCAGCCTTAATGCCACTAGCATCTCAATCTCTGAGATCTTTTCTTCCTTAAAATGAATGTTGGCAAGTTGGTTCCTTATACTTTCAAAATAAAGGCCATGCCTTGGAACTAGAGAACTAGCTCTACTCTTCAATACCTAGCTCTACTCTTCAATACCATCTTCTCTGCCCTTATTTTCTCTATATCTATAATGTGATCATAGGAAGCTGACCCTTCCTCTTGTATACACCTAAAAATGGTCACCTAGACTATTAGCCCCTTGCTAGCATTTTTGATAAAATCATAAATTGCTTATTCTTGATCAAATCCTAGTTTTATCATTTATTTGATTATTTTCTATGGGCTAACAATTTTATCCTAAGTTTTTATTTATTTAAAAGGAATATTTCCTCCCCTTTTAAATAAATAAAAGCCCCCCCCTTTTCCTCTTATCCTAAGTTGTACAAATAAATCATTATTCTTATTTTATAAAAAGGGAAAAAGCACTTTTTGTCTTATATGGACACAAAAGTCAACTCTTATTTTCCTATTGGAGGATACTTGTGCACATGGATTTCTCCTCTTTCAATCTCCACCATTGATTAGACCTTTTGCCTCTTAATCTCCATGGTCCATTCCTTCTCATTTCCTTTAAAAGGAGAGCTCTTTTCTTCATTTTGATCCTCAACTTTTTATGCTAATGTTATGCTGCAGGTTTTCTAGGTCACTTTGGAGCTTTTGAAGATTTGGAGCATTCTTGGCTTTTGTATCTACATGTTATCATAGTTTCATTTCTTTCATTATCATGACATTCATAGCTTCATACTTAGCTTAGATTTCCTTTATGCTTTAGATTAATTCATCTAGTCTAACTAGGAGGCTTTGTAATACTTGTTCTTTCATTTTCATAGCTTAGCTTGCATACTCATCTTAATCTAGCTTGCATTGCATTTCATTTGATTCTTGAGGATATTGGCATTCTTTCCCTTGTCTTCATTTGAATCTCCCATTGCATGGTTTACTAGAAAGGTTATTGGCTTAATAGCTCTAGCTGAGAGCATTCTTAAAAACTCTTGCACTCCATGCCTAGGGAGCTATGGATCAATTTTTGAGACCTCATTCTTGAGTGTTCTTGAATGTAATGATTCATAGAAGTGTGACACAATTATAGCACACATTTTTGGCGCCCACTGTGGGGCAAAGTAGACTAGCTTTGTCCCTTCTTTTTTTGCATTTTTGTCATTTTTCGTCAATTTTTCAGCAAGTTTTTAGCTTAATTTTTGGTCTCTATTTTTTTTGTCTCAGACTATCGTACGATACTTTCCAGAAGTATCATGTGATACTTGTCTATATGCATGTGTGATACTTCGCCTATTAGAAGTATCGCTTGGCTATTGCAGAGAATATCGCCTGGTGTTGGGCGAAGTATCAACTGGTGTCAGGTGAAATATCACGCAGACAGAGAGTATTGCCCTAGTATACTATGAAGTATCACATGACTCTGGTGTCTGTACCCAACAGTGAGCTATTTTTGAGTTATTTTATCTATCTCGCAAGTTTTGGGTTCTCTGCTAACTTTTTGAAATTTTTGCAAATGGTATCGAAAGTTGAAGTGTGATATATCATTGGAAAGGTCTTTCCAAGCCTAATCCAACCATGCTAGTTTCATTCTCAGATTTTACCATTTGATTAGCTATTTTACTTGCAAATTATTTGATTTTTGATGTGCTAACCCTTGTGGGCCTAACAAGTTGTGGTTGTAGGTGCACTTGCTTGAGATATTTTGCCAAAAGAACGCATGTCAAAGAGGGCTACTAATGGTTTTTGCAGGGCTTCCCTAAGCATAAAAACTAAATCAAGTGCTTGTTTAATTGCTCTCTTTATTGAGTGCGGCATATACTAGTTGTTTCATTTCATAGGCACTTAATACCTTGTTGTAGGAATTTTGAGGTGGTAGGAGAGTGTGCTCTTCACCCTTGTGGTGAAACAAAAATCTTGACCCATCTTGGGATTTTGAAAGCAAGGGGGTAATTGAATTTTCTTGGTGTGTTTGGGAGAAGTTTTTGAGATAGGGGAGTATGCTCTTCACCCTTGAGGTGAATCAAAAACCTTGAACCTCAAAAATCATCCATTCTTTGTTTAGTTTAGGATCCTTTAGCGGCCCTGCTCTTGAGCAATCAAGAGGAATGACCCAAGTGGGGACAAGCTAATACCGAGCTATTCCAACTCACTATAATCTCAAGGCTACCTCAGACACTAAAAACCTTGGTAGACATAACACTTGTCTTCACTTGATGTGAGTAGCTCATGAGATTGTGACCATGGGGAAAGCATTGAGCAAGAATGCTTAAGGTACTCTTGAGGCCGCGAGGTCCTAGTCCTTTATGAGGAGCAAGAGGGGTGTTATGAACAAAAGCCCTTACTAAGAACCATAGGTTAGAAGCCACCTTTATTTAGCCGCTTATCTTCTTAGTGCAAGGATTGATCCAAGTGGACTAACTCGGATCACCCCAAGATACTCACCATATGTGTCCCTTTTGTGGTGTTATTTGACACTACCATGACAAAGCTGATATCTCTTGTGGGCAACCACTTGGTGTGAGGCAATGGGGCATCAAGTTGTGGGCTAAGTTGGTAAGTATTGAGCCTTGTCCTTCTAGGTAGTAATTGCTGTTAGAAATTTAGCTAATGTGGATGCATAGATGTTGTCATTATGGAAACATATGATCTCTACTGAGAGCGTAGAATCTGGAATGCAAGTATGGCAAGTTGAAGGAAGAAATTGTCTAAGTATGGTTACAATGATCCTGGCAGAGCACCCGATGAAGATTTAGTTGGCGATGTCCACTGGAGCAATATTTTTGTTTGCGTAGTTAACTGAAGCTTCTACAAATTATGACAATACCCCATCTCAGTGCGCATAAAGTTTGGATCAGTACGGATGAAGTTATTCGAAGTTTACTGAAGACAATTTTGGAGACAGTATTAACAAAAGAGTTAAGGGATTATTTTGCTTGTCAAAATAATGACTTAACATTATGAAGGGATGACATCCTAGATGTTTACTCTTGGATAAATATTTTTGAAGCGGACCATATGAAGTTATTAGCTCTAATAACTCATATATTAGGCATACTTGAAATGTAACGAGTATGATATTTTTTGTGAAAAGAAAGAAAAGGATAACTTGCAAGAGTTGTATATTGTGATAGCAGCAAAGGCTATTGATGCAAAGTTGTAAATAGTACCATTTTATAGTCAGAAACATTTTGTATTACCTATTTGGGCAGTGAGCTCAGCTGGTGATCAGGTTTTGTAATCTAACTCCTAATAGGGTTAAGGCTTCTAACAAGGCCTAAAGTCCTTTAACCAGGATAGATCTACTATACATTGTAAATAGACTCTTAACAGGGTCCAATATCCCTAACAGGATACTTTTGATTAGTGATCTTTGTGGGTACCATCCCCACTGGGGTTTTCCCTTGGCTAGGGTTTCCTTGAGAACATATCATGTGTTATGAGTTCTTTCTATTTACTGCTATGTCTATTAATTAGCTTGATAATCTTTGTATGCACTAAAGTAATTTGTTATATCCATAAGTGGGAAAAAGTAAAAGTTTGTGAAATACTGATTCACCCCCCCTTCTCAGTATTTCCTATTTCTAACAATTGCTTGAATTTTCTTCAATTGTGCTATATTAGTGTAAATGTTCTCAACATAAAAACAATCGGTAATCTTCATAAGGTGTTTTTTCATTTTTGATAACACAAGTGCTTGTCTTGGCAAGGTTGCTTTTTCCCTTGTTCCAAGTGTTTTATGACATGTATGATCACCTATTGTTTGCAAACTTGTCTTTTACTTGCTTTTACTGCTTGTCAAACTAAGAAATTGCACTATCCAACCTTTGAACTTGATCAAAATGCTTCAAAATTGAGATTTTAATTTTCACTGGTCAAAGAATCGCCCAAATCTACAATAGTATCATGTGCATTGCTAAGAAATATCGTGCGATAGTTCACTCTTGCTGGACTATCACTTGGACTACCTAGAGCATATCGCCCAGCCTTACTAGAGTCTATCACCTGGCTTAAGGTGAAGTATTGCCTGACTGAGAAGTATTGCCCTGTTTGCCTGAGAACTATCACCTGGGTCATTTCTACTATCCTGTCATTGCTGCAATCTGGAGTTGCTAAACTTGCACTTTAACCTATTGTAGAGTGTCTTTTTCTATTCTTACCTGAAGTTGGTCTATTATCTACATGCTCAGATTTGTTCTAGACTGAAAAAAATGAGCTAAAACTATTGGATTTGAGCTTAACGAATTTTACTCTTGATCACTTGTCACATCATGATTACCTCTCTAGCTACTTGCTTATTGAGCTTCTTGCTCACTACTTGGCTTTAGTCAATTGATTGTTGTAAGTGCTTGAGCACTTTTGATGAGCCATCTCTCTATTGTTCTACTTTGACAACTGATCTTTATTAGCTTTTTCTTATCTTAAATCTGAGAAACTTTGTCTCATTCTATTAGTCAACCAACATCTCTTTTCATGCCAGTTACAACTCGGTCTCAATTTGAGCAGGAGAATCACCCTTCGTTCACTTATACACAGTTACCTTCTCCAACTAGACATTCAAAAGCACCCATTAGCAATGACAATTCTAGTTCTAACCAATCTGAGAATTCCAAGGCTACACCGTGGTACAAAGGAGGTTTCTTCTTTTTTGCATTCAAGACCCCCAAAAACATAGACAGTGTCTCACTCACTTTGACTGAACAAGAAAAATTTCAATGCCTGCAAGAACACTTTGAGCATAAGGATAACCAAGGGCGCTTAGACAAAGAACGCAATCAACAAAGGATGGATGCTGCTAGGTGCATGGCTTCTAGAGGAATGTCTTATGAGCAACCCGAGACTAGTAACTTTGAGCATCGACCTCTTTTTAATGACAACAATGGCAACAACATGCCACCAAGATCTCCACCAAGGCCAACTTTTTCTATGCCTTCTTCACCTCCTAGGCCTCCTCCCTCTCAACATGAGGCAGAGGCTAATGATGATATTTCTAGTGAGGATCTTATGAGATTTGAACAAGATGTGGTCTCCCAATGAATGATGCATAAGCTTTTAGAGCGTAATGGCGATCAATATTTTCAATATATGACTTCTAGAGGATACAAGCTTCCTCCCGGCTATGATGTCAGACAAATTATCCAACAAAGAGTACCAATTGAATTGGAAGTCCTTCAAGAAGAACTAAATTAGACAAATCAACACCTTACCCAAATGGCAATAGAAAGAGAGCCTCCAAAGGTCTCTTTTGTAGATTTAGTTTGTGCTCTTCCTTTTGATAAAAGTCTATACATGGTCCCATTTCCTAGGGATATTGAGGTTTCCAAATATGACAAGTATGATGGAAATGGTGATCCCCAAGACCATGTGCATCACTTTTATGCTCTTAGTATGGAATTTCTTCATGAAGACACATTTCTTCTATGATTATTCCCTCGAAGATTAAGAGGCCAAGCTTTAGAATGGTTTGCAAAACTGACACCACCTCTTAAGACTTTTGATGAGTTGGCTCAGCAATTTACCCAACATTATTCTTACAACATCCAACAACCTGTCACCGTGATAGATCTCAATAATCTAAGACAACATCAAGGTGAGCCATTTGCAACTTACTTACAATGTTGGAGGTCATTGTATTCTCGATATCCTTGTCAGCTATCCAAAAGAGAAAAGATTGACATTTTCATCAACACACTTGTGCCTGAACTATTTTATGATCTAAGGAAGCAACTGTTCTCCTCCTTCAATGACATGGTTGAAAGTGCATATTGAATTGAGGATGTAGCTATAATAAAAGGGGACATTATTATTAATAAAGATGCTAAAGGAAATGGAAAAGACAAGAACAAACCTTGGAATAAGAACAAGTATGTTGTTACTGATGGGGTCATTGATGCTCCTAAAGTTAAAGAGCCTACTTTTAATCTCTCCAATGCTATCTATGTAGCAAAACAACAAGAAGCTACCAATGCTCATAGTGCTCCTAAACTTCAATATGCAGATAAGCCTAAGAAGTCATTTCAAAAGAAAGTTTATACCAAGTTGGTAGAACCTTACGATGTGATCCTTAAGAATTTGGTTGACAATGGATATCTTATGCTTCCTGATAAACTTGGTAACTATGATCCACTTGTTAGACCTGATTGGTGGAGAGAGGATCATTACTGCCATTATCACAGAAACAAGGGACATCTGACAGATAATTATTTTAAGCTTAAGGATGATATTCAAGACCTCATTGATAACAACACAATTTCTACTAATGGCTTAACTAAAAATTCTAATCGTACAGCTTTCAGGGATCCTCTACCTAAGCATGACAAGGGGGAAACCTCTCAAACACATAAGAAGAATCATGATGCAAAGATCAATTACACATATCCTTCTAATATGCCTGTGATTAACATGGTAGAGCCCATTGAGAGTGTTCTAATGATGAGGTCTCAAGATGATAATAAAGCCAATCATGGTAAGCCAAAGTTAGTCTTGTAAACACATGGTAGTTCATCTTCCTGAAGTGAGACATTGAATGCTATTACTAGGGGGCAAGCCAAGATTGTCCTTAAAACTGTGCAAGATCCCAAGCAAGCTTTACCTTCCAAACAAGTGGCTCCTTTAGCCACCCTTAGCTATGATCTTGTCCAACATTTGCAAAAGACACCAGCATAGATATCTATCCTTGAGTTGCTTCGGTTATCCCCTTTGCATAGAGAGATTCTTGATGAGGCTCTACGTACAACACATGTTCCCAATGACATTGATCTAGATCAATTTTAGGCTATGGTCAACCACATTTCATCTCTGCTATCTCTCTCCTTTTCTACAGAATATGACATATCTATTGCTCACCTGCATAATCTAGCTTTACACATTGAAGTTCTAGTCTACAATACCCGAGTCCACCAAGTCCTAATAGACAATGGTGCAGGGTTAAATATTGTTTCTTTCAATGTCATACAATAATTGGGTTTGTCAGAATTTGCTGTGGATTCTAAGAAGAAGATTACTATAAAAGCTTATGATGAAGTGGAAAGATCTTCCAAAGGTCTTGTCATGTTGCCTGTCTGAGTGGGCCCTATCATGAAAGATATTAACTTCCAAGTATTGGACATTACACTCGCATATAACATTCTTTTGGGTCATCCTTGGATCCATGACATGTAGGCTGTTCCTTCCACTTATCATCAGTGTGTCAAATTTCCATACAATGGCACTAAAGTTGTGATTCTTGGAGACCATACTATTGCTATTAATGCTCTTGCTGCTGCTGAAAAATTTGTTCCTCACAATGAACCTACTATTGATCCTAGTATGTCTCTAGTTGCTACTGAGAAATCACTTAAGATGATGAGCCTTGGTATGGGTGAATATACGCTAGATTCCTTTGCTTCTATACCTGTTTCTCCTAGGTCATATGGGAAACCTTCTGATAAAATGAAGCCTTCCACTTCTACTATGGTGATCTTTGATACTTTTGTTCCTTCATCCATTCCTTTAGAAGTAGAAAGAGAAGAACAAGTTGTTCAAGAGTGGATCTATAGAGAAGATTCTAGAAATACTCCCATGCTCAGTAATTCAGACACAGATACAGATGAGTCACCACTACACACTATGGCTCGCATGGGAGATGATCTTCCTTCTACTTCACTTCTTTGGGGAGAAGAATGTATATCTACTGATGATATGGCTGAGGCCTCTATGTCTAGAACCTATGTGCCTAAAGAATCATTGCACTATGATAGACAACATCACAACATTGCACGACTGCTACAAAGAGGTGATCTCTCACATAATGACATGAGTATCTCTACTTCTCGACATCTTAAGCCTCTTCCAGAAGATTCTTCCATGATAGATATGGATGTTGATGTAGTTCATACCTCTTGTAACCATCCCAATGTAGTTGATGAGTCTCGTGAAGGGTCTGATGGGTTTGTTCCCTGTATTGCCTTAGTAGACTATGTTGGTCCTTCTATGACAAATCTAGATCTAGCTAATTTTGGAGCTTACCCTATAGGCTCAACTTCTCTTGTCACCAGAGATGACACCCCTCACATAAATGTTATTGAACCAATCACTTCATTTCATCTCGCATCAATACCTGTTACTTCTTCCACCAACAAACTAGCAATAAAAAGGACTGAATCAGCGATCAAGTATCACAAGCATCGAATCAAAAGAAAAGAGAAATGGTCAGATGGTGAAAACCACATTGTGGTAGTATCTGCACCTAAGAAAAGTAAAAATAAAAATCTGCTCAAAAATAATGATTCTCAAATAAAAGATGACAAGCTGATTCTCTACAAAAAAATGGTGCACTACTTCAAGCATGATCTCATATCTGGTATACTTCAACCCATTCCTAAAGTTGAGAACAAAGTTGCTAATGCTTTGGTTACTTCAACATCCATCTTACGAATGAAAAGGCATAAATCTCACTTCAAGTTCCTGGTGGATGAATTACGCTATCCTACTCATAAATCTTACAATCCTACCATATTTTCATATCTTCCACCTCATATTCCTCTTGGAAATCCACCACACCATTCTTCCTGCCATCCTTTACACTTTGCCTTTGTCTCTCGTGACTTGTATAGGAAGGGTCTAGATGAAACTCTCCTTAGGTGTCTAGAAATAGAGGAGTCCGAAAAAGTGCTAGCTGAAATCCACAATGGCATATGTGGATCACATTCTAATGATCCTCCACTAGCTCAAACATTACTTAGGGCTGGTTATTATTGGTCAAACTGGTTGAGACCTCCTATTGTCACAACTGTAGCATTTAGGCCTAGGGCCTATCAGTTCTCTACATCAGAGGAAGCAGATTCTTGATGCCCATTTCTGTCTGGGGCATTCTTTGTACATACTTTATGATCCTAAAAATATTCAAAAAAATTCATATATGATGCTGAAAAAAATCCTAAAAAGCATCAAAAGTACTGAAAAAATGAGCATCCTAGTGAAAACCTAGTAATAGGTGCTTTGATGTCTCACCAAAAAAATAAAAAAAATAATAAAAAAAATAAAAAATAGAAAAAGTGCCTTGGTGAAAACTTGGAAATAGGCACCTTGGTAGCAAAAATAAAATTTTTTTTTTGTAAAAGGTCCTAAAAAAATTGCAATAAATCTATCAAGTGGTGAAAACCCAGAAACAGGCGTTGCTTGAGACCCTCTGCACCTATGTCTATTAGTCTTGCATGGCGCTCCTTCGCTCCACTTCTCGCTTTGCCTCTCCTAGCCTGGAATTGATTCTTGTCTTAGTCTAGGGGGCATACATTGTTTTAAGCTTATCTTGGGTCTCTTTGTGCATCTGGGTTTCTTAGGCACCTCACAAATGGTGTTTTTCAACACCACCCCAACTGTGTTTTTCAACACTATCCTAGCATCGAGTGTTTCTCAACACTTATCAGATATCCTACCTGCAGTCTAGATGATGCAATATTTCTCACTGGCAAATGTGATACTCAAAGTTTGACTCTATGACCTACACACATGCACTAAAACATTTGACTCACTGAGACTTACTTGGCTTTATTTCTTTGTGTGCTGTCTATGATGATTTCTTTGCTGAGTGTTCTCCCCCTATGATCATTTTCAATGATGCATAGCTAGAAGACTGAGGGTATGAGAACATGTTTTATTTCTTTATCTACTTGTGGGTATATTTTGTTGGTCCTACTTGTCATGAGCATTTATGCTGGTCTTACTTGACACATTGGGATCTACAAGGTATTATCCTTGACTATTTCGCGAGTGCATGCTTCTAGTTATTCTGACTTTCATGTGTCTTGATACAAGCATAATCTCACCATATCAAACTTAGGTAATCTCACTGCACTAGTCATCTTGACCTGCATGTCTTTGATGCCTAGGTGGGATTTCCACATTTCTATCTGATATAGATCATATTCAGATCCACATAGTTATGCTAGTGTGTATTGTATGATCTTGTGATGCTACCAATAACGCTCGATGATGATAATTAGATGTCTATTGGCTTCGTAACCTTGCAATTAAACCACTTTTCATGTAGCTTGCATTCTTAGGTTCATGTTAGTTTATTTTTGCATCTTGCATATGGAGAGAGCTCTCCTTTTCATCTTATGTGGACTGGTTAATCAATTGCACTCCTCTTTCACTTCTTCCTGATCATGTCTTTCGCTTCTTGTCTTGCATATCCCATCATTTTCTATTCATTTTGAGATCGAAACCAAAATCTGAGTTCACCTTGATCACCCAAATGATCTTTTTCCTTCTTCCGTGCAGTTGGCTAACCTTTTGAGGCTTGATCCTTCGATCTTCACTGGGGCATTCTTCACCTCTTCATCCCCATCTCTTTCAAATTTCCAGTCTTTCATTCACTTTCAAATCCCAAGTTCAACTCCTCTCTCTGTGGTGTTTACAAGTTGAGGGACCGATAGGTTCATGCCCCATGTCCCATGTGTCGGGCATATCTTCACTGCTTGATGGTTATTCTGTTCTCTTTCTTTGATTATGATTTCTAGTGATTGTCTCTCATGCTTCTACTTTCCCTCTACCTGGATTTCGCTTTGGATCCCAAGGGGGTAGAGACATCATATCTTATTGGCTATCTCTTTCCTAAGTGTTCAGTACTGTCGCTACCAGGCTGACCATGCAGGATTTGCTATCTTTCTGCACTTCATTCTTTGAAGTCAGATTGCTATCTGCTTGCCTTCTTGGTTGAGCTGAGTTTTTTTGTGATCCTAGATTGATCTCACATTTCAACTTCATTCTTTGACTACATGTGTTCCCAAATCAATCACACATTAGTCAAAGAGGGGCAAATGTATACCCCTAAAAATGGTCACCTAGACTATTAGCCCCTTGCTAGCATTTTTGCTAAAATCATAAATTGCTTATTCTTGATCAAATCCTAGTTCTATCATTTATTTGATTATTTTCTATGGGATAACCATTTTATCCTAAGTTTTTATTTATTTAAAAGGAATATTTCCTCCCCTTTTAAATAAATAAAGCCCCCGCTTTTCCTCTTATCCTAAGTTGCACAAATAAAGCATTATTCTTATTTTATAAAAAGGGAAAAAGCACTTTTTGTCTCATATGGACACAAAAGTCAACTCTTATTTTCCTATTGGAGGATACTTGTGCACATGGATTGCTCCTCTTTCAAGCTCCACCATTGATTAGACCTTTTGCCTCTTAATCTCCATGGTCCATTCCTTCTCATTTCCTTTAAAAGGAGAGCTCTCTTCTTCATTTTGATCCCCAACTTTTTATGCTAATGTTATGCTGCAGGTTTTCTAGGTCACTTTGGAGCTTTTGAAGATTTGGAGCATTCTTGGCTTTTGCATCTACATGTTATCATAGTTTCATTTCTTTCATTATCATGGCATTCATAGCTTCATACTTAGCTTAGATTTCCTTTATTCTTTAGATTAATTCATCTAGTCTAACTAGGAGGCTTTTTAATACTTGTTCTTTCATTTTCATAGCTTAGCTTGCATACTCATCTTAATCTAGCTTGCATTGCATTTCATTTTATTCTTGAGGATATTGGCATTCTTGCCCCTGTCTTCATTTCAATCTCCCATTGCATGGTTTACTAGCAAGGTTATTGGCTTAATAGCTCTAGCTGAGAGCATTCTTAAAAAATCTTGCACTCCATGCGTAGGGAGCTATGGATCAATTTTTGAGACCTCATTCTTGAGTGTTCTTGAATGTAATGATTCATAGAAGTGTGACACAATTATAGCACACACCTCCTATATGCTATCAACTTCATCACTAGATTAAATCTCAATTGAAACCTCCTCTAGGACCACCCCTTTTGGCATTTGAGCCATCAACTTCTCATAGGCACTAATCATCTTGTTAAAATGGTCCAAGTAAGAAGTATCAGGGAAAAAATGGAAGAATGAACTACCCAATTCCTTTAATTCCTTTTCCACTCTCATTAGATCCTACCACTTTCTTGCCCTTTCTGTAATTTTATCCATACAGATTATATTTCTTATTAGGTCCTCATATTCAAGAGGCTCATTATCTTTTACTTTCTGGAAAAAGGGAATTATCTCCTTGCAAGCTTGCTTGATGAAACCCTCAAAATCACAATACCTAGAAATGGTATAGGGCATCCTAAAATATCTTAAAAACTCATTAATTTTATCTAGGGCCTTCTTTCCTATATGGAAATAGAGCAAACCCCACAACCTAGGAAGGACAGTCCCTTTGTTATGCCTCTCTAAGAGGTCTTTATCAACAATTTCCAAATAAACTCTAACCAAGAAATTCTTGGTGGCATTATCCTAGGAAAAATTTGAGGTGGCTAAGCACACCTATAAACTTTGATTATAGTAACATTATCAAAGTATAAAAATCCCCCCAATTATGCAGAAATGAAAAGTTATCTAAGAGCTGTGTGGGCCTAAGGACTCTCCTTATTCCTACTATCAGTCTCTGAATAGGGGTTCCTAGCATATTATACAAAGGTTGCACTATCCAATTTTGAAAACAACCAAAATTAGATAAACATGAAGAACTATCCCAAACTTGGGTCCATCTTTGCATAGGTTGCAAACAATCAAACTCATTCCTAAAAATCTCAATCTCATCATCCATGTCTCTATAATTGTAGAAGATAATTAGGTGCTTTATTAGAGAATAATTCTTAAACCTAACTTCCAACAGTTTGTCAGTAGCAGCAATTTTATTCAAACCCTCATGGAGTTCATTTATTTTCCACCCTACATAATACTCATCCTTGTTGACATGAGGATTCTAAATGTCCATAGACATTTGCAACAAGTCAGTAGTGATTGTTATGTCAGCTTCAATCTACCATACCTTGTAGTATACACTGTGTACTAGAAGAAATGGTAGAACTTGGTCAAGTCATAGGGTGACACCACTTCTTCTAGTATTATCACCCTCCTTCTATTATCTCTCAAAATAAACTTGGACATGGAATTCTTCTTGATAAACTTGTGGAACTTTTCAATCTACTCATTCTCTTTGTCTAGTTCTATCTCAATGCACATTATACTAGTAATATCAAAAGCCTCCAAAATGTTTGCATGGTCTATTCTTACCATCTCAGACATATCCTTCTTCCTTATCACTCCTATGATAGCATCATATTATTAGGAATAGTCCCAAGAGATAACTAAGAGAGGGGGAGAGGGGTGAATCAGTTATCTATAAGTTTCAATTCTCTTTCCAATTAAGTATACTTAAACATAAAGCATAAACACAATAAAAGATCACTTGAATAAAACACCAATATTTTGGTTACGGGGAAACCCAAATAGGTAAAAACCCTGGTGGGAATTGATACCCACTAATAATCTGCACTAGTGTATTATGATCCTTGTTAGAAGATTCTTAACCCTTTTAGGAGTTTTCTTTACAATTCATTTAGTACAGTAACCTGGTCAAGGGTTAGACCCTATTAGGAATCTTTTACAATTAACCCTTTTAGGGGTGAGGATGCACTGTCTGAGAGAACAGTGCTTAAAGGAGTGAAGGTTGCAACCTTCTAAATAATAGATACACACTATATCTAGATCTTGGTAAACTGCACTTTGTCCTATTGTCTAGATTAGTTCCAATGTATAGCATCATCTCTTCACTTGGTCACATAGACCTTCTTTTGATGGCTCAACACTTCACACACTCTACTATGCTCTTCACAATCAACTCTAAACCATACTTTAGCAATCACAAATGACTGCCTATAAATATCTTTCCTCTAAATAATATAATCAAGTTGGCCTATTATAACCACCTTGAAATCATATTAGAGAAATAATGATATACTCTAATAACATCTCAGTTGGCTCTACTAAGCACGCAACACAATCTGGGACGTGTCTAAATCAATAAGTGTAGGCGCACGCTACACACTATTGGCTCTACCAAATTAACTGATACTTTCTCCTCAAGATGAATTACATCATGCGCTCTTAACCAAACATTACTGACTCCTCTCCAAGCACTAATCTAAGGGCATATATTGTAATGATAGGTGCAACTCATGTAACAACAAAATCTTTGTCGACTCTTCTGAATAAACATAGGAAACTACAACTGGTGAATAGAGACTGCATAACATCACTTCTATTGATCATCAAAATTTGCATCCATAAATGTAACATCAATAACATGTCTTCATCACATCTCCAAATGCACAAGGCTCCATGATAACTATACAGATAATCACTCATAGAACACTACCTGTAACTCTATCAGGAACACTACTGAAATAAGCTGCTATATAACTATCTGTACTAATAGTTAACCTTTGTGTCCATGATATCATGTTCATAAAATGTCTATGCTATAAATATTAAAATATTACTGCACAAGTCTTCCACACATACTACTTACCATATGTTGTCATCAATGACAAACATACAGTCAACACTGGCTTGCTGGAAAATCTGCAACAATCTCCCCCTTTGGCATTGATGGTAACATATGGAATGAAAAATACCACCAACCCAAATAAGAAATTATTTTATAACATTATCCATTTCCTCATCAAAACTCCCCCAAGGATGAATCCTCCATCTGCTATAGTATACTTCAATATTCTCCATTTCCTCAACTGAATACTACTCCCCCTTAGTATATTACTCCTTCTTTACTTATGTTTTTCATGACTATATATTACTCCCACTTTCATAACAATGGAAAAGGGTGCTAATCAGTTTAAGCACTGGTACTACTCCTAAATTAGAGTAGTCAACCATCCATCAGTCCTTGAGGATTAATGCTCTTTCTCCTTTCTAAGAAGAATAAGGGAAGGGAATTACTCCCAACTTCTCCCTGAGATACTCAAAAGTATCCTTTGGCAAGGGCTTTGTGAATATGTTTGCTAATTGATCTTTAGTGCTTAGATAGTCCAACTTAACTTCCTTCTCTACCACTTTCTCTCTTAGGAAGTGATACTTGAGCTCAATGTGTTTTTTCTTTGCATGCATCACAGGGTTCTTTGACATGCTTATAGTGCTAGTGTTATCATAGTGTATAACAATGGGATAATCAATCTGAATTCCAAAATCCTTTATCATTTTCTTGATCCAAATAATTATAGAATAATTTAGGGCTATTGCAACATACTTTGCTTCTTTTGTTGACTAAGAGATACAATTTTTCTTCTTTCTTGTCCAAGTGACAAGTCTATCACCAAGAAACATTGTTCCTCCTGATGTACTCTTTCTATCATCAATGCATCCTACCCAATCTACATCAGTATACACATGAAGCTCAACATTTTCTAAATTAGGATACCATAGACCATAGTCTATAGTTCCTTAAAAGTATCTTAATATTCTTTTTACTAGAATAAGGTGACTTTGTTTAGGCTCTGATGCAAATATTCCAGCTGCATTGGAAATATTAGGTCTAGTTTGAGTAAGATAAATGAGTTCTGAAATCATAGACTTGTACAATGTTATATCTACTACTCATCAGTCATCTTCTTTTGTAAGCTTGCATCCAGTTATCATAGGTGTCCCTATTGGCTTGAAATCATCCATCTTGAATTTCTTTAATATCTCTTTCACATACTTGGACTGATTGATGAAAATACCTTTCTTTGTTTGTTGCACATTCAATCCCAAAAAGTATTTTATAGGTCTAATCATGCTCATCTCAAATTCACTCTGTATCTCCTTAGCAAATTCAGCACTTAGTTTTTCATTACCTCCAAAGATAATGTCATCAAAAAATATAGCTACAAGTAGTAGTCCTTCAAATATCTCTCATATGAATAGATTACAATCTATTGCCCCTTGCTTGAATCCAATTTTCATTAGATATCCATCAAGTCTATGATACTGAGCTCTAGGGGCTTTCTTAAGTCCATAAAGGGCCTTCTTCAATCTGCATACCATATCAGGTCTATCTGATAGTGTGGATCCTTCTGGTTGTTCAATGTATACTTCTTCTTTTAGCTCTCCATTCAAGAATGTTGATTTAACATCCATCTGATAAAATTTGAAGTTTTTGAATTTTGCAAAGGCTAGAAACAACTTAATAGATTCTAATCTACTCACTAGTGCAAAAGTGTTTGAATAATCAATGCCTTCTCTCTATGCATATCCCTTACATACTAACCTTGCCTTGCTTCTTACTATTGTACCATCTTCATTCATCTTATTTCTAAATATCCATTTTTTTCCAATCACATTCTTATCACTGGGTCTTGGGACCAGTTCCCAAGTATCATTCTTGATAATCTGATCTAGTTCTACTTTCATAGCATTATGCTAATCTAAATCATTACATGCATCTTCAACACTTAGAGGTTCAATCTGAGATAGTAAACATACCGCCTCATTTCTTGCTAAACTCTTTTCTTTTGATCTTGTTGTGACTTTTTTGCTCTAATCTCCAATGTTGTCATTCTTAGAATGGTATCTAGATGTAAACTTTGGAACTTTGGGTGATACTATTTCATCTTCCTTTGGATTTTCTTCTTCACTTGTCTCGGTGTCATTCAATAACACATCAATACTGTCAAACATTTCTTCAACAACTGTCTCACTAGTGGAAGGTCTGGGTTCTTCTTCAATCATAGGTGAGTAATCATGATATCTTTCTTGAACCATAAAATTTTCAACAATCTTAACATGAGCACTTTCAATGATCTTCTTGAATCTTAAATTGAAACATCTATAAGCTTTTCTTTTAGTAGAGTAACCAAGGAAAATATCTTCATCGCTTCTTGCATCAAACTTGCCTACTGCATCATCCCTCTTGATGTAGCACTTGCTTCCAAAGATTCTGAAGTATTTTACTATGGGAACATTACCAAACCATAGCTCATAAGGTGTCTTTTCTACACCAGGCCTTAATTGAATTCTATTGATGGTATAGACTATTGTATTGATTGCATCTCTCCAATAGGTGTGTGCAACTTTTCCTTCAATCACGATAATGCGCTCTGTATCAAGGATGATCCTATTCCTTCTTTCTGCAATCCCATTCTACTAAGGGGTTCTAGGTGCACTCAACTATCTCTTTATGTCATGTTCTTCGTAGTACTCATAGAATTTGTTAGAGGTGAATTCTCCTCCTCTATCTAATCTTAAATATTTTATCTTTAGTCCAGATTCATTCTCAACCTTAGCTTTGAATATTTTAAACTTCTCAAAGGCTTTTGAATTATCTTTCAAGAAGACAACCGACATCATTCTAGAATAATCATCTACAAACAAAATTAAATACCTTTCACCATAGTATGATCTTGTTTGAGTTGGTCCACATAGGTCTCTATGAATCAGATCCAACTTTTTCTCTATTGAATTATGCTTGCTTCTGAATGAATTTCTCACATGCTTTCCCACCACACATTCCCTGCATATAGTATCAACTGGCTTTGCTATGCTAGGTAGATCTCTTACTGCCTTAATATTTCTTATCTTTACTATGTTATCAAAGTTGATATGACATAGTCTTTTATGCCATAGCCAATTGTCATCAACTTTAGCAATAAAATAACTTTCTTCAGAATTAAGTTGAAAAACATTGCCTTTAGTCTTTGAGCCTGATGTAATCATAACACCATCCTTTTTGTTAATGATGCACTTGTTGTCTTTGAACTCCAACTGATAACCTTTTTCAAGTAACTATCCAACACAAATAAGGTTATGCTTCAAACCATCTACATAGAGAACATTGTCCGTGTTGTTCTTTCCATCCAATGTGATAACTCCTCTACCAATGATAGGTTTAGGAGTGTTATCTCCAAATCTAACCATGCCACCATTGTACTTTTCTAAATGAACAAACCTATCTTTATCACCTATCATGTGATGTGAACAACCACTATCTATGATCCAATATGTCATTATGTCTACTTGTGAGATCAATGCTAACTTTTCTTCCTCTTCCTCTTTCTCATCTTCATTATTCATTTTCTTTATAATAAAAATGAATCCAATTTCATCTTCAGCTGAATCGTCATCTAATACTCCATCTCCAGCATAGTAACATTCCTTTGAGTACATAGGCTTGTAGTTATTTTTGAACTTTTTAGCTCTTGTAGGACACTTAGATGCAAAGTGACCAATCTTATTACATGAAAAGAATTTAAAAGGCAATTGACCTTCATATTTTCCTTTTCCTTTCTTTTCTCTCTTTTAGTAGTCATAGAAAATAAATCATCTAGTGCTTTATCATTATCAACATCATCAAAATTACTAGGAGTGCTTGTAGATTTCTTACCATGGACCGATGCTTTGAAGGTTGTCTCACTTTTAGGTTCTATCTTCAATCTTGAAATCTCAAAAGCTGAAGTTTTGCTGATCAAGGTCTCTCTTTTGAAATTTGACATAAGCTGCATGGTCTCATCAAGGATATTGATCTTGTTTTCATACTCTACTATGAGAGTGGTCATCAACTTATCCATAATATCTTCTTCTGAGATCTCTCCACCATTGTTCTTGATTCTTGCAATTACTTCATTAATCCTTTGGTTGTAAGCTCTGATGTTTTCTTCAGGTAGTATTTCTAATGCATTGTATCTTTTCTTCCAAGTTTTTTCTATGCGCATCCTTTTCTTGTTTATCTCCTTCAAATATGTCTTCTAGGTGCTTCCATATCTCGTGAGCTATGTCTACTTTCTTTATATCCAAAAACTCACTATTAGGTAGGGCCCTGATAAGGGCTTCTTTGGCTATTGCATTTTGATGGAACAATTCTTTATGCTTGTTAGTAGCATCATCCTTTACAAGGTCTTCTAAGGTAGGGATCTTGAGATATTTGATAGTCACATCAAAAACTTCAAAAGCAATGCATTGCAAATGTGTCACCATCTTGTTCTTCCAATCAAGATAATTCTCTCCATCAAACTTAGGACTTTCTTTCTAAAGAATGCAATTTGATCAACCTTAAGCTATTCAAATTTCTCTCCGAGGTACTTGGCTCTGATACCAATTGTTAGGAATAGTCCCAAGAGATAACTGCGAGTGTGGGGAGGGGGAGTGAATCAGTTATCTACAAGTTTCAATTCTTTATCCAATTAAGTATACTTAAACATAAAGCATAAACAAAATGAAAGAACACTTGAACAAAAAACCAATATTTTGGTTATGGGGAAACCCAAATAGGTAAAAATCGCAGTGGGAATTGACACCCAATAATAATCTGCAATAGTGTATTATGATCCTTGTTAGAAGATCCTTAACCCTGTTAGGAGTTGTATTTACAATGCATTTAGTACAATGACCTAGTCAAGGGTCAGACCCTACTAGGAGTCTTTTACAATTAACCTTGTTAGGGGTGAGGATGCACTATCTAAGAGCACACTGCTCAAAGGAGTGAAGGCTATAACCTTCTAAATAATAGATACACACTATATTTTTATCTTGGAAAATTGTGCTTTGACCTACTGTCTAGATCAGTTCCAATGTATAGCATAAACTCTTCACTTGGTCACATAGACCTTCTGCTGATGGCTCAACACTTTGCACACTCTGCTTTGCTCTTCACAATCAACTTTGAACCATAATTTAGCAATCACAAATGAATTCCTATAAATATATTTCCTCTAAATGATATAATCAAGTCAGCTTGTTAGAACCACCTTGAAATCATATTAGATTCTAAACAGTGACATACTCTAATAACATCTTAGTCGACTCTACTAAGCACACAACACAATCTGGGACCTATCTAAATCAATAGGCGTAGGCGCACACTACACACTATCGACTCTACCAAATTAACTGATACTTTCTCCTCAAGATGAAATACATCATGTGTTCTTAACTAAACATTAATAACTCTTCTCCAAGCACTAATCTGAGGGAACATATTATAATGATAGGCACAACTCATGTAACAACAAAATCTTTGTCGGCTCTTCTGAATAAACACAGGAAACTACAACTGGTGAATGGTGAATGCATAAATTCACTTCTACTGATCATTAGACTCTACATCCATGAATGTAACATCAATAACATGTCTTCATCACATATCCAAACGTGCAAGGCTCCATGATAACTGTATGAACAATTACTCAGAGAACATTGCATGTAACTCTGTTAGGAACACTGCTGACACAAGCTACTATATAACTGTCTGTACTAATAGTTAACCTCTATGTCCATGATATCATGATGATAACATGTCCATGTTGTATATATTAAAATTTTATTGCATAATTCTTCCATGCATGATACTTACCATATGTTGTCATCAATGACAAACATACAGTCAACACTGGCTTGCTGGCAAATCTCCAACACATACTTCCCAGAAAAATCTCTTAGTAGGTCCATGTCCATATAGATGTTTGGGCATATCAACTTCCCTAAATATAGCTCCCAAAGATTAGAGATAAGGACTTCTTTGACTCTATTCTCCCAAAAGAAGTGGAAGAGAGAAGCTCCAGTCATGCCTGGGCTATCTATGTTACTGCACTGGCCCCATGCATCATGCCATTGAAACTGATTGGTTACATTAGAATTTGAGCACTAGGGGAGATTCTTGATAAAAAAATTTGAGAGCCTACTACCCTTCTCCTTCCTAGCAAGCGATCTAGTAGTGGATTGACTTATCTTTCAAGCTCTTCAAACACCTGCAACTCAAAAAATATCAACAATAGTTCAAAGAACTAGCTCTGCAATCAAGTCTCAACTCACTTGAAATCTAAAAAGCTAAAAGGGAAAGGTACATTGTAGTTGACATAACATGTTCCTTTATAGCTTCTTAAGCCATTTTCATGTCATCACCTCAGAGGACTGCAATCATGATTACGAAATCTTCACAATGATCTTTGCTTCATAAATTTTCACTAAGCTGGTATATTGTAATAAATTCTATTTTCCAATGTAGTTTTAGACCATAACTATGAATTTTAAACACACATCTCTAGGTGTTAACCACTAATTAGTTTAACTAATACACTTTATGCAGGTGCTTCACCAAATCGCTAACACTTTTGACTGAGATTTCTAGACCATAGTGATTTGGCAACTAGGCTTTGAAAACATACACTCTACAGGTCGCAAGAATTCCTTACTAACTACCATAGACCTTTGAGACCTGGCGACCAAAGAAAATTCACTGATTGCAATAGCTTCTTGCTAGATTGCTAACACTTTTGATCACCGCTTAGAGCTTATGCAAGCTAGTGACCAAAGAATTTCTTCTTAGCATTTTCCACCAGTCGTGGGCTCTCCAATAGTTAACCTTAACTACACCTCCTATCATATCCACTCACATAGCTAGCCCTAGGTTTCCTGTTGCTACTTGTTCAGTTGTAGCTAATGCTTGTGCGGCCTTGAAAATTCCTGTTGCAGTAGCTGTTGCTCCTGTATTTGCAACCTTTTCTCTGGGTTCTACAACGTCCAAGGCCACCCCTATATCTCCAATTTTTTTGGCTACACAAGCCTTTGCTCTAGGTTCTACAGAATCCAAGGCTGCCCCTATTCCTCTAGCTTCAGGTTCTTCTTCTGTTGTGTCTTCGAAGGATCCTCCTGGGGCCTTTGTCTCTACTCAGGCCATCCCTAGATCTAGAGTGTGGATCCTATTCAATGGGCCCTTTGGGGCTGCCTTGGGTAGGGGCCCTTTGAATATGGCCCCCTTTCCATCTTTAGGGAAGTTTACCTCTCACAGTACCTTCCCTATTGCCAAAAATATTTTTGTGGAGTTGGAGGAAGAGTCTATATCAGACATTGATGTTGTTTCCTCTTATTTCTCTTTGCATGGTTTGATATGAAGATTCAAGGGCCATTGGCCATCCTTTCTCAACTTACATTCATGGATCTCCAAGCATTGGAAGCCCATTACCATTGGTACAATTCATATTTTCCCCATGGTAAGGGTTTCTTTGTAGCTAAATTTGAAAATGAAGGGGATAGAAATTTTATCTTGTGTGATAATTTCTTCAACTAGGATGGCCACTTCATGCTGATGATGAAACCCTAGAATCTTCACTTCTCCCCTTCTTCTAAATCCTTTTCTAAGATGCCCATCTGGGTTAGGCTCCCTAATCTCCCCCTTCATCTTTGGGTTGATTCTCTTCTCAAAATGGTAGGGGGGGCTCTTGGGGATTTCATTTTGGTTGATCAGAAATCACCAGATATGCTTCATTCCACTTATGCTCACATTTTGGTGGATTTGGATATTTCTAATGGTCTTCCTACTTTGATCAAACTCTCTACCCCTAAAGGTAGAAGCTGGATCCAACATTTAGATTATGGTTGCCTCCCCTTCTGATGTTGAAGATACTTCAAGACAATAAATCTGCCTCATGGTGGCAGGGTGTTTCTTCTTAGGATGCCTCTTCTCAACACTATACAGTGGAGAATTCCTCTCCTCAGAGCTTTTCGTAGGTGGTTGGATAGGAGTCTCCTCTTCTTGGTCCCATTCATGTTTTAGGAACTGTTGTATCTACATCAGAATGTGTTGCAATGCCTTCAGTTCCATTAGGGGAGCTGCTCTTTTCAGCTGGAGCCGGGTCTCTTTCTGGCTCTCCTAAAGAGCTAGATTTTTTTTCTACCCCTATTGGTTCTATTGCTAGATTTTTCCCTCTTTCTAGCTCTTGCTCTCAAAGAGATGCTTTATGTTTGAGTGTTGCTCCCTCTGGGGAGTTTGCTTTTGGTATCTTGGACTCATTGGAATGGCATAATGTTGTTGCTCTAAGGTTAAAGGAAAAAAGTCCAAACATTCACAACCATCTTTTGAAATGTCCCTTTGATCCCATCAGAAGGGAGCTAGAGGAAAATCCTAATTCTGGGCTTTCTTTTGGTTGGATTTAGCCTGACGCTTTGCTTGAGCTTTCTCTATTTTTTGTAGTGGATGTCTCTTGTCTCACCCTAGCTTTGGTTTAGACTCATTCCATCTTGTGAGATTTCATTGTTTATCTATAGCTTATACATGTAAAGGGTTTCGAGCCCCTTCAAAACCTATTTTTCATAATAAAAAATAGTTAACCTTAACCATCCAAAACCTCCATGAGTTAGTGATCAAAGAAACATTCTCTCATAGAAAAATACCATGCGTCATCCAGGAATGATCTTGCAATGGATAAATTCCTTGCAATTTTCCACAAAGTTATTGTGCCTACCATCAAATTATCTTTGATACATCAAATCTTTAATCTTACATTTATCTCCAACTAGTCTCCACCATCCGCCACATGACATTTTCTCATCAACTCATCAGGAGGTTATGGAATATTCATTGATGCTCTGTGTGTCCTAAAGCTTCACCTCTATGAACATAACCTATATCTAATAAGTTCTAAGAGTTCCATTCATTCACATGAGAGATGGGTTCACGTGAACCAATACTCATGAAACATTGGTCAACGAGTTCGACTCAAAAAACTAAACACTTGAATCTTGATAGCAATATCACAATTTAACTTGTTGTAGAAAATATCTTATACTTATCAATTGAGTAGCTTAATTGATTTTTTAATGAATGGTTTATAAGACACTACACTTTCTTAAGGTTTTTCAATTGGGGTTCTAGCAGAGTGGGTTTAACCATGGAGGAAAATTTGTAGTTAAGTATACTTGAGTTGGAGTAGTACTAGGATTGGTGACCTCTTGGGAAGTATAGATGCTTCACATCTATGAGCATTACCTAGATGCAATGAGTCCTAAATATTCCATTCATGCTCGTGAGATATGGGTTCATTTAAACCACTATTCATAAAACATGGGTGAATGAGCTTGACTCAAAAAATTACATAGTTAAATCCTAATAGCAATATGACAATTTGACTTGCAATGGAAAATAGCTCCTAAATATCAATTGAAAAGCTTATGGAGCTTTCTAATGAATGGTTCATAAGGCACAATACATGCTAGAGCTTTTCAAATGGGGTTGCAAGAAGAGTGGGTTTAACCATGGAGGAAACTTTGTAGTTAATCATTCTTGAGCTGTAGTAGAACAATAGAATATTGATAGAAAAATCAGAATTTGACTTTATGTGGAGAATATCTCATACTTCTTAATTGAATCACTTAAGGTGTTTTCTGATGAATGGTTCATAAGGCACAACATTTGTGGAAGGTTTTAAAAATGGGGTTGCAAGTAGAGTGTGTTTAACCATAGAGGAAAATCCAAAGTTAAGAAAACTCGAGCTAGAGTAGTATAGGGATGGGTGACCTCTCAGGAAATCCCGATGCTTCTGTTAGAGTAATGAAGTGTTTATTTATTAATTAAATCATATTTGATTTAATTACTAAGTCAATTATTATCTCTTTCTACTTAAGATAAACTTTAGGCATATAATAATTAATTTCTTTATTAATTATTAAAGTGCAACCTAGGTTTTACTCTTTTAGGGTTTTGATCTCCTTTTATAGGGATTGATCTCCCCTATTTTCATTATAGAGAATAAAAAATTGTAATTGGGAACATTCATTTTATTGGATTTTCAACTTTTGTTTTTGCACATCGAGAATGTCTTCCATTTCATGGATCCATCCCTTCAGGCCTCTTTAGCTTCTTTCTTCTCTCTCTTCCTATGACATGTGTTTGTGTGTAGGTTCTTATTGGGAGTTGTGGGTTGTTTACTCATCAAATCCAATCTGATATTAGAGCTTCATATATGTTTTCCCCTATCCTCTTCTTGAGAGATTTGGTCGTGCTCATCAGATCTACATTTTTTCTAAGGGCTTTCTATTGGATTTGGTGGTAACTCTCTTTCTGGTCATCTTGGCCTCAAATGGATCTCATGGTTGCATTAAGAGTACCCAAGAACCCCTAAATTGATGTAGGGGCATCCAAGGTTGAGATAAGGGTATTCATTTTCCTCGATGAAACTGCATAGGATGTTTGTATTTTGGCTAGTGTTACTCGATTGTAGCCTTGACTAATGATCTTAGTCATCAAAGGAAGCTCAGTCACTGAAGGAACTTGGTAGTCTCTGGCACTCGGTGAAAGTGTTATTCATTCATGCTTGCGGTGCTCAGTCGACACGGGTGCTCAACGATGCTTGTCATACTCAATTATTTCACTGTTGCTCAGTAGTTTTGGCTTACCGACTGGAGTTCTATGTGATTTATGGAGATGACTTAGTGTATTTATTGTTGGTAGCTATTATTACAGGCTGACATGTTGAATTAAATATTTGTATACAATTTTTAAGCTGACTTATATAGCATTTAATATTTTTAGGAGGAGTTAAGGGTTTCATCCAGCCGACTTGTGGATGATGATTAGTATTTAAGGGGTGTTTGGGTAGATGTTTAGGAACACAAAAGATGAAGTTGATGAAGTTGTGGAAAATATCTTGCATGATCTTGTAGATCAGATTGAGATCTGATAGTTTGTAATAGCATAGCTAGTGATTTTCACACTAGGAGACAAGGAGATTGCTTGGAGGCTTTCGAGCTCAAGTTTAGATCTGCCTTAGGGTTTCCATTAGCTTCTAATTATCTTTAGAGCTAAGCTAGCTCAAATTGTATTGGATCTTTGGATCTTGTAGAATTATTTATATTTGTAATTGGCCCTAACCCAGAAGGCCTTACAGCCAAGAATATTAATGCAAATTACTTGAAACAATTGTTGTGTTATCTATTACATTGAGTATTTCGTTATGTAATTCTAAAGTTGTAAGAATTGGACTGTCCTTAATTGGATCCAAGGTAAGAAGGATCCAATTAAGGATAGTCCAAACCTTGCAGCTTCAGAATTACACAACATAATAATCAACACAATAGATAACACAATAATTGTTTCAAGTAATTTGCATTAACATACCCAGCTATAAGGCCTTCTGGGTTAGGACCAATTAAAAATAGAAACAATTCTGCAAGATCCATAGATCTAATACAATCTTAGCTAGCTCATCTCTGAAGATAATCAAAAGCTGATGGAAATCCTAAGGCAAATCTAAACTTGAGCTCACAATCCTCCAAGAAATCTCCTTATCTCCAAGTGTGCAAACCATTAGCTCTACTATTACAAACTATCAGATCTCACTCTGATCTACAAGATCATGCAAGATCATTTCCACAACATTTCCAACTTTAGCTTTTAGGCTTCTATTCTCATCCACCTCTAAGTTGTATTCCTAAACATCTACCCAAACACCCCTTAAATACTAATCATCAGCCACAAGTCGGCTGGATGAAACCCTTAACTCCTCCTAACAAATATTAAATGCCATATAAGTCAGCTTACAAATTATATACAAATATTTAATTCAACATGTTGACCTATAACAATAGCTACCAATAATAAATACACCAAGTCAGCTCCATAAATCACACATAACTCCAGTCGGTAAGCCAGAACTATCGAGTACGCCAAGCATCATCGAGCAGTAGTGTCGACCAAGCACCACAGGTATGACCAAGTAACACTTTCACCAAGTGCCAGAGACTACTGAGTTCCTTCAGCAACTGATCTTCCTTCAATGACCAAGACCATTGGTCAAGGCTACAACTGAGTAACACCATGCAAAATAAAAACACCCTATGTAGTTTCACTGAGCACAAAGAATGCCCCTGCCTCAACCTTGGATGCCCCTACATTATAAATCCACATAAGGCACATTCAATTTGGACAAGCTAGCCTCTGAGGCAAAACAAAATTGTGTACTAGGGTCATACAACACTAGCACACACTTCAAGGTAGCATGCAAAAAAATCACCAAAAAAGGGGGGCCACTCGACTAGTACCGCAATGATCCCGCGGTCACCACTAGTGTGTCCACCATGCAGGTTGTGGTGATCTCATGGTCACCATTGACAGTCACCACGGATGGGCCGCAATGACTGCACCACATACACTCATTAGGATTGTTGGATGTGACATCAAATGCCAATGGTTTCCTCAGCCAACCCCCTCTTCTAGTGTAGCCTTTGGTCACATGGGCCAACATGGATGTAGGTGCCATCTCTTCAACACCCCTTTGCTAGCTCCCTCATCACCCAAATGATGAGAGGCCTAAATTTTTGGCCGCCAAGCCCTAGTACTTTTTGGCTGGTGATAGCCATATGGCTATCAAATTTAACCCTATCAATGATGACATCATCACTACATCAAGCCTCTTCTACACTTTTTTTTGGCCTTCTAGAGATGCTTGTGGTATTTTTCTCATAATGTGAGCATACGATGTTGAAATTGGGTAAACAAGATATTGTCAGAAAGCTCTTTTTGAGCTCTATCTAGTTCTTAAGGTTTGAATTTCTTATTTTTATTTTTTCATGGTGTAGTTTTTCTGTAAGAGCTAGAGATTTAGTTTTTTACTCTAGGAGCTCTATCTTGCACATTCGGACTCCATTTTGGGAAAATGATATATCATTAAAAATATTATTTTGATACCTTTCTAGTGCTATGAGTCATTTTTCTAGATCCTTCTCCAAGTATATTTTATTCAACTTTTTGTATTTCTGCACTCTAGTGAATCTTGGATGTTTGAGGTCCTGGGATCTCTTCCCTTTAGAGGATGCTTGTTCTTAGGTTTTTCTTTTGTTTCAACAGCCTTCTCTCTTCTTTGAGAAGTTTATATTTCAATTTTGTAGCATTCTTTTATGCATAGGATTAAGATAATGTACCATTATATTTCATGTTTGGGATCTTGCACATGTTCGTGCTCTTTGTACTTGCACTCCATTATAAAGTGCCAAGGGGGTTTGATGTTTTCATTTTTTTTCATTTAATTTTTCCATATGAGCATTCTTCCAATGACATTAGCCTTATCTATCTCTATTTGTGCTTGTACTCTCTCTGCACCTTTGATGTTCCTTGTTCTTCTTCATCATGCAATTCATATTGGATGTCATTTTTAGTGTACCTATCATTACTCCCTTAACAACACTATGTGAAGGTTTCTACTATTGGTTCTTCTACTTCCTTGGTTCGATAGTGTGAGCTATGTATTCAATATTTGATTCTATGTACTAAGCGCATGCAGTGGATGGGTACCTATAGATTATGGTGAGATGGATCACTTACCATATGGACACTCTTCTCTTTTCTATTTTTGGTAGTAGTCTTCTAGATTTGATTGATCATCTCTTCAGACTTTGGTGTTTTTATGCCATCTGCATCTTCAAGTTCAGGTGTTTTCCTTTGTTTGCCTCCTGATTTGAGTAGTGTCATTTGAGGGCACTCATGTAGATTACAATCTTCTCTACCTGGTCATATTTCAGTGGAGGGTCTTCAAGTCAACAATTACTTCTTGACAGATTTTGCAACTTCTTTCTTCAATGATGTTGTCCATGTTCATCCTTGTTCCTATTTTGTAGAACATTCCTAGTTTTGGAGGCTTCTTCAGTCCTTCAGAGTAGTCTTTGTCTCTTTTTGGAGTAGAGTTTTTCCCATGTAGTTTTCTCTATTTATCCTCTTTAGAGAGACTCTCTTTTTTACTTAGATACCTGATCAAGCCTTTTTTTTTTCATGACCCATTTGCTCTCAGTAGTTCTTTCTATATTTTTAGCTACTCCCAAAGTTCATCTTAAGGGGGGTGTTAGACTAATAAAGTATTTACTTATTAATTAAATCATATTTGATTTTATTACTAAGTCACTTATTATCTCTTTCTACTTAAGATAAACTTCAGGCATATAATAATTAATTTCTTTAATAATTATTAAATTGTATAACCTAGGTTTTTCCCTTTTAGGGTTTTGATCTCCTTTTATAAGGATTGATCTCATCTATTTTCATAACAGAGAATAAAATATTGTAATTGATAAAATTTATTTTATTGGATTTTCAACTTTTGTTTTTACACATCAATAATGTCTCCCCTTTCATGGATCCATGCGTTCAAGCCTCTCTAGCTTCTTGGTTCTCTCTCTTTCTGTGATAGATGTTTTCATACAGATTCTTCTGGGGAGTTGTGAGTTGTTTACTCATCAACTCCAATAGCTTCACCTTTGTGAGTATCGCCTAGATGCAATGAATACTAAGTGTTCCATTCATTCTCATGGGAGATGAGCTCTTGTAACCACTACTAATGAAACATGGGTTAATGACCTTGACTCAAAAAATTGCATAGTTGAATCCTTATAGCAATATCATAATTAGACTTGATGTGGAAAATATCTCCTACTTATTAATTGATGAGCTTACAAAGATTTCTATTGAATGGTTCATAAGGAAGAACACTTGTTGAAGGTTTTGAAAATGAGGTTCAAAGAATAGTAGTTTTAACCATGGAGGAAACTCTATAGTTCAGTACACTCAAGTTGTTGTAGTATTAGGATGTGTGACCTCCTAGGAAGTCCTAGTACTTCACCTCTATGAGAATCACCTAGATGCAATGAGTGCTACATTTTCCATTCATTCTCGTGAGAGATGGGTTCATTTAAAACACTACTCTTGAAACATGGCTCATTGAGTTTGAATCAAAATACTAGAGAGTTTAATCATGATAACAGTATCACAATTTCACTTTCTTTGGAAAATATCTTCTACTTATCAAATGATGAGCTTAAGGTGATTTCTAATTAATGTTTCATAAGAAACAACACTTGCTAAATATTTTACAAATAGGGTTGCAAGAAGAGTGGGTTTAACCATGAAGGGAACTCTTTAATTAAGTGCACTCAAGCTGGAGTAATACTGGAATAAGTGACCTCCTAGGTAGTCTTGATGCTTCACCTAGATGAAATCAGTGCAAAGTGTTCCATTCATTCTCATGAGAGATGGGTTCATGTGAACCACTACTCATAAAAAAAAGGTCAATGAGTTTGACTGAAGAAACTACATAGTTGAATCCTGATAGCAGTATCACAATTTGAATTCATGTGGAAAATATATCCTAGTTATCAATTTGATGAGCTTAAGAGCCTTTCTAATGAATGGTTCATAAGGCACAACACTTTCTTAAGGTTTTGGAAATGGTTTTGCAAGAAAAGTGGATTTAAGCATGGGGAATCTTCGTAGTTAAGTGCACTCGATTTGTATTACTTAGAGAAGTAATCTTCATGGAAGTCTTGATGGTTCACCTTTATTTCTATCACCTAGATGCAATGATTGCTAAGTGTTCCATTCATTCTCATGATAAATGGGTTCATGTTAACCACTACTCATGAAATATTGGTTAACAAATTTGACTCAAAAAACTACACAGTTGAAACTTGATAGCTATATCACAATTTGACTTGCTATGGAAATTATCTCATACTTATCAATTAATCAACTTAAGGATTTTCTAGTGAATGGTTCATAAGTATGACCGAGAAACACAATTATCACTGTGCACTAGGAAAATGAAGCCTTCAGTTAGTGAGCATTCTTCAGAGACCAAGCACCCTAGTAACCACTGAAATCGAGCAACCAGTCTCTCAAATTGAGAAAGTACTCCACCAAACCAAGCTCAAAACTAGCAATCTACCTTCAAAGACAAACATATTTTTGATTGATATAGGATTGCCACGAATCCTAGGATACTCCTACATTAGACACCCCAAGTAACAAAGATTTTCTCATAAGGGAATCAGGAATGTCTCAAGGGAATTAGAATAGGTATGCCAAATCTATTCTTAACCCATATCTCCTCTTTCCCTTCATCCCAAGTAGTCTTCACTTCATTCATCTTTTCCTGCAACAAGTTCTTTTGCTTTCCACTTTTCTTATCTTTCTAGTCAACAACTGATAGCAGTTGACTTTGACCACTATTGACCACAACAGTGCCTCGGTAAGGTTCATCCTCCACAATCAACTCAATATCATCTACATCTCTCTGTGTCATAAATGTCATCATCTACTATACTATCTCTGTTAGAAAGATCATCTACCTCTTAATCTCAACAAACTCTTCAGATATATCATTCTCCTTCTCCTTCAAACTAGACTTTGTAGGAATAGGTTCCTCAACCTTTTGCTCTTGAGGTTTGTCACTGTCACATGGACAACACCTAATGACTTGACATCCTTTAGCCCTAGTCTCTTGTAAAGGTATCAGCTTATGTTGAGCTCCTTCATGCCTATCCACATAAGTGTTAGCATGACCATCAAACAAAACATTTCTATCAAACTGCCAAGGTCTACCGAGCAATAGATGATAGGCATCCATAGACAACACATCACACAATATCTCATCCTGGTAAGATCCAGTCTAGAAATTAACCAACCATTGCTCTTCCACTTTAACCTTAGAAACATCTTGTATCCAACTAAGCTGATAAGGATTAGGATTCTTCCTCCTTTCCAAATTCAATTTACTAATGATCTCTTCTAAAAAAAAGTTCTTAGAACTCCCACCATCAACTATGACATTACATACCTTATTTTCACACTTACATTTGGTTCTAAACAAATTTCTCCTTTGTACCAGTTCGGAGACATGCATCTAATCTTCTGGTGACAAGACATTCACCTTTCTCTGGAACATTCTCCATGTCTTCTTTAGCAACTAATGCAACTCTTTTCTTAGAACACTACCAATTTCTATGACCAGCTTCACCAGAGTTATAACAAGTACCAATGAACTCATTCTTCCACCTTCCTCTCTGTCCAGCATTCTTAGTAACTTGACCACTCCCTAATCCAACATTAGGCTTAGGGTTCTCTTCAACAACTATCTCACCAGTTTTACCACCTCAATTCCTACTATTCTATCTACCTTCAAACTTCTTATTCAGCTTCTCTTCAATCTTCAATGTCATCTGATAAGAATCTCCTATTGTTTTCATCTGAATAGTAAATAATTCTTCTTGAATACTAGATCTCAAACCATAGACATACCTAGCAACATTCTCTTTATTAGCTTCTGAATGAATAGTCCTAATCAAGATTCTGTAAAACTTATCGGTATACTCCTGTACCGATTTGTTAGTCTACTTCAAAGCTTTTATTTTCTTAAACATTTCCAATTCATAATCCACCAAAATGAATTGCTTCAAATTTTCAACCATTCGGTTCCACTTAGTGATCTTTTCTTTTCCTCTTCTACCTCTTTCCAACTGAACTTCCCTCCACCAAATGTTTTCATGACCCTTCAACTTAGTCTTTGCAAATCTAACTCTATCAAGATATTCTATTTCTTCATACTCAAAGTATTCATTAAACTCATTGATCCAATCAATCAGTTCTTCAGGCCTAAGGCTTCTAGAAAATGCAAAAACTTCAATCTTAGGTCTCTTTCCAATTTTATAAATAGCTTTCACGATTATATTCTCCTCAGGATCTCTAGCTTCTTCTATAGCTTCTTCAAAATGATCTTCTTCCTCAGATTCATCATCACTATCCTCTTTCAAGGTAGGCTTTTTTTTCTTTTTCAACTCCTCTTGTAGGTCTTGCATTTGTTTCTGCAAAGTCCTAAATCATCAAGACTAAACTCTCCAATAGCTTCTTCCTCTGAGATCTCATGATTTCTCCTTGGAGGCATCTTCAAATCAAGATCTAGATGCAGACACACAAGATCCACTCAGCTCCAACAAGAATAGACTTCACACAAATAGGAACAAACTTCGCTTCACAAGATCCACTTGCTCCAATAGGAACTAACTTGGCTCTAATACCACCTGATGTAGTCAAGGTTGGGGAATCCAATGAAGGACTGACCGACCTTGCAGCCAAACCAATATGCAGTGGAAATACACAAGAACAACCTAGATCTGATATGAAATAGAGACATCTTTATTCATCAAATCACCAGTTACATGCATTGTGCTAGGTTGTGAGGCCTTCCCAGTTATGGCCAAATAAAAAGAAAATATCAATCTACAAGATCTCACAAGATCCAAATCTTTTCCACAACATCAGTATTTAGCTAGCCTAGGTCTGCAACACATAGAACACTAGTAGGCACCCAGGAAAGATCTAAACTTGTACTCAAACTTCCAAGGAATCTTCATGTTCCCAAGCTCGCAGTCTACTAACTTCCAACCATCCAATTGCTGCCCTAAAAAACTACCTAAGAATCTACATAAATACTAAATCCCAGCCTTAAATTGGCTCAATAGGATATATAAATATTAAATTCCAAAACATCAGTCAGCTCTTAAATAGCCTTACAAACTAAATAAACTTTCCAAGATGGGCCCAAACGGTTATCAGATCTACATAGAAGAATGCAACACGCCAGATCTAGGTCCACGCATGTCCAATGGTCAATCTATAACTCAAGGAGTGGGACCCAAATTAAATGTACCAGTTGGCCAAGCCGATTCATCAAACAAAACCAGTTGGTAAGCAAGAACACCGAGAAATAGAGGAAATAATTGAGCGCCAGTCAACCAACCACACCAAGCATGATCGAGCAACACAGTTATCACTGAGCACTAGGAAACTGATGCCTTCAGTTACCAAGCATTCTTCAGAGACCAAGCACCCCGGTAACCACTGAAACTGAGAAACCAATCTCTCAAATCAAGCAAGTACTCCACCAAACCAAGATCAAAACTAGAAATCTACCTTCAAAGATAAACATATTTTTGGTTGATATAGGATTGCCAAGAATCCTAGGATGCTCCTGCATTGGACCTCCTGGGAAGTCTCGGTGCTTCACCTCTATGAGCATCACCTCTATGCAATGAGTGCTAAGTGTTTTGATCATTCTCATGAGAGATGGCTTTGTGTGAACCACTACTCATGAAATATGGGTCAATAGTTTGACTCAAAAAACTACACATTCATATGTTGATAGCAATATCACAATTTGAGTTGTGGAAAATATCTCCTACTTATCAATTGAAGAGCTTAAGGGGTTTTGTAATGAATGGGTCATTAGGCACAATACCTTTTGAAGATTTTACAAATGGGATTGCAAGAAAATTAGGTATAACCATTGAGGAAACTCCAAAGTTAAGCATGCTCGAGCTAGAGTAGTACTGGGATGGGTGACCTCATAGGAAGTTTGGGTGCTGCACCTCCGTGAGCATTACCTAGATACAATGAGTGCTAAGTGTTCCATTCAATCTCATGAGAGATGGGTTCATGTTAACCACTACTCATGAAACATGGGTCAATGAGTTTGGCTCAAAAAACTACACAATTGAATCCTTAATAACAATATCACAAATTTTCTTTCTCCAATTTCCTTAGCACCCAAACTAAGAAAAACTTCTATACATCCACGAAAAACCCTTGAAATAAAAATTTCCCCAATAGGCCCACCAACCTCAGCAAAAAATAGCTTCACGAGAATCCACTCACCATCTTCATCATTGCCTCCAGATGCACCCTCCTCAGGCTTACAGAATTTGAATTTTTCTTCCTTTGGTCTTCACACCCGTCGCCATTTTTTTTTATATTTTCTTTTCCAATTCCATCATAGCTTGATAGCTAATAAACAATAAAAAAAATCTAAATACTTCGTCAATAATATTCTAGAACTTTCTAATGGACATTTCTTCATTCTTTTTGGGAACCTCCAGTAGGTTGAGCTACAAATCCCTAGTAAGCTCCAACAGTATGGAAAAATGTTCTTCCGAAATGTGTTGGAGTCATGATATCATGGTCTGTCAAAGAAATCCTGCATTTTTAAGATTTTCCTAGGTTGTTCATTATATAGGTAGAGATATTGATTTTTTATTTTCCATTATTTTTCATTTCTTCGTCTGCCAAATTTGTATCGCAATATTTTAGGCATTTCATCCATTTCACCAATATCCCAGTGTTTTAGAATTTTTCTTTGAAATAAATTGTGTAAACTCCTTGCTCAAATACATTATACATAAAATTTAGGGTTTCTCTCACTCAAATAAATTATACAAAAAATTTACGGTTTCTCAAAGCATTTTACCGTTTGCAGTGATAGTGCCTTGTAAGCATCTTTGCGATGGAGGCTCAGCATTTGATTTTACATATTTTTTTATGATTGAAAATCTAGGCATGCCACCAGCAGATCGCAGCTTAGTTCCCAATCCTGGTGGTTATGACATTCATTGAGCGAATCTGTGAGTTATGATATTATAGAGGTTTAAGGTTCGGGTAATTTTTTGCATTTTTATGTGGTTTATAAATTGAATTTTATGATTTGATTTTTTTTGGTTTTTTCTCCCTTTCCCTAGCAACTCTTCAGTACGTTCCACAATCAAACAGTTCTTGTGCCATTTCAAGCATCACATTTTAAATTTTTTAATTTGTTTGATTTGGTGAATTTTTGAAGTTAATTGATTTGTTGCCTTTGAATGAAAAAAAATTAGTAAAATTTCTGTCTAGTTTATTGTTTTACATAGATTATATACCTATATCTGAAGAATATTCAGTAAAATTGGTCGTTTTGTCAATTGTTTTGCTTGGATTATCTGCCTCTATCTAAAGAATTTTTAGTAAATCTTGTAGTCCTGTCAATTGTTTGTGGTTTACAGTGATGTTTGTCATTTTTAACTTTCCATTTTCATGCATAAGAATGTAAGTCTATAAATTTTTTGGTCATGTGGCTTAGAGTGATATTTACGGTTTCTTGCTTTCTTAAAATTTGATAATTTTTGCTTCTAAGTTTTTTCAGAACTTCAAGAAAAGAGAGAGTGGTCTTATTTTAATCATTGTTGATGATTAAAACTTCTCATAGGATTTGTCTTAGTAACAAAGATTTGATGGTCAGATGATAAGCGTTGAAGCTCTAGTCTTATTTTCAAAGGCCTGTGAGCTTTCCATTCTAGAGCTCACTTTGTGTTCATGGTTACATACTAAGGAGAACAAGAGGCCCACATTGCAGGAGCTATGAGCCGGGGTGATATACTTGATTTTCTTGTCGACAATATTTGTAGAGATGATATAAAGGCATTTTTTGGCTCATGCTTTGGTTATTTGTAGAGATTAATGCATTTTCATATCATTTTATTTCCAAGAAATCAGTACTTTTCTAGGCTGATCAAATATCCCAAAGCATTTTTTATAATCTTTTTTAAATCTATAACATTTTTTAATTCTCTTAGGATTGAGATTCAGGGTACTTCAGAGAAACCCCTAGTTTGACCTTTTGGTGCAGATTATAATATGCAAGAAAATTCTTGTAGGATCATTTTCTTTTTAGCTTCTACCTATCATAATTAGCCTTTGGAAGATTTTCAAGGGCTTTCTCCTGCCAATTCTCTGCTAGCGAGAAACCCTGCAACCTAACAAATTCATATAACAAAATAGGTTTGAATAATAAGATCGTGGTTTCATTTTATAATGTCATGAATAATTCACCAAATGCCCATTTTATGAGATCTTTTTTTATTATGTATTTGTACCAATCTTTGGATCATCTTCTACATATAGATTATCCAATCCACTTTCTTTACCTGTTCAGAAATCTAGGAAGAGTTCCTTTTCATCATTTGAATTGATATCGTTCAAATCATCGACAATAGAACCAAGACAATGGAGTTATCTCCAATGATGGGAGTTCCATAAAATCTTTATGGGCTTTATTTACATGATCTCTCTTATCAAGAGCAACCTTGATGATTGATTGATAACCATGGAGTACACCAACTTTGATTAGGATTAAAAAAAATTTATTATATCAATGTATCATCTTAAAATGGAAGCACTTCCATCTTGATAGGTTTAGCACCCTCTTTTAGTACATTTATCATGATAGACTTGCATTTAGGATGCATTTTGCACTTATCTTCTTCATTCTAGGTGAAATTAGGGTTAGGATCTTGAGGATTCTCCTTAATTTCACTTTTCCCATGGCTCTATTTTCTAGGTAGGACTTAGAAATAGGTCCTCCTAGACTTCATCATGGTCATCATAAGATTTTATGCCTATCCCTGGCATTCTGTCCTTTTCCGGTATCATTTCTAGGTCTCTAAGCATCCCTGGGACCTCCTATCCTGATTCTGGTTGTATCTGGGCCCACAGGGTCAAAATCGAGATTGTTCTTGATTAGGTCAGAATCAAGCTGGATCTTGACTAGGTCATAATCAAGATCGATCATGACTAGGTTAGTTACAACCTCGATTTTGACCTCCTCCAGAACTTGTGCCCCACTTTCAAAATTTGGTTCCGACAGGCCTCAACGTCAATGTTAGGCCCTCGGATCTGAGTGTGAAAGGTTTTAATTCAAAATTCATTTAATTATTTTCCCTCCTTAGTTAGTTATTGTGATTGGACCTTAATTCAAGGTGAAATTTGAATTATGGGTCCTCACATTGCTCTAGGAGCCTCACCTTCAAACCTCTATATAAAGACTCTCATTTGCATTCATTTTCATCAAGTAGATCCAAGCATTCTCATGATCAAGTGCTCTCAAGGATTCAATTTCATGAGCAAGAAGATTTCAAGCAAGAAAGGAATGGTTAAGATGCAAGATAGCAAGAGGATGATATACAAGATCAAGCCATTATTGACATCAAGCATCTTTGTGAACACATATTTGGAGCAAGAGAGATCCTTTCTTCCTTGATCCACCACCATCAATTTTCAAGCATTCAAAGATTCAATCATGGAGTAACAATTACAGATTGTGATTTTGGTAGAAGTACTTTAGCCTTGGGGGCTTGGTATGCTTTTCTATCTCATTCAAATCTATGCATTGTTGTTTCATACAGATTCATGCTAGGGTTTTGATCTAGAGGATTAGATCTTGGCATCACACTTTCAATACACACACACACACATTCTATTTCAATCGGCTACTCGTGGTGGTGGAGATCACTAAAATGGGGGTTTGACTAAGGGAAAACCCTATATAGCCACCCAAAAAACCCCCTCTTTTACATAACTATAGTCACTATTTCAGGAATCAGAGGATAGATTTGAGTACCCTTTTCACCGAACTTTCGAGATCTATGAACAAAGTCAGAATCAACCTTCAAAATAAAAATGTAGTCTTTGACATTTTATGAGGGTCAAATTCGACCTGCTACCGGAAAGATGAAACTTTTATGGGTTTCTCTGTGTCAGCTTTCTGATCACAGATCTGGTTGTAGAATCTTCTGAAACCTCACACAGACTTTAGAAAATAGGTATTTCTAAATCAATTTCATGATGAGGTATGTATCTTGACCTAATTTGTTTTCAAATATTTCCAAATTTACTTCTACTGTTTCAATTTCAATTCAAAACAAAATATTACAAATGAAAGGTGTTGAATGTTAGGTACATTACTAAGCTTCCATTTTACACCTGTTTCATTTTGGTGAGCCCTTTTATGACTACTCTTTCTTTTATGGTGTTAGATTTAAATCTTTCATGCTTATAAGACTAGATTTCTTGCATTTATATTCCAAAAATACAAAAAAAATTACAAAATTCCTTTAAAAATACAAAACCATTTACATTTTCATGCTTTTAGTGCTTTCTTTGTATTCAACATGTATCATTCTTGTTTTGAGTACTTTGATGAGGCTTTTATTGTACAAGAGGATAGATTCCCTAATGAGGTACATGGTAGTGAGGATGAAAATGGTTCGAATACGATCTCCATGGATCCTATTCCTATTTCACTCTCCTCCACAACCTCTTCAATTGACCTTTACCATAGGGTGTGTGCATGGTTACCTTCATGACCCACTATTTGCAACATTGATAAACCTAAAATGATATATCCTACACCTTTGATGATGGTAAAAGGATGTCCTTGTATAACAATTAAGGGTAAACCTAGAGATCCTTTAGATTTCTTTGATAACACTGATTCTGTTTCACATGCTTATCACACACAGAATAACCCTCCACCTACTATTCTGGTTTATTTACATCCTTCTCAACCTATGCTTCCTCAAGCACCTAGGTATCCATCTACCTTTAAGGAGTACAACTTAGTTGACCAATTATGTGCTACTCCTGCTAAGATATCTTTATGGGAATTACTTCAAACCTGCCTGACATATCATGAGGCATTACAAAAAGCTTTATCTACTCTTCCTACTTCACCTCCTAATCAAGAGAACATTCATTCTATTTTGGACTTTATGCATACTATGCCTTCTTTACCTCCTATTGTGTTTTCTGATAATGATTTACCTTCCCTAGAGGTGTAGAATCAATATGATGCTCTTATGGTGGATGTCTCTATTAATTAGAGTATCATTTGAAGAACCTTAATTGATAATGGATATGGGCTTAATGTTTGTAGCATGGATATGCTCAAGGCAATTAAGGCTAATCTATCTACTATTCAACCTGATAATGTTCTTATACGTGGATTTGACAATATTGCGAAAAGAACTTTGGGCATTATTACCTTACCTGTTAAAGCTGGTCTAGTTATTCTAAACACTCCTATTCATGTTATGCCTGGACCTCTCAATTATAACCTTCTTTTAGGAAGACCATGGTTACATACTATGCATGCAGTTCCTTCTACTCTTCATCACAAGGTTAGGTTCATCTATAATAACTTAATGTATACATTACATGCAAATGATGCCCCGAACCCTTGCTTAAATGCAGAATATGCTAAAATATATGAACATATTCAACCTAGTAACGAGATTGAAAAAAAATCAGAGATACAACAATCTAAGATAAAACAACCTGAGATTCAACAACAAGAAGCTCCATCTTCTTCTTCTTTGACTGAGGATGATTGGGGGACATTGGATTTTAATCCTATGTTTATTGGAGAATATAAGGTTTTTGATTTGGAATTCATGAAGCAACATAACGAATTTGAGAAAAAAGTTTTTATTTCTTCTCTGTTGTCTGAGGAACTAAAAAGTAATTTTGTTGCGGCTTCAATTAATGAAATGATTGAAACTATAAAGCTTGATTGTTACGAAATTATGACATATGCCGCTCCTTGGACTCCTTCTGATATGATTGATTGATAGGGTCCTGGTTATCATTTGCTTAAGAAATCAAGATTGAATGGAAAAGGATGTGGTAATTATGAACAAGGTATACAAGTACCTTTGGATAATGAAGTTTATGATCATACATATGGATTAGGATTCAATCCTTGTAGACAACCATTGGATTTTCCTCTTAACGTTAATCATATTTGTAGTGGACAATTGAATTTAGTTAACCCGTTGCTTATTGACCTTAATCAACAATCCTCTTTGGATATTTTTCCTAAAGATGAAGCCTTAATGGAATTTTTAGGGGTTTATGAGGATCTACCTAGGTTTCATCACAAATGAGGAAAGCTTTATTGTTTAAAAATTAATGCTTATTTTGGAGAACATGAAGAATAGGATAGTCTTCCCTTACTAGTGGATTCTTCGATAATAAGTGATTTGTTAATTACTAAAACTATTGATATTCAAGTGGATGAAAATGATTATGAAAGGATGATAAAGATTAGGAAATTTATAAATCTTAGATTATGAAAGGATGATGTGTGTTGTCAGTGCAAGTACACTAGAGCCCTTTAGATTATATTTATTCAGTAAGAGGGCACAAGAAGTTTATAAATCTTTGACTTTGATTCTAGGGCATGATGAGGGAACTCATATGCCAGTACCTTATATGTTCATGATGGTATAGTCACTACACCCCCAATTAGCCCTTATTTTTTCCTTTGCATCTCATTTAGCTGATCTAATCCATTAAGGGCTGATGGGAATCAAAAATATGAAGGTGTCTAGACATTTTGGGTGGTACTTAATGCTTGTGCACATGTTTCTATTCAAGGGTGATGGATATTTTGGTACAACAGTAGATATTGTGAAGGAAAGGAATGGAGAATTTCTTCTAGTATAGTTGTGGACTACAGCTCTGTCATGGGACAGAATTGATGCAAGCTATATTATTTTTGACAGAGATTTTGCCTCTAGACCTAGGACTCTTTTACATTTTGACAATCCAAGGATTCCAAGAGAGGTGCTGAGGCTAATTAGGCCAAAGGAGTTTTGTCAAGATATTACTATTGTCCACAATTCTGGGGATATTATCTTATATCCAGTTTCCATAGTTTTCAGAGTGTATGGTTGCAAGGTAGCACCTTATATTTTACCTTATCAAGTCCCATTGAAGTTGGGATATGCGGAAACTCTAAGGAAAATTGGAGACTTGCAAGAGTCTACTCTCACTGGTAAAGGAAGGGGAACCTTTTTCTTGGATATAACTATTGCACATCAATATGTGATTACAAAAGGAGGATGGGTGCATTTGAATAAGGTCTTGTAGCCCTACAGAATTACCAAAGCAATGGTGAGATGTACAAACACTAAGGGTTTTCTCTTAGGATTTTTTAGAGATAAGGTGAGGTGTGCTCTTATTGAGCATTAATTCAATTTTCCTGAGGATGTAATCAGAAATGAGTTTGATCTTCAAACTCAGGAGATCAAGAAAGAAAAGTGGGTCATCTATAAGAAGACTCTAGATTTTATTCAGAATTTTGACAGAGCTTATGACCCATTGAAGGGGTTTGAACTGTGGGCAAGGAAAGTGGATGCCCTTATGGAACATTTTGAAGGCATCATGCATGCAGTTAATGAAAAAAGGGAAGCAGTAAGTAAGACAGACCCTGAGAAGGCTAGGCAGATTTTGAGCCAGCCTAAATACATGAAATTGACCCCAAGGGGAATTTATACAATGCAAAGGAGGAGTGGTTACATTGTTCTCCTGCCACCATAGCAAAGAAGTGAAGATATCCCTTCTACTTCAAGAGGGAAAAGGCCCATTGATGATCCAACAAAGCACAGACCCTCTCCAAAGAGGCAAAAATAAGAAGTTAGACCAGGAGAGGAGGCTTATTCTCCTTCTCAATCACCTATCCAATTGGATGAACATGGGGTGGAAAAATAGCTTGTGCAACTAAGAAATGAAGGAAACATTTTTTTTTCTAATGAAGATTTGCAGGAAGGAATGCCTGAGGCACCTAAGGAGCTGGCCATGGATCTTTTAGTAGAAGAATTCGAGGGTAAACAGATGGACCCTATTCTAAATTAGGCCACAAATTCTTTCCTTGCTAATGATAAATTTGTTAAAACTAGGGCATTCTCTCAATTTCTTTGCAGAATGAAGATAAATCAATTTAAGGAGATCTGTGAAAAGAAGAAAAATGAATCCCCTGCTAGGGATATCACAAAAATAGAGACTGAGACCAAAGTAGAAATAGCCAAAGAATTTGAAAGGATCACTCTCGAGGAGGGGAGAACCATGGTGCATGCTATAGGGGTTTTAATTTTACCAGAGTGGGACATTGCTGATGCAATTGACTTTGACCAAGTAAGAAAGAGCAAAGTAAGGACTCTTGCAATAGCAGAACATGCTAAATAGTCTGCAAGAGGATTTGATTTCTCTGAAGATCATGCTACTCTTGTGATGTGGTCTTTGAATAAAGATGAGAATAAAGGGAAAAGAAAAGATCTCTCTATAGGATATATAGGAAGTTTGTTAGTTCAGAGAGTAGGAGAGACATTTAGAGTTGAAGCATCAAATTTGATTTTAGAAACTACCAAATTTAATGCCCAAGTGGCAGAGAAAGATGCTAGAGAGAAGGAAGAGCTTAGGCTCAAATTTGAAATGGTTCTCAAATCCTACAATGAGCTCAAGGTTGAGCTAATTCAGAAGGAAAAATTAATTACACAATTGTCAGGACCCTTAGACCATAGGTCTCCTCAGTTGGTGATTTCTGATAAGCCTGCAGTGGCTTCATTTTCAAGCCCAATAATTGAGTTACCACCATCCCCCTACCCAAAGACAAATTTTGATGCAAGGGTTATCTGGGGGAAGCAAAGATTGATAGAAGAAACAAATATGCTAAGGGAAATAAGGGTACAGTTAGAGAAAGAAAAAGAGGAGAGCATAAAGGCCATAGCCTCAGCAAACCAAAAGTATGAGGAAAAGATAACAGATGCAATTATGTAGTTTGCTATTGATCTAAAGCCCTCTATTTTCCACAGTCATGCCTATAAATTATTTTCTTTACTTGAAACCTTGAATAAGGAAAAGACAGAGATAGTCCCCAATTTTTAAGAAGTTGATTGAAACGTCTCCTAATGTAAATTTATTTTGTATGCTATCAAAAGGACAAGAAGACCTTGATCCACTAATTAAGCTAGTGCATCATGTTGTAAAGAAAATGGTATAGTATGGTATCATTTTAGATAATTTTATCATAAAATCAAGTATGTTGAAAGCTGAATTGATGCTTTCAAAATATGAACTGGTGCCTACTATTTTCACAGATAAAGGAAAATTCAAAGAGGCATATCAGTGGAGGGAAGATATGGATGCACTTTTATTAGAGAGGGTGACTGGTGTCCTAAGTGACACTTATTCTTTTAGCGGCAATGTCAAGTTGTTAATAAATGCTAAATCAATGTTTGACAATATTCAACATAAAGTTACGCAGATTGAAAATGAGTGGGAACAATTACCAAAGAAAAAGGCTGAGTTTGCCAATTTTGAGTTCCCAAATGAAGAGGTATATTATAGATGGAGGTATCAGTACATACCTCATGTTCAAAAAGTTAATACTCCACTTGCCTCTTAGAGCTAATAAAGATAGATATTTTTGAGTCACATAAAAGTTGGTAAGATATATGGAGACATTTATTTCAGTATGGACAACAAGATGTTGCAGATCAAATTTGCCAAAGAAAGCCAAGGACAACATTGAAGACAAAAAGAAAGGTGGCTCATCTGCAAATATCCCAACCACCTGATCAAATATGTCATCTGCTTCACCAAGTGTATTTATTGTAAACTTTTGAAGTTGTTGTAAAGGTCTTTTAGGTCAAATTTTGTAACCCTAGAATGATCAATAGCTTGTTGCATTTCCTTGTATAAAGGATTTTTTAGGATCATTCTAGGTATTAAGAGCTTAGGAGAAAAAGACAAAAATTTTGAAAACCTAACACTTAGTCAGGGATTGTAAATTTTGTATCATTTTATCAAAAAAATAGAGAAGTACAAGTTGCTACTATTATTTTGCAAGCTTTGTTTAGGATTTCTTCTATGCAATGTTTAAAGGGTGAACTTAATATGAATCTTGGATCTTTGTCTCTCCTGTGAGTTTGTTTAGTAAATTTTTAAGTCTCTTTGAGGTTTATATGTATGTGTTTGAACTTTGAGTTTTGATCTAGGATTGGATTAAAATTACTTTGAGTTGGATGCATGTTTACTGAATCTATTCGGGGATTTCTAAAAGTAGGAAAGATTTGAAGTAGTTTGTATTTATGTTCAAGACCCACCTTTCATTAAACACTATTGTATTCATTCTATTTTATGACTCTATTGCCCAATCAATAAGGCACTGACCTTGATCTTCCTATCTTATCTTTGTATGGAATGATTGGAATCTTGTAATCCTAAAAAACATTGAATTAATAACAATCTTTTACATTTATTTTACTTTGTATGTATTGTCTTACCCAATGATGGATAGTCAATGAACAATAGGTTGTTGTTTAGTACTTTCTCCCCGTCATCTGTTGAAGATCCAATATTTAGTGAAGAACAGAGTTAAGACAAATTGGATCATGTGTACCTGCCTTGGTTTTGTAAAGGCAAAAGTGAAGAGGGCAGTCTTGTCCATAGAGTTGGTCTAGTTGTCTTGTACAACTCTCATACTTGGAACTAACCATTCCTAATTCTAGACTCAAGGCATATTGGTAGCCCTAGTTGGCATAAGCATTTTCAAACACTAACAAAATGTTGACTCTGCTGGGGACTTGGAGATTATAATCACAAGCAAATAGTGTAGGTTCTAAGTTGAGCTAGACTCCTGACTTTCCTATTTGAGTCATTTGATATCCCTTGTGTAATAAATCAGCTATAAACAATGTAGGTACAAGTAGAGGTAGACTCCTAGCTTGCTTGTTTATCATATCCAATAGTTTCCATTAAAATATTTAAGAGTCAGTTTCAAAAGTTTCAATACCTTCTCACTAAATTGTGAGTGGTGACTCTAAACATCTTTGTACTAGTGCTTTAATAACTACATCATTATGAGCTCCAAAAAAACAAGGTCTTGGAGGAAGGAGCACCTAGAGGAAAGTCTACAGGGTGAGCTTCTTGCCATATCTAGAAGAACTCAAGTTAGGAGAGAAAAGAATACTGATGATATGTCTCTTATCTGGAAATAAAAGGGAAACCCAAGATAGGGAAATATTGCTCCTCCTAGTTAGGAAGGAAATGCCTCAAAATATGAGGAGGTATTTGATCTAGGCATGAACCAATATGAGGATTATTATTCCCCCATAGAGACAGAGGGTGAAAGACCACCCCAAAATAGGAGGATGATTCCTAAAAGACAGCATGGAAGGGAGGGAAGATCTAGAAGTAAAAGTAGGAGTGGACAAGATTTTCTTCCTCCTTTCACCCTTGGTTCATCTTTACCCCAGGGCCTTCATGAGTCTTAGAATCAACAAGAAGAGCCTCAAGCACAACAGGCTAAATTTGAAACAACTTTGCTTGATTCTAAAGAGATATTTGAGGAAGTATATGAATTGGAAAGAAGAATTCAAGAACAAGCAACCATTAGGCAAAAAAGGGAAAATGAAAAAGAAGAAAAGGTCAGACATGCCATGATAAGGGCTGACCAATTAAGAAGGTAGCTGTTAGATTTGGAGGCTATAAATTATGTTCCCATTCCTGAAAAGATGAATGAGTTGCCTATTGTCCATCAAACATTTGAAACAAGGAAACCAAGAGATAAAGGGAAACAAAAAGTAGTGGGCATTTCAATTAAAGAACCTGTAGCCTCTAAAATCCCTATAAACTAGGCTTTAAGGTTGGAAGCGGACCTTGAAAAGGCTAAAAAGGAATAGGAATTGCTAGCCAAAGAACTTGAAAAAGTAGAACTAGAAGTTGCAACAATAGAAATGAAAAAGAAAATTGATTTTCTTAGAAGGTCTGCAGGGCCCACAAATTTTGCTAGCTCTACCATGACACAAGGAGAAAATGTTGCAAATATAGCAAATCAGACAACAAGTGTACCCCCACTAGGTGGACTTGGAAATGTTGCCACTACAAATAATAATACATCTACATCTTAGGGTGCTGGTATTTTTAATAAAGGAGTTATACATGAAAGGTGTAAACAGTTGATTTTTACTGGTATCCCTAGTTATCCTAACCCCTTCCCTGAAGAAATTAGAAAGAAACTTCCTAAGTTTACTGGAAGCAATGTTGTTACTTGTGAGGAACATTTAAAGAAATTTATTGATGTCATTGATGATTACAATATTGTCCCTGATGATGTTATCATGAAACTGTTTGTGCAATCCCTAATAGAAGATTCAAGGGATTGGTTTAGGGCTTTCCCACATGGTAGCACAGGCTCATGGAATAAACTTAGACATTGTTTCAAAGAACAATATGGTGACAAAACACATGAAGGTTTTATGCTCAATGAATTTAACAACATAAAGAAAAATTTCAATGAGGATGTTATTGAATTTAATGTCAGGTTTCAAAAAGCTATGCATAAGCTATTACATGTTATCAGACTTGATGATAGGGTGTGTCTTGTCACATATTTAAATGCTTTTGACTCTAAGATGGGTTACCTTTTAAGGGATAAGAATCCAAGAAGTCTTGTTGAAGCTTATAAGTTAGCTGTGAACATAGAAAGTAATAGAAGGATTTCAGGAAAATTGGGAAGAAGGGAGGATAACCAGTCCCCTTTGTTAAATAGAAAGGAATCAGGGAAACCTGCAAATGTCAAGCCTAAGGATGATGAGAGTCTAAATCAGATCTTAAAGGCAATCAAGGATTTAAAGCTTGGTGAAAATAGAAATAAAGTTGTAGGAGGGGATAAACCTCCCTTCAATAATTTCAACAAGGCACCAAGAATGTAGAATTACCCTTACAACACTCAATGGAAAGATGGAAGGCCCATTCTTCCTGAGAGAAAGGATAAACCAAATGATAGGAATCCTGACCCATTGCAAAGAAATTCAATGAATGTGGTGGAAGAGGTCCCATGGTGTATTGCTTGTCAGTCACCTCATGATCCTGATTATTGTGTCATATCCCAGAATGTTTCTGCACATGAAGAGAAAGAATGTGATGAGGAACAACCTTATGATGATCAGGGATGTGGAATGATTTCTTCCCATGTTTGGGATGAGGTGGATTCTGATGACGAAGATAGAAATCAGGATAGTCTTAACTCTCAGACTAAGACTAAATTGTATCATCAACAAGCATTTTCTAATGAGGATGGTGAACCTGATATTGTCCAGTGTAATGTTGTAAAAAGTAAAGAGACTGTTACTTTAAGAAGGCGTTCTGATGAGGAAATTGCTTTAATAATAGCAAATTTGGTTACTCAAGCAAAAACAAACTACAACTTGAGAAATAGAGTGATTGGTAGTCCAAATCAGAAGCCAGCTGGTATTTTCATCAAGAAGACAGATAAAGATGTAAAAGTATCACAAGAAAAGCCTAAGGCTGCTAGTCGTATTGATAAGCTCAAGATAAAGAAAAATGCCAAGCCTAACATTGTCTATAAGGTGAAACCTAAACCCATAGTTGAGGAAGTGCTAGTTTTGCAATAAGGGAATGAAGTCCAAAATAAAAAAATTGCAGACATACCTATTTAGGAGATTAAAGAGGTTGCAGATTTCAGGCCTGATGTATCTGATTCAAAGTATGTCCCAGTTGATATGAGCAAGTTATTATCTCAGATTACTGTCAAAGTTCCATTGTTAGAAATGATGAGAATTGAAGAACATAAAGAAAAAACTCTAAATTGGGTTAATAGTGTGGTCCCCATGGATTCCCAAAAAATTGAGGGAGTTGAAGAACAAATACCATCCTTGAATAATGAAAATGGAAATTGGACTAATGAGATTATTTGTAAAATTCCTCAAATCTGTTTGGATACAAATGTTGTCAGTACCATAGTAGGAATGGTTGACCCTTTCTTTTTGACTCTACAAATAAATGGAAAGTTGTTAAAAAACTGTATGATTGATTCTGGAGCATCAAATACTGTTATGCCTAATGAGGTCATGAAATCTTTGGGATTAAAGGTGGACACACCTCATGGTATATGTCAGGAAATGGATTCAAGGGAGGTTCCAGTTGTGGGTACTATTAAGGCCTTACCTTACAAATTCGCTGCATATCCCAGTAAACAACTAACCATGAGTGTCTTGGTAGTGGATATTCCTCCCCAGTATGGGATGTTACTGTCAAGAAAGTGGAGTGCATCTATGGGAGGTAGCATACAGTGTGAATTATCATTTGCTACTTTCAATTTTAAAGGGGAAAGTATCAAGGTCACTAGAGAATCTAGAACTCCACATATGATTGAAGAAGAGGAGGATAACATGAATTGTTTCCTAGATACTGACATTAATGCTTTCAGAGTTGGAGATAAGGAGGTACAAAACAATGATGAGTTAATCCATAAGTTAGAAAATCAAGAGGGATGGATTGACTTGGATAGTCTATGGACCATGTATTTTGATGGAGCAAATAGCAAGGAGGGATCTAGAGCTGGAATATTGCTTATATCTCCTAATGGTAAAACTTTCAAATTATCCTTTTCTTTGCTATTTTCATGCACAAATAATGTTGCAGAATATGAGGCTCTACTAATAGGCCTAAGGATGGCATCAAGGCATGCCATAAAATGTTTGAAAATAATAGGGGATTCATAGTTAGTGGTTTCCCAACTTAGATCAAAATATACTTCAAAAAATCAAAGGTTAAAGTAGTATAGGAATATAGTGTGGGATGAGATTGAAAGCTTTAATGCTTTTAATATTTGTTGGATGGAAAGAAGTCAGAATAGAATGGCAGACTTATTGGCTAATATAGCCCTTAGACCAAAAGATGTTACATTTGTAGATGTTTCTAAAATAGAGGTGCAAGCCAGGCCTTCTATCCCTGACAATCTAGATAATTGGCAAGTTTTTTCTGATGAACAAGACATACTCAGGCTTCTTCATTGTGAATCTCACTTTGATGACAAATAAATGGATTTTAGTACTTATGTTGACATACTGGATGGTAAAGATGTTATTTTTGGAAAAGAAGTTTTGCAGTTGAAATCAAACAGAGTTCCTGAAGGATTGGTTTCCCTTGAAAGGGCATTTGATAATAAGGACAAAGCATTCTCTGCTAATACTGATAAAATCAATGAGCTTGAGGAAATAAACTTAGGAACAAAATTTGTTCCTAAGAAAGTTTATATTGGTAAGTCTTTATCCCCAAGAGTTAGAAAAGGTTTGATTGATCTTCTTAGAAAATTTAGGCATGTTTTTGCTTGGTCTTATGAAGATCTTAAAGCTTACAAGGAAGACCTTTTCCAACATGAGATTCCACTAAAAGAAGGCACAAAACCCTTTAGGCAAAAATTGAGACCTGTTAATCCAACCCTAGCACCTAAAATGCAAGATGAACTCAAGAAGATGATGGATGGAGGAATCATCAAACCTATTAGGCACTCCACCTGGGTTTCAAATTTGGTGCCTATTAGAAAGAAAAATGGTGATATCAGGTTATGTGTAGATTTCAGAAATCTTAACATAAACTCTCTGAAGGATAACTATGGATTGCCAAATATGGAGAACATGTTACAGAAGGTCACTAGATCTGAACTAATGTCTATGACAAATGGATTTTCTGGTTACAACTAAGTCATGGTAAAGGATATTGAGCAATTTAAAACTACTTTCACAACCCCATGAGTGACATATGTTTATGTAAGGATGCCTTTTGGGTTGACTAATGTTGGTGCTACTTTTCAAAGGGCTATGGATGTGGCCTTTGCTGATTTTATTAACAGATTTATGGTAGTGTATCAAGATGACTTAACAACTTTCTTAGCCAAGGAGGAATAACATTGCTAGCATCTTGAGAAGATTTTTATCAGAGCATTAGAGTATGGGGTTTCTTTGAACCCAAAGAAATGTGCCTTTGGTGTGACAGAAGGAAAGTTACTTGGGCATATTGTTTCAAAGGATGGGGTAAGGATAGACCCTGAAAGAGTGGAAGCTATTGATAGATTATCCCTACCAAAGAACATCAAGGGAATTTAGTCCTTTTTAGGACAAGTTAATTTTTTAAGAAGGTTTATTACAAACTTTGCAGAAATTAGTATTCCCGTATCAAGAATGTTGAAGAAAGGAGAAAACGTTGAATGCAATATGGAAGCAATACAGGCCTTTAATGATATCAAGAGAGCCATTAAGCATGCTCTAGTCTTGAAAACACTAGACTACAACAAACCCATTCAAATCTTTTCCTTTGCATCTGCCCATACCATTGCTACAGTACTATTACAAAAAAATGTTGAAGGTTTTGAGCAACCAATTTCTTTTTTCAGTAAAACCTTGCAGGCAGCAAAATTAAATTATGACATTATTGAAAAGAAAGCTTATGCCTTGGTGAAGGCCATTAAAACATTTAGATGTTATTTGGTGGGAGCTATAGTGGTTGCGTATGTTCCAAGTGCTACAGTCAAAGACATTTTGGTCCAACAAGAGGTTTCAGGAAGAAGATGTAGGTGGATTAATAGGATCTAGGAGTTCAACATTGATATCCACATTACAAAGTTAGTGAGAGGATTGGGGTTAACAAACTTAATGGCTCACAGAAATTTGAATGCAAATCAAATAAATATGCTAGAAGAAGATCAGAGATCTTATGTGTGTAACACAGATTGTTGTGAATGGTACAAGGATATTGTCAAGTATCTACAAAGGATGGTTTTACCCCTTGAAATGGATGAAAATAAGAAAAGAACTATTAAACTCCAATCAATAAGGTATGCAATTCTAAATGGTGAACTTTGGTGGAGAAATAATGAGGGTGTCTTACTCAAGTGTGTAGATCAAGATAAGACAGATTTTTTTATGAATGAAATGCATAATGGAGTTTGGGGAGGGCATTATATGGCAAAGACAATAGCCCATAAGATCATTAGAGTAGGTTTTTGGTGGCCCTTACTTTTCAAAGATACCCATCAATTTGTTAAAAAATGTGACCCTTGTCAAAGATTTGCTGGAAAATTGAAATTTAGTGGAAATTTGCCTCTTAAACCTATTTCTGTTCAGGTTCCTTTCCAGAAGTGGGGTATGGACTTTATTGGTGAAATTCCTAATAATTCCAGTGGTGGAAATTCTTACATCTTGGTGGCAACTGACTATTTCACCAAGTGGGTTGAGGCAATCCCTACAAAAAGAGCAACTAGCAAAGTGGTGACAGATTTTATGATGCAAAATATCTTGACAAGATTTGGTTGCCCAGAATCCATAGTTGTGGATAATGCATTATGTTTTAGGTCAGAAGAGTTTGTTGGTTTCTATCAAAATAATGGTATTAAAATTTCTTATTCATCTCCCTATCATCGACAAGGTAATGGACAGGCATAATCTAGCAATAAAAGTTTGGTCAAAATTTTGAAAAGAGTCCTGGACAAAAACAAGAAAGCTTGGGATTCCAAATTGTTACAAGCCCTATGGGCTGATAGGGTTACAGTTAAAGAGACAATAGGGTCTGCCCCTTTTGACTTGGTGTATGGAATCAATGCGAGATTACCCCAAAACAATTTGTTACAAATGTATCAATTCATTCAGGCATATGATGATGAGAAGATATGACAATCAGGATGAATGATTTGTTTCAACTCAATGAAGTAAGAAATGAAGCACATGAAAAGAATGAAAGGATGTAGGCCCAATGTAAAGTCGTGTATGATAGAAGGACTACTTAGAGAACTTTTACAAATGGTGACATGGTCTTGATGTGGAATGCAAGACTAGAAGATAAAGGCAAGCATGGAAAAATTGCTCCCATCTGGTTCAGACCATATATTATCAAAAACAAATGTGGGACAAACTCTTATTTGTTGAAAAGTTTAATAGGTGAGCTCATGGAATTGCCAGTTCATGGTCAATTCTTAAAGTTCTATTTCTCTTAAAGAGATCTTTTCAACCCCTGTATAGGTTTGGTTATTTTTGTATATAGTTCCTTGTCTTTTCTTTGAGTTTTTTATTTGGTCTATTGTCCTAGGAGATTTTGGTTTTCTCGTTGTATCTACAGGAGATACATGTCCCCAAGAAAAAGCCACTGTTATCACCATATAAAATTTTTCAGCTCTGTGATAATGTTTCAAAGTAGTCTGAGATTATTGACCTAGTAGTAATATCCTTCAAGGTGTAAACCCTAAGTTTTATCTGAAGCCGTAACTCATCCTAGGTCATGTTATTTTTTTGCGTTACCTTTTTGAGTCATTAATCTTTTCATAAAACATGTGCTAATATCTCAACTCACTTTGTTCATTTCTTTATGTGTCGAAGTGGTTAGGCTTTTGAACTATCTTCCCCTTTTATTTAATTAAATCTGCCAAAGCCTAAGTTTTTGATTAATTTTTAATAAAGGAAATCCTTTTAAAATTGTGCGGTTGTCATTGCACTGCAAGATTGATCTTTGTCAGATTCCTTGACATGAGAAATGGCAACAACATGCCACCTATCCTAGTGGGCCCGTTTGATTTTGTAATGCACTGGCTTTTAACGAATGAATCTAATCCATGGTTGTCGTTATACCATTGGACCAAGATGCATGTCTTTTATGCAACGTGGTATAGCGATGACCATCAAATTACCTTTTGATGAATAAAGTTTGCAGTGGGTCCTGAAACTATCAGGTCATATTCTTGTATAAAAATTTTATTGGTTGTCAGCAGTATTGAGGTGGTGGTTGTCAGGTTCTTTCAAAATTGATATTAAAGATGACAGGTCTTCCACTTGTCATTTTTTTGCAACATGTTGTTTTCTAGTTCAATTTTCAATTGGATGATGTGTCACCATGGGACCTAAGTAGTATGAAGATTAAAGTGTGGCAAGATCTTACGGCTATTGTTATACCCTTGGACCAAGATGCATGTCTTTTATGCATCGCAGTATAGAGATGACCGTCGATCTTGCCCAATGATATGAACTAATTTCGTGGGTCCTCAGTTGTCAGAACTTTTAATGATCTGTTTCTTTTTTATTGGCCCATGGTGCTAATGACGAGTTTTGATTGCCAGGTGTTTTTGACACCACAGATGACGCGGGATTTTTTTTGGCTTGTTGGCTTTTCTGAGGTGGCATCTCCTAATTCGTCAAAGTTTTTTTAAAATGTTCAGTGGGGCTGACGATTTATTAAATTCTGGTGATCGTCAGATCAAAGTGCATCTACGGTGGTCCTTATATCTTGAGTTGGTTCTTCTGACAAGTTTTGGTTTATGCTTTAGCGACAAGATGACACCTGTCTATTCTGGGCGAAGTGAAGATAAGTTATTTTGTTTCCCCACATGGCAATTTTGAAATGTTCTCATTGGTCAAGAACTAACTTTGGGAAAGTAAACAAGGTTTTTGCTGGTTGACTTGCCAATCGTCCGATGCACCAGAAAAGAAATAAATCAATGGCCTAAATTCAAATTTTTTCTTAGTGACATTTTTCACGTCCTGTGAATAACTGCAACCGCCAACTTTCAGTAATGGAAGATTTAATGTGTTACATGCGAACAGATTGTAGGCAGTTGACGACGATATACATCAAATTTGAATCATTGTTTCTATTCACTATTCTCATAAGCATTTTTGACAAGCTTGTTTTTCTCTCGAGGTGATTTCAAGAAAAGAATCTGTAGGTGCCTGGTAGGTCTAATTTTCTATTTCTTAAGATTTTCTTGAGGACTGTGAATATTTGTAAAGGTTTTGTGTTACTAGTCATTATTTTAGGGTTTTTCTTGAAGTGCTCATATATTATTGTAAAAGCTCTAGTTTCAAGATGCCGCCCAAGAGAAATTTGTCTGGTCAAATAGAGTATATCAAGAGAGGGATTTTTGAGGATTTAATGCAGTTACTTCCACATTCAGACAATGGGGTAGCTAGGATGAAGGAACTAGTTCCAAGAAACCCTAGAGATTCAGTTGCAGAATGTCTCCATGATAGGGGAAATTTGATGAGAGATGCCAAGGTGGGTGACAAGCATAACGGTCTTATTCTGTTCAAGTTAGCTTATTCACAAAGGAATGCTTGTGCCCCCTTAAGTAATATATGGAAATTTGATATTGGGAAGTTGGTTGTCCCTGGTGTTTTTATGGATGCTGAGTTATTAATTCAAATAGCTAAGTGATATGATCCTGTGACAAAGTGTGTCAAGGATATAAATGGTAGAGACTTAATCAGCATCACAAAGGATGAGATTAGTGAAGTATTTTCAATGAATGACCTATCTGTGGGGTTAGACAAGATAGATTTCATAGAGTTTACTGAAATCTATGAAGCATGAAAGGATAATCTAAGGATAGGGCCTTTGAGGCAATTTTTTGATCAAATTGGATCAATGTGTGCTATCAGTGCAAGCACACCAGAGCCTTTTAGACTAGATTTATTCAGTAAGAGGGCATAGGAAGTTTATAAATCTTTGACTTTGATTCTAGGGCATGATGAGGCAACTCATATGCCAGTACCTTATATGTTCATGATGGTACAGTCACTGCACGCCCAATTAGCCCTTATTTTTGACTTTGCATCTCATTTAGCTGATCTAATCCATGAAGGGCTGATGGGAATCAAAAATATGAAGGTGTCTAGACCTTTTGGGTGGTGCTCAATGCTCGTGCACATGTTTATGTACAAGGGTGATGGATATTTTGGTACAACAGTAGATATTGTGAAGGAAAAGAATGGAGAATTTCTTCCAGTATAGTTGTGGACTACAACTCTATCATGGGACAGAATTGATGCAAGCTATAATATTTTTGACAGAGATTTTGCCTCTAGACTTAGGACTCTTTTACATTTTGACAATCCAAGGATTCCAAGAGATTCGCTAAGGCTAATTAGGCCAAAGGAGTTTTGCCAGGATATTACTATTGTCCACAATTTTGGGGATATTATCTTATATCTAGTTTCCACAATTTTCAAAGTGTATGGTTGCAAGGTAGCACCTTATATTTTACCTTATCAAGTCCCATTAAAGTTGGAATATGCAAAAATTCCAAGGCAAATTGGAGACTTCCAATAGTCCACTCTCACTGGTAAAGGAAGGGGAACATTTCCCTGGATATAACTATTGCACATCAATATGTGATTACAAAAGGAGGATGGGTGCATTTGAATAAGGTTTTGTAGCCCTACAAAATGACCAAAGTAGTGGTGAGATGTGCAGATACTGAGGGTTTTCTCTCAAGAGTTTTTAGAGATAAGGTGAGGTGTGCTCTTATTGAGCATCAATTCAATTTTCCCAAGGATGTAATCAGAAATGAGTTTGATCTTCAAACTCAGGAGATCAAGAAAGAAAAGTGGGTCATCTATAAGAAGACTCTAGATTTTATTCAAAATTTTGATAGAGCTTATGACCCATTAAAGGGGTTTGAACTGTGGGCAAGGAAAGAAAATGCCCTTATGGAACATTTTGAAGGCATCATGCATGCAGTTAATGAAAAAAGGGCAATGGTAAGTAAGACAGAACTTGAGAAGGCTAGGCAGATTTTGAGCCAACCTAAATACATGAAATTGACCCCAAGGGGAATTTATACAATGCAAAGGAGGAGTCACTACATTGTTCTCCTGCCACCACAACAAATAAGTGAAGATATCCCTTCTACTTCAAGAGGGAAAAGGCCCATTGATGACCCAACAAAGAAAGGACCTTCTCCAAAGAGGCAGAAACAAGAAGAAGTTAGACTAGGAGGAGAGGCTTATTCTCCTTCTCAATCACCTATCCAATTGGATGAACATGGGGTGGCAAAACAACTTGTGCAACTAAGAAATGAAGGAAACATATTTTTTTTCAAATGAAGATTTGCAGGAAGGAATGCCTGAGGCACCTAAGGAGGTGGCCATGGGTCTTTTAGTAGAAGAATTTGAGGGTAAAAAGATGGACCCTATTCTAAAATAGGTGACATATTCTTTCCTTGTTGATGATAAATTTGTTAAATTTAGGGCATTCTCCCAATTTCTTTGGAGAATGAAGATAACTCAATTTAAGGAGATTTGTGAAAAGAAGAAAAATGAATCCCCTGCTAGGGATATCACAGAAATAGAGACTAAGACCAAAGTAGAAATGGCCAAATAATTTGAAAGGATCACTCCTGAGGAGGGGAGCACCATGGTGCATACTACAGGGGTCTTAATCTTACCAAACTGGGACATTGTTGATACAATTGTCTTCGACCAAGTAAGAAAGAGAAAAGTAAGGACTCTTGCTACAATAGAATAGGCTGAACAAGCTACAAGAGGATTTTCTTTCTCTAAAGATCATGTTGCTCTTGTGATGTGGTCTTTGAATAAAGATGAGAATAAAGGGAAAAGAAAAGATCTCTTTGTAGGATATACAAGAAGTTTGTTAGTTCAGAGACTAGGAGAGACATCTGGAGTTGAAGCATCAAATTTGATTTTAGAAACTACCAAATTTAATGCCCAAGTGGCGGAGAAAGATGCTAGAGAGAAGGAAGAGCTTAGGCTCAAATTTGAAATGGTTCTCAAATCCTACAATGAGCTTAAGGTTGAGCTAATTCAGAAGGACAAATTAATTGCACAACTCTCAGGACCCTTAGACCATAGGTCTCCTCAATTGGTGATTTCTGATAAGCCTGCAATGGCTTCATTTTCAAGCCCAATAATTGAGTTACCACCATCCCCCTACCCAGAGACAAATTTGGATGCAAGTGTTATCTGGGAGAAGCAAAGGCTGATAGAAGAAACATATATGCTGAGGGAAATAAGGGTATAGTTGGAGAAAGAAAAAGAGGAGAGCATAAAGGCCACAGCTTTAGCAAACCAAAAGTATGAGGAAAAGATAACAGATGCAACTATGCAGTTTTCTATTGATCTAAAGCCCTCTACTTTCCACAGTCATGCCTGTAAATTATTTTCTTTACTTGAAACCTTGAATAAGGAAAAGATAGAGATGTCCCCAATTTTTAAGAAGTTGATTGAAAGGTCTCCTAATGTAAAGTTATTTCGTATGCTGTCAAAAGGACAAGAAGACCCTAATCCACTGATTAGGCCAGTGCATCACGTTGTAAAGAAAATGGTATAGTATGGTATCATTTTAGATAATTTTATCAGAAATTCAAGCATGTTGAAAGCTGAATTGATGCTTTCAAAATATGAACTGGTGCCTACTATTTTCACAGATAAAGGAAAATTCAAAGAGGCATATCAGTGGAGGGAAGAAATGAATGCACTTTTATCAGAGAGGGTGATTGGTGTCCTAAGTGACACTTATTCTTTTAGCGGCACTATCAAGTTGTTAATAAATGCTAAATCAATGTTTGAAAATATTCAACATAAAGTTACTTAGATTGAAAATGAGTGGGAACAATTACCAAAGAAAAAGGCTGAGTTTGCCAATTTTGAGTTCCCAAATGAAGAGGTATATGATCGGTGGAGGTATTAGTACATACCTCATGTTGAAAAAGTTAATACTCCACCTGCCTCTTAGAGAGAATAAAGATAGATATTTTTGTGTCACATAAAAGTTGGTAAGATATATGGAGACATTTATTTAAGTATGGGTAGCGAGATGTTGTAGATCAAATTTTCCAAAGAAAGCCAAGGACAACATTGAAGACAAAAAGAAAGGTGGCTCATCTACAAATATCCCAACTGCCTGATCAAATATCTCGTCTGCTTCACCAAGTGTATTTATTGTAAAATTTTGAATTTGTTGTAAAGGTCTTTTAGGTCAAATTTTGTAACCCTAGAATGATCGGTAGCTTGTTGCATTTCCTTTAATAAAGGAATTTTCAGGATTATTCTAGGTATTGAGAGCTTAGGAGAAAAAGATATAAATTCTGAAAACCTAACACTCAGTTAGGGATTGTAAATTTTGTATCATTTTATCAAAGAAATAGAGAAGTACAGATTGCTACTATTTTTGCAAGCTTTGTTCAAGATTTGATCTATGCAATGTTTAAAGGGTGAACTTAATATGAATCTTGGAGCTTTGTCTCTCCTGTGAGTTTGTTCAGTAAATTTTTAAGTCTCTTTGAGGTTTATATGTATGTGTTTGAACTTTGAGTTTTGATCTAGGATTGGATTAAAATTACTTTGAGTTGGATGCATGTTTACTGAATCTATTCAAGGATTTCTAAAAGTAGGAAAGATTTGAAGTAGTTTGTATTTATGTTCAAGACCCACCTTTCATTAAACATTGTTGTATTCATTCTATTTTTTGACTCTATTGCCCAATGAATAAGGCACTAACCTTGATATTCCTATCTTATCTTTGTATGGAATGATTGGAATCTTGTAATCCTGAAAAACATTGAATTAATAACAGTCTTTTACATTTATTTTACTTTGTATGTATTGTCTTACCCAGTGATGGATAGTCAATGAACAATAGGTTGTTTTTTATTACTTTCTCACTGTCATCTATTGTAAGATCTAGTATTTAGTGAAGAAAAGAGTTAAAATAGATTGGATCGGGTGTACCTACCTTGGTTTTGCAGAGCTAGAAGTGAAGAGGGCAGTCTTGTCCCTATAGTTGGTCCAGTTGTCTTGCAGAGCTCTCATACTTGGAACTAACCATTCCTAATACTAGTCTCAAGGCATATTGGCAGCCCTAGTTGGCATAAGCATTTTCAAACACCAACACACTCCTCTATTTTTGAGCCAATCAGCAAGGCGATTTTCCTCCCTAAAACAATGAGAAATTTTATAATCATCAAAATTGGATAGTGTCTTGTATATTTCACCAAAAATGTACTTGATCTCCTAGTTGCAAGCATTTCCCATGGAAAGAACTTGAGTGATCAGTTGAGAGTCCCCTTTGATATGAATCTTCTTAATACCAAGACAAAAAAACCTTTGAATTCTGAGTAAAAGAGCCCTTTCCTCAACTAGATTATTTGATCTCGATGGCAACCTACTACCTGCCACTTTAACAATATTTCCATGACAATCCCTGATAACCCAACCGGCCCTTGAAATTTTTGAATTCCCTTTGGAGGATCTATCAAAGTTTAGCTTGATAAAGTCTGGGGTTCCCATTTAACGTCCTTTCTAACAACTTGCTTTGTCCTCTTTCCCAATAGAACTCCAACAAATGGAATATGAATCATAGGCCAGTTATTTATAATTTTGGAGTCTTGAGCTAAAAAGGTTGAGGACAAGGATTTGGAGCAACTGACATGAGAATTGACCATCTCTGAAATAGAAAATTCTACAATCTCAATGACTTGTGAAGCCGAGATGATCTCCTTCCTAAATATCCTTTTGTTTCTCTCCCACCATATGGACCAAGAAATTGCAACTGGAATAACTCTCCAAATACAAGAGAAAAAGGATTCCTTATGGAGAAAAGGCCATTGGAAAATAAACCAGTGGATTTGATGGTGTAATGGACCTTGCCAACCCAGTTTTTGAAGAGCCTAGTACCACACCTCCCTAGAGAAGTCACAATTAACTAGAAAGTGATTTGTATCTTCAAGGGATTCTCCACATAAGACACATGGCAATCTATGCGAGATGCCCAGCCTCTGTAATCTTGCACTTGTTAGATTCTTGTTATGGAGAGCCAGCCAAAGGAAAGAGCTTGCCTTGGGGAGAACTACACTATGCCAACAATATCGAAACAAACTAATGTTGACCGGACTATAGGTACTAGTAAGTGATAGATAACCCTACTTAATTGAGTATCATCCACTTCCTTCCTTAGTCCAGATCAGCGAGTCATCCTCTCCATTATAAATCAAAAGCCTTTGATCAAGAATTTCAGTAAGAGAATCCTTTTCGGCCTGTTGAAAGGGGAAGTGATTAAAGCTCCTCCATGTTTCCCTTTCAACACCTTCAAAACTATCAATAACCAAATAGTTCTCGACAAGAATACCCCAACTTTGTTCCAGACAATAAGGATAGCTCTCTTTCTTATTTGATCTTTACTTATTTAATAATTATTCCACTTGTACTTATGATCATGTGAAAAAACTACTTGATGTTCAAATTGATTCTTAATATAAAGATACAAAATTCATAAATGATGTGGGAATGCAACATAATAAAATTATTTTCAAACAAGTGCATATAAGAAATGACACCTTACACTAGCTAATGCATAAAAGATGGACTAGTTATCATTGACCCAAAATCTAAGATAAAATGACATAGATAATGTTTGTCAATCATGTATAGTCTCCTCACCGTGAGTGTTCAATATTAAGATCTTGTAGGCACAAATGAAAATTTAAAATATATTGTCGTAAATCCATAAACTTTTAGCTAATGATATTAAAGTTATGAATTTTGTATCCTAAAGGACCTGACTCTAACATATGTAAAATATAATTTGCAAAGCATCGAGTTCTTGCCTTAGCTTTATTTGTTTGAAGTGCTAGAGTGGCAGGAACAATAGTTAGAATTTAAAGGAGTGTTGGCCAAATATTTAAACATTTAAACTTACAATATTGTAAGGCAGAACTGTAAGATTTCAAAAATAATATTCAATTGTCCTAACCTCTCCAAAAAATAATGTGGTGCTCATAATTTGAGGCATTTATCTTGGAGGATTTAAAAACTAGATCACTTCAAGCACTATAAATGTGATCTTTTCAAGTGATGTCAAAGCAACAAAGAAAGATATTATATTAGCAATGGTTATTTTAGGCAGAGCCTAGTTTAAATCATGATCTATTTTTGGCATAGAGTTGAGAGCCTATTTTAAGCTGCTTTATTTTATTATTTTGTTTCAGAATAGTTTTTACTTTCAAGTATCTTTCTCTTCTCCTTATCCATAGCTTTTAGAGGTTGCTTTAAAACTTTGAATTTTCAAACAAGTAATTATTATTCTAAATCCCTTAAATCAGGCATTCTTTGTAGCCTATGTTTTTGGCATACATGATTTGGTTAATAATGGTTGAAGTTATGCTTATGCTTTAGAAATTGTAATTTAAGAAACAATTCTGAATTTTTTCATGTGTCTATTGTTGGTGCATTTTGTCAATTGAATCAAAACTGAAGAATAATGATCTAGGCTTTATACATAGCTAAAGGTATAAACTTGATCAATGCATCTGAACATAATGTGACTAGCACTGAAAATGTTGATCATGGTGATACAAATCTCAACACTTTAATAAAGGCTACTGAGAAATGTGGTTACTTTCTTCATTGGTCAAATTGCCAAAATACTAGTTTTTCAAGAAAAATTTCTCCTTCCATATTGTCTAATTAGGTTGGTAATGATCTTGAGCTTTCCATATTAGGGATGAAAATATTTAAATCTTCATTTTAAAAGTAAATGTTTTTCCCAATATACATGCTTAAAGAAAATACTCTTATGATGTGCAAGTGAAAAGGCGGGCAGAGAAGTTTATTGCACTCTATTGTACATGAAAGTTAAGCTATTGATGATATATATAAATAGTTCAATTAAGAAATATCCTATAGTAGATGAAAATTATTTTTGCTTTGATGAATATCTGTATTTATTAAAATTGCCATAACTTGATACATGCTTTATTCAACTATGCATTCTTTCTTATAGATAAAATATATTTTTTTAGACCCAATATTCTTACATAAAATGTAGGCATGTAGTGTTGAATTGGAAGAAATAAAGAGTAAAATAAAAAATGAAGAACAAACAATAAACAAAGAAATAAAGGACACAAGATTTATCGTGGTTCAACAAAATTGCCTACATCCACAATGAGCAGAGGAAATTATATTAAAAAAATATAACTCTCTCATGTTACAGAAGCAACAGTATATATAAACCTTTCAATTGACATGAACATAAAGGGTCATTACAAATGGAGGGAAAAGCCAACTATGACCGTTGGACTTAACTTAACAATCTCCCACCTGAAGACCAATGAATGTTGCTACTGAACAAGCATTCCCCTGCTCTCCTTGCTGATTTACCTCTTCTTTACAAGCCCAAGAGGAGTCCTGGCACATTCAAACTTTTCCTTGGGTACAACATTGGTCAAAATATCTAATGGATTGACCTTTGTGTCAATTTTAATAACCTTTAATCTGCCTTCTTCAATAATATGTCGCACAAAATGAGCATGAATATCAACTTTTTTTGAACGACGCTAAGATGAGTGATTGTGAGCCATAAAAATGGCACTACAACTATCATAGAAAAAGAACATAATCACTTTGTTGATATTTAAAATCACTAAACAGACATTGTAACCAGATCATCTCCCTATCACCTTCAGAAAATGTCAAATATTCAACTTCGGCAGGAGAAAGAGAAATAGAATGTTGCAGCCTAGAGGCCCAACTAATGGAAGCCCCAGGAAACATAAAGGTGTAACCGGTAGTAGACATTCATTTATCCAAGTCTTTGGCAAGATCAGAATCAGTAAATCCTTGCAACTATACATTATTGCCACCAAAACATAGACAATAATTGAAAGTGCATTTTAGATATCTCAATATCCATTTGACGGCTTCCCAATGAGTCTTCCCGAGATTACTCATGAATCTACTTACAAATCCCACCACATGAGCAATGTCAAGACATGCAGATACCATAGCATACATAATTCTACCTAAACCTGATTTGTATGGAACACCTTCCATAAAATCCTTGTCCTAGATTGTGTTTTCGGACACAAATCAAAAGATAAATGAAAATGGGAGGCAATGGTAGTAGAAACAACTTTTTCTTAGCTATACCAGATCTTTCAACTACTTTATCAATGTAGTGTTATTTTGATAAATTGATCTCCTTCTTTCTTCTATCTGGGGTGATTTTCATACCAAGAATATTTTTGGTTGCTCCTAAGTCCATAAAAAACTTGTTGGCCAAGTGAGCTTTCAACTCTCCAATAATCTTTGGACTAGTATTGGCTAGAAACATGTCGTCAATGTAGAGAAGGATGATGAACTCACCATTAAAAAGTTTTTTATAATAAATGCATGGATTTGATTCACATCGTATGAAGTTGTGAGCAGTCATGAATGGATCAAATTTTAAATACCACTCTCTCAGGGCTTGTTTGAGCCCATACAAACTTCACTTCAATCTGAAATAAAGATTCTCTTTCTCCTTCTTGATGAATCTTTGAGGCTGCTCCATGTATATAACCCCTTATCTAAATCACCATGTAAAAATGTAGTCTTCACATCAAGCTTCTCCAAATCAAGATCCCATACAGCTATCAATCCAAATATTATTTAGATTGTTGTCATTTTCACAACCAAAGACAAAATCTCAGGGAAATCGATCCCCTTTTGATGAGCATAACCTTTTACCACTAATAGGGCTTTGAAACATTTTCTACCTTTGTCTTCGTCTTTCAATTTATCTACCCACTTATTCTTAAGTGGTTTGTGGTTTGGTGAAAGAGTGACCAAATCCCAGGTGTTATTAGCTGCTAGTGAGCTCATTTCTTCTTCCATGGTGACCATCCATTTATCATTGCCACTGCTCTGAAAAGAAGCTTTATAATTAGCTAGTTCAACTTGCTCAGAGATTAACAATTCCAGCTTTGCCTATTCAACAAATAACAACTCATAATCAGAGAATTTAGAAGGAATTTTTCTTTGTTTGGAAGACCTCCTTAGTTGAGGTTTGGAGGCCTCTAGTCTACTTTCAACATCATTTGTATTAGTATTATGTATATTATTATTATTATTATTATTATTATTATTATTATTATTATTATTATTATTATTATTATTATTATTATTATTATTATTATTATCAAGATACTGACTATTATATTTTGGAAGAGGCTTCTCATTCACTGTACTAGTATTCAGATATCTTTGGACCATATCATAATGACAATCTACACACTGAGTTTGTGAAGATTGAAGACTAGGGTCAGTATATAGCATTTACAAACTCCTACGAGTATACACCAGGCCACGCATATCATTGGATCCCATTTCAAAATGAGTCTATGGATCGCAAAGAGTTGCTATAGGACAACACATTGGGAGAGAGTCTTTATCATTGTGATTTTCCATAGGAGATGGTGGGGAGAGATTTTCTACAGATCCAAGTTCATGTGGAGTCAAGGCGGGTTTACTCCCAAATAAAGTACTGCCACCAGTTGGAGTGAAGACCAAATTACTTCCAAACATGGTATTACCACTGGTTTGGATCAAAATAGAGTTAGTCCCAAGCACGATATCACCACTAGTTGGGATCAAAACATAGTCATTATTTGGTAGGACTCTAGGGTTTAGGGAGTGTCGTGCGCTATCCAAAGTGGATGTGTTGCACAAACTAGATGTCATGTCATATTGATCAAAGGGTAAGCCATCAATTTCTCTGTCATTAACCACGCTTTCTCTACCCATGACACAATGATGATTCAAGCTTGTAACTCCATGTGACACTAGATATTGCGTATCCCATGAGGAGGATTAAAAAATAGAGCACGGTGTATCAAAACTGATTGAATTAGATTCATCATCATTGCGAGTAGTCATTAAGGAAGACAAAGCAGGGACATGAAATAACACAGAGGTGGGAGAAAATGATATAGGTTGAGGATGAATTGTGAGAAGATGTGAGGTAAATCAGTACCATTGTTGGCAATATCTGCCAAAGGAATATAGTCTTTTACATGTGTTTATGTAGATAGAGCTGAAAACATCATTTCATTAAAAACCACATCTCAAAAACTCACTATTTTCTTCTCAACTCGATCCCACAATCAAAAACCAAACTGATCTTCTCCATATACCATAAAGATACACTTATATGATCTGAAATCCAATTTTTTCCTCTTTTCTTTTGGGACATGTACAAAAGCTTCACATCCGAATACCAGTATGCGTGAGTAACAAATCCTCTTGCGGATCCATTCTTCTTCTGGAATACCAAATTCTAAACAAGGTGAAGGACTGCGGTTAATTAAATAAATTTTTGTGTTGCATGCCTTTGCCCAGAATTCTTTTCTTAAACCAACATTGGAAAGCATACACCGAGATTTCTCAAGAATGGTTCTATATATTCTTTTCACTGCCCCATTTTCTTGCGGAGTGTAGGGAACAACTTTAATTCTTCAAATACCGTGATCTACACAAAAATTATCAAACTCCAAAGAACAAAATTCACCTCAATTATCTTTCTTTAAGCATTTTATTTTGAGACCACTTTGATTTTCAACAAGTTCTTTAAAAATTTTAAATTTTGAAAACACTTTAGATTATCAAGAAATCATATAAATCCAAACTTTTCAAATACAATCATCAAGGAAAGTAACAAAATAATTTTTGCGTCCATAAGAGGTTACCTCCGTAGGGATGAAGACATCCAAGTGTACTAGATCCAATGGTGTCATCTTCTAATCATGTCCATCCTTCAAGAATCTGACCCATTTTTGTTGTCCATGAAGACAATGTTCACAAATCTCCAAGTTTGTAGATTGAAGCCCTGGTAGTTCTTCTCGGCTGTGTTAGAAATTAAAGCTTGCCAAAATAATTGAGAGGGAGAGGGTGAATCGATTATCAGATAAAAACAACTTATAATACCATTATCAGATTTCAACCATATGACCAATGTAAATAGTAACCATAGAAAGATAAGCATACACAATGACATAAGATATGTTAACTAGGGAACCTCTTGATCAGAGAGTAAACCTCGGTGGGGATGGTACTCACAAAACATGTACTAATATGAAAATTCCTTATGAGAGGATGGACTCTATTAGGAGCCTTATGAAATACATTCAGTACATACCAGTCCCTGTTAGGATACTTTGAATCCCTATTAAAAGATTCTAACCTAGTTAAGAGTTATAGAAGGCAGAAGGACCCACTGCCCAAATAGCTTCAAGGGAAAGATCAATGAACTCACTGTCCAACTGATCTTTGTACTATTCAAATAGAATAATACCAAAATAATAACTTATCTTTAATCCTATGTCCATGCCAAAACCATACCAACTACTTTTCAGATCTCAGTACCAAATCTGCTCAATTCGCATATCCTCTTACAATATCATCACATATCCTTCATTCATATTCTTATTTCTTATTACAATCAAGGAAAATAATCATTCCTTTATACCTTACTCAAATAATTAACAATAGAGTCAGCCAATGAGGCTTAACCAAATACAAAATACAAATTGTTACATGTTACATAATATTTCATAACCACATAAAATTGTCAGCTTCTAAACTAAATAATTCTTCACACATACAACCTCTGACTCTCTTGTCTCATCCATGTCACCTCTAAAATGTTATCAACCTTTGTTCAAATTCGCATGGCCATATTCTATCCTGACTAGGAGATATAATCCAGCTAACACAAATCGCTTCTCAAGAACACTGTCAGAATAAAGTTTCCACTAAATTACACATAATTATCCTAAATAATAGAATTTCTGTACGCGCTCTTAACCATAATCTTAGGACACAATATAGAATAATTCCTGAACTCCACATATCTTGATCTACAATTCTCCACGTGCACTAATTCAAATATTGTCTTTTTCTCTGCTAATCTCCAATAGATCAATGTATTGACATCAATGAAAAACACAGTCATGAATGAAACATACAATTGCTACAAAACTACTTGAATGTACTCCCCCATAGGACATATTCAACATTCATTCCTATCAATCTCCCCCACTGGCATTGATGACAACATAGATGAAAAAACATCTATGTTCTATGAATACCAAACCACAATACTATTGTTCTGCATTAAATTTTCAAGTCCTCTTCATCAATCAAATCAATCAATCAATGGATGTATTCTCCTTAGTGATTTCCTTTTTCAAATCCTCTTCATCAATTAAATCACTCAATAGACATTTTTCTTGTATCCTTCTCCCCAAAAGATGTTTTATATCTATCAATCAATGGATGTTTTTCATGTATCATTCTCCCCCATTGACATCAATGGAAAAGTAAACATCAATACACTAGTAGATTTTACCTTAAATTTTGATGAGAATTAGTCAAATTTTCTACAACAGTTGGTCGAATAGGCGACTAAAACTCTCATCAATCTTTTTTCATTGAATTTTCTACACGGTAATTAATAGTCAAAATTTCGACCCCATAACTGGTCAAATTATAGACTGCAACAATCCCCTGGAACTAGAAGAATAAGACGTCGATCAATTGGTGTGACAGTCACAATTGAGACCATTCGGTTGTCGAATTATCCATGCAAATTCGTTGAATGGACTATCGAATGTATAGCGTCCTGGTTGAATTTAGTATTGTGTAAAGGATGAAATTTTGACCAATACTAACTTTTGTTTTAAAAAAATGTGACACCATTTTGAATATATTCCTACTTTTAGTTGAATATATTGCTTGTCTATAATTAGTATGCATAGATGAATCTATGAAGCTTTGATTTAGCTATTTTCTTCTATTTAGCACAATTAGATTGAACAAAGCATTTTCATTGTACTATATATTCATAGCCTCAAGAAAAATCAAACTAACTAAGAAAGCTTTGTTTACCTACAGATTTGTGTGCTTGTCTGAGTTTGATATGCAGATCTACGTATCAAACTCAAACAAGCACACAAATCTGTAAGTAAATGTTGATTAAATATTTTATTTTTAATAGAAGTTTAAAAGACTATTTAAATGTTTTGATGGTTTGATAAGAACAAAATTGGTATTCAGATATAAATTATTGAGCTTCTCTTTGTTTCGATAGTAGTTTAACATTCTCTACTTAACAAGGCCAACCACGTGAAGGTGGAAGCTCATCTGGCCCCTCCTAGGAGCCTCTTATGACCCTTTATGATATTTTAAGACCTCTAAGATGTATTCTTAGAGGTCGTAAATGGTCATAAAGGGTCATAAGGGGTCCTAGGACACAACAACTGAGAAACATAAATGTAGGCATCATGGTCACAATGTTTTGGAAACACAACATAATTGAGTGGTATACCCAGACGATGCAACGCAACCACTACTCCTATAGTTCTAAGTTGATACTGCAGGATCCAAAAACCAAAGATAAGGAATCTATATATGGTTTTTGGATCCACATTGTCAACTTAGAACTATAGGAGTAGTGGTTGTGTTGCATTTTCTGGGTATAGCATTCAATTATGTTGTGTCTCCAAACAATTGGGACCATGATGCCTACATTTATGTTTCTCAGCTATTGTGATACCTACATTTACGTTTTGTAGCTGTCATGTTTATTTGTATATTCTTTGTGTTTGGTTTCTCTCCCTCGCATCAAAAATAAGATTTTTCCCACTCTGAATCGAGAATACACATGCAACACAAGCAGAATATGCACGAACAACAGGTGGAGTTGAAAAAACACAACACATTTACATTTTCGTGATGGTCTATAACTTAAAATACACAATTAAAGACCTCTATCAAAAATGCAACCCTATTGTGTTTTTCAATTCTACCTGATATCCGTGCATATTCTGCAAGATTGCATATTGAACTAGGCTTCTCCTTCTGCATTGCTTGAAACCAAGAGACTGTCACAGTTAACATCTAAATGGCACATCTCATCATCACAACTAATCCACCTTAAACAATTGAATATGTTTTCTTGTATTAAATATTCATTAATCAAAATTTGAATAGAAAATGTATACCTTGAGTACTACAATTCACATTAGAATCGATGCCTCCATCATGCTCGGTCGGTGCAGTATCAATATCTGTAGGCTACATTCCAATGTAAATAATAGATTTAGATGACAATATCATAGAAATGCCTAATTCACAGTCCATCGTTTGTTCTCTGAAACACTAAATTAGGGATTTCTACAATATCCTCATTTGTATCTATAGCTATTGCCTCTGTTGTTGCAGGTGCTTTTCCCCTATTTGATATTTATCTTCAAGTGTCCACACTCGTTCTGTTGGTTGTTGCCAGATTCTCTTTGTTTCGAGAATAGTTTAACATTCTCTAAGAAACATAATTGTAGGCATCATGGTCACATTTTTTTGGAGACAATGTAATTGAGTGGTATACCCAGACGATGGAGAGAAACTTTTGCACCTCCGGTTCCAAGTTGTTCTCCATCCCACAATGTCAACTTGGAATAGTTTCATCCTCAATGTGACCATGATGCCTATAATTATGTTTCAAGAATAGTTTAATTAACATTCTCTACTTAACAAGGCCAACCACGTGAAGGTGGAAGCTCATCTGGCCCCTCCTAGGAGCCTCTTATGACCCTTTATGACATTTTAAGACCTCTAAGATGTATTCTTAGAGGTCATAAATGGTTGTAAAGGGTCATAAGGGGTCTTGGGACACAATAGCTGAGAAACATAATTGTAGGCATCTTGATCACATTTTTTTGGAGATAACGTAATTGAGTGGTATACCCAGATGATGAAGATCAACTTCTACTCCTCCAGTTCCAAGTTGACAATGCAGGATCCCAAGACCATAGATAAGGAATAAATTGAGAGAGCAGAGGAGGGCCATAATGACAAAAACAATACAGGACAAACCTCAAGTTAAATGAGGCAACTGCAAACATTTTAATAGAATTCTATTAAAATGTTTTTAGTTGCCTCATTTAACTTGAGGTTTGTCCTATATTATTTTGGTCATTATGGCCCTCCTCCGCTCTCTCAATTTATTCCTTATCTATGGTCTTTGGATCCTGCAGTGTCAACTTGGAATCAGAGGAGCAGAAGTTTCTCTCCATCATCTGGGTATACAACTCAATTATGTTGTCTCCAAAAAATTGTGACCATGATGCCTACAATTATGTTTCTCAGCTATTGTGAAATATACATTTATGTTTCTCAATTGTCATGTTTATGTGTTTGGGAAGACATCTTTCTAGCCTGAGCCTAGATCCTTCGGCAATTAGCTTATAAATAATATAGATGACAGATGAGCAATTAGCTATCCAAGAAAAATCTCATAAATGAACTATATGTACCCTAATTAATGTGCCCTCTGTGCGTGCCCAAATGATATATTTGAAACAAGGGTAAGGCTAAATTTACCCTTGTTGTTTCAAATATATCATTTAGGTATGCACAAAAGGCATAGGAATTGGGGTACACACAGTTCATTTACAAGATTTTTCTTGGGAAGCTAATTGCTCAGCTCTCATTTGCTTCATTTATTATCAAGCTAATTGTCAAAGGATGCAAGCCTAGGCTAGAAAGATGTCTTCCCATTCTATTTAAGCCATATTCCTTGTTCTTATCAAACTTCCTTGGTATGGTAGGCCTACTCTCTGCAATACTCTTCTTCAGTGAGACTTTATACCACGCTGCGCTCAAACTTCAGTGAGACTTCATACCACGCAGCATCTGTAGATTACGTTCAATGCATTATTTACACTTGTATTGGTGGGAAAAATCTTGAAAACACACAAAAGAGATTGCATTCAACCATGCTTTTTACATGACACATGTAGTTTACCTCCATCCTAAATCAGTGTTAAATCATGTGATTGATCGCAGATTGGGGCTCACCTAAGCCATAAACATGAAGAATTATTCTAAAAAAATATGTAAACCATATATATGTGAACTTGAGGAAAAGAGAAGTTATGTCATATCAATATTAAAATATTAGTTACAATATGAAAATACTAAACTAACTAATTCCTGAGTTCATCTCTGCATATGGTCGCAACAAATTAGATATGCAATTACAATACAAAGAAGGCATCGTAAAAATATAATTTTAGAATTTTCCCTAGCCTGACATGTTTTGCACTCAAATCCTTCATCGCAGATAAGTGGAGATGGGTGGATAGATGTAGATGAGTTGTCATCGACCCAACTAAATTATCTGTAGCCATTATTTCCCTGTGATACCTAGTCTACATTAGTTCTTATATTATAATGAATAGTATTTACATTAGAAACTTTAAATATATACACATTAGCAACCTTTTTTCGATTAGGGCAGCACCAAAATTGTCGTCTAGGGTTGTTCAATGTCTGTGAAGTCTTCAACACACACCTCCCACACCACATTGATAGTCTGGCACATTGACAAGAGTCATCGAACCTATATCAATAATGCACTACACCATCATTACTACATTTATTATTTTTATATGATTATTTTTACATTCCAAATACACCAAGGAGTACCACCAGAAATATTAACCATTTACAATAATGAAAAGTAAACCTAAATCAAATAGCTCATTTTTTATCAGCATGTGTAGTCTGTGTATATGAAAAATGAAAGAAATATGAAGCTGAAATAAAATAGTGAACAAAATAGTATTCCACATAGAGTGAATGAAATATACCATCAAAAGAAGGTGACAAAATCTTGTCATGAAGCATAGACATAGGAAATCAAAAAGGGACAAAAGACAAGAAATAAGAAAAATCATTACGATAATAGAAAAATCATTTATACTATAATAAAAAAAAGTAACACTCTTTGTCAAAAATTTCCAAAATCATTAGGACTATAAATGGATGGTTCTAATGTTTCTTTTCCATTACAACAATTGAACATTCATCATTTGGTACTTCTTGGTGTATTCCATTTAAGTTTTTTAGTTGCTGTGTTTATGTGCATGTTCTTTATGTGTTTGACTTCACTCCCTCACAAAGGATATGTCGATAGGTAATTGATTTGAAAGCATAATGATTTGACAGTCTTTTTTTAGGATAGGCGTAATCATCCCGCCAATCTTAATTAGCAACATTGGTGTCCTATCATTGCACAAGTGCAAGATGGTAAGGGTCTATTCAAGGAGGGATGAAAAAAAGGTCATTTTAACCTTGCAAGGCAAGAGGAGAGACAATCCAAATAATTCTATGGTGACTGTCCCAAACAATAGACAAATGACGGAATTGCTAACATGTTTTCTTTTCATGTTTCTAACAGGTTTGTTGCAATAAGGCTAGTGTGGTCACAATTGAAATTGTGAGTTTCTCTTGGAATTGAATAGAAGACTTTATCTATTGTGCAAAAAAACATATGTAGGATTATTATGGTCACAAAGTAATTGTCTTAGCGTCAACATTTCACTTCTAATATAACATGAAACTCAAGGACGTTGACCTATATGAAAATGATGACCTTATATTAACCATGACCATGATGTCATCATCAAATCATGTCTTATGTATTTTATAAATTATTAAAATACATACCAATGGATGAAATGCATTTTGCCCTTCAATGTGACCATGTTGCCTACAATGTTCCTCAGCTATTTTGATTAGATATCTTCGAGTCTTTAAGCCCTTACAAATTTTGCAAGGACAATAACATTTTCCATCACCTTTTCTTTTTAAGTTAGACCACAGTCTAGCAATTGTCTCCCTATTTTTTTGTGCATTGATATCGTCAGACATGGTCTTTCTTGAATGGAATGACTCGTTGGTGGAAGAAGGATGATTTGTTTGCAACCTGCAGATACAAATCGTTACTAAACAACCATTTTTTCAACTATAATTTTCTCAACGCAAAGGGACATTTATCATACCAAATCAAAGTTTAGAAATGGATGGTTCTGATGCTTTGCCATTACAATAGCAATAGAGGGTGTATAGATAGAAAAATAGTTGTAAAGAGTGGATTTAAATAAATAAAATCAGGTTAATAACTAGGGAAACTGAATAACATTGTAGGACTCCTTACCTCCATATATAAGATGCTCTTAAGTAACTAAAACACAAAGAAACCTCTTGTGGCTTACCATAATGACAACTCATTTCTTAGTTTCCTGAACTGTTAAATTGCCTCTACAAGTCCATAGTACTTCCAATATTAGTAATCTATCTAGTTGTGAGATTTTCATATCTGATCTCTTAACATATTTGCTAGAAGCCCTCATATTTCTCTCAGTAAGAATAGTTGTGGCATAGGATCCTTCAACTATTTGTGGACCCTTTTTCTTGTAAACAATGACCAATCTTTCAATCAAATGCACCTTATGTTTGACGTGTTGTGGTAACTTTCTCATTGTAGTGACGAATCTATTGTTTAAATCAACTATTGTCTCATAGATGCCCTTTTTGATAGTGGTAAGTTCATGTATAGAAAAATTCATATCGATCAGATCCCCATATTTTAATCTAAAAACACTCATAAACTCCTCCCAAGAAATAGTACTACTATCTAGGATATTTTTTTATCATTCTTTGGCACTTTTTTTTAAGGAATTCACAAACAATTTTATCATGGCATCCTCATTGTCTGTCTCATATTCATGTGTAGTATTGATGAAATAACTTAGATGTTCTTCCCCAATTACTCCATTATTACCTTGAAACATATGAATCATTCCTTTTATTTCAACTATTGGTATAGTTTTATGGACATGCTATGACTGTCCCAGAATGACAACATTTTGGTGAGTTAATTTGTTTGTGTAGAAGTATGAATGGATTGGATCAATGGATTGGAATGGATATGGGTAGAGTATAGAAGAGTTTAGAATTATGTTAGAGTTTCTTGTGGATGAGAAGGCAAAGCCATAGTCCTTAGGGGAATAGTGTGATCACTATTCCAACTAGAGAATCCCTTGTATTTCTCTTAGTTAGCTAAATAGTTGTGGCATAGGATCCTTCAACTATTTGTGGACCCTTTGTCTTGTAAAAAATGACCAATATTTCAATCAAATGCACCTTATGTTTGACGTGTGGTGGTAACTTTCTCATTGTAGTGACGAATCTATTGTTTAAATCAACTACACATGAATATGAGACAAATAATGAGGATGCACAAACAGGAATGATTCATATGTTTCAAGGTACAAAAATCTCCTAGATAGACAAAGGGTCCACAAATAGTTGAAGTATCCTATGCCACAACTATTCTTACTGAGAGAAATATGAGGGCTTCTAGTAAATATGTTAAGAGATCAGATATGAAAATCTCACAACTAGATACAGCTGCCTCAGGCAAGCCAATTTGCATAATTGGACAAGTTGAAGGGTGCCATGAAGAACCTATAATATAAAGTTGTGATTCTCTAGTTGGGACAGTCATCACACTATTTAGAAGAAATATGAAGAAATATGAATATGAAGAAATAGCACTACTATCTAGGATATTTTTGTACCATTCTTTGGCACTTTCTTTTAAGGAATTCACAAACAATTTTATCATGGCATCCTCATTGTCTGTCTCATATTCATGTGTAGTATTGATGAAATAACTTAGATGTTCTTCCCCAATTACTGCATTATTACCTTGAAACATATGAATCATTCCTTTTATTTCAACTATTGGTACAGTTTTATGGACATGGTATGGTTGCGTTAGAATGACAGCATTTTGGTGAGTTAATTTGTTTGTGTAGAAGTATGAATGGATTGGATCAATGGATTGGAATGGATATGGGTAGAGTATAGAAGAGTTTAGAATGATGTTAGAGTTTCTTGTGGATGAGAAGGCAAAGCCATAGTGTGCTTAGGGGAATAGTGTGATGACTGTCCCAATACAGCTATAAAAGGACATATGGAGCTTAGTCAAACATATTGAGCACTTTAAATAAAGAATACAATGGAAAAGAAAGAGGAAATAGCTTTAAATCAAATTTTTAATTCAGTATTTTTTTTAAATGCCAAGTTACTGGCTAATTCTTTTAACCAAAACCAAATCCAAATCCAAGTGTAAGTCAAAAATTAGCTTGCCAAGTACTCATCACATGTTCAAATAACAAAATGATTTCAAACAAATATTTTCATTTAAGTAGGAAATCCTAAACTTGGTTCAACAGAGAAGTTAGCTTCACAAAGCTAAAAAATGAATATTTGTCTAAGAAGCCAAACATTTTCCCACCTTGCACACACTCAGACCAATTTAATAGAAAAGAATGAGCTATTGTTATCATATATAAATGTCTGAGTATATGTTTGAATATGTATAACAATAAACACTTACATTGCTATCAATATATCTTTTTATTTGAATGTCAATTTTTATTGTCTAAAAGAACTATACATGCACACCTATGATTCTCTATAAGAAAAATATGAATAATAGTCTTATGTTCTCAATTATCTCCACTAGAGTGAATGGTCACATGTTTGTTGGTTTCAATATAATACTATGAAGCTACATTTATAATAGCTATTTATAAACGCTATGAAGCTACCTTTATAATAGGTATTTATAATATTATGTGTCATGAAGTCTCTTTATCATGTTAAAATTAACTCCCCATATTGCTAGCTATTGAAATGTCAATGCCTATGTGTGTGCATTTACAATCACACATTTGTCATCATGTATAATACCAAAAACCTAATGTTTGAGCTAACTTACCAAAAAAAATTAATAATATATGCCTCAAATCAACATTAAATTTCACACAATTCTACGTTCCTCAATTCTTGCCTTTAAAAATTAAAATTTATGAGTGGGTTGTGAAATGAATGTCTCATCAATGATGTTCCTAAAATATGGTAGCAAGAACTTTGGTATCCTAGATAACAGAAATCCAAAAGGCCACTCCAAGAAACAAGGTGTCAGTATATTATACAGGAACCTAAGAAATTAAAAAAGAATGGGAAATTATTTGACTTTAATATTGGCAATAAAACATTCAGATTTCACTTAGAGTTGGGAGAAGTGAGAAGTGAAAGGAATGTTAGTATTAGAGGAATGCTCGTTCGTGACAAAGAAGATTGACTCATCTTCCATCAAGGGGACAAAGAAGAGATGGTCTAATATTGGAGAATGTCTGCCTCATGTTGGTCCACAAGGGTCCACAAATAGTTGAAGGATCCTATGCCACAACTATTCTTACTGAGAGAAATATGATATGAAAATCTCACAACTAGATACAGCTGCCCCAGGCAAGCCAGTTTCCATAATTGGACAAGTTGAAAGGTGCCATGAAGAACCTATAATATAAAGTTCTGATTCTCTAGTTGGGATAGTCATCACACTATTTAGAAGAAATATGAAGAAATATGAATATGAAGAAATAGTACTACTATCTAGGATACTTTTGTACCATTCTTTGGCATTTTCTTTTAAGGAATTCACAAATAATTTTATCATGGCATCCTCATTGTCTGTCTCATATTCATGTGTAGTATTGATGAAATAACTTAGATGTTCTTCCCTAATTACTGCATTATTACCTTGAAACATATGAATCATTCCTTTTATTTCACTGGGGATTGTGTTTGGGTAATTAGAAATTCCAAAGAAATCCAATTCATGTCTATATATTTCTGCTCCTGCAGGGTGTTTGAACTTTGAAAGAAACAAACCTTTGAGCTCGTATTCAAACTTGATGTCTAGGGTTTGGCACATTGCCAAACCATTGATTTCACTACTGAGTACTGAGCTGCTACTAGCATCAGTTTTATGGAACTTGATCATTGTTATGGTTCCCGTGTTGTTGTTGATTTCTATTTTATTGTTTTTTATTTTCTCTCCCTTCAATAGGATGCATTGGCTATCTATTTTATCAAGAATCTTGTATGTGCTCTTGTGACCTAGCAAGTGAAACATGATATGTGCATTTGTGTTTAAGCATGCCAAAAATTCTCTTATGTGCATCCCTTAAATCTGCAAATGCCTTAAATTTGCAAATGCATTGGTTATACCAGATGTACAATGACATGCTGCATCCTAAACAATGATATGTGTGTTTGTGTTTAAGCATGCCAAAAATTCTCTTACATGCATCCCTTAAATCTGCAAATGCCTAAAATCTATAAATGCATTGGTTATACCAGATGTATAATGTCATGCTACATCCTAAACACTAGTCACAACCTTCATAATTCTTGGTCACAGCATTTACAAACCCTAGTCAAACCATAGTCACCACTAAGAATACTCATTGATTCAATATCCTACCAACATATTACTAATAGAGATGACAAGAAAATGACAATCCAATACGTAATGAAATATAGCAAACATGGAAGATACCTCAAACTCCATAGAAGATAAATGATCAAATGTGCTATTAACCTCGGGTGTAGGGCTCTTCACGACCTGGAATAAGCTCCGCTCCTTAGCTTAGAAATGAAAATCCTAATTTGTGCGCTGCAACTGTAAAAATGAAAATGAGAATTGAAATGTTTTTTTAAAGTAATATGCCCGTGTTGGTCAAAATTTTGATTGACATGGTATTGGTAGAAATTTCGACCAAAACAGGCATGGTTTTAAAAAAAAACAAATTTTTCCTTCTATACCCCGACCAACCTAAACCATTTTCATTAATGGTCGATAATTTTCATAGAAAAATGATGTCAAATGTACTAGTGATATGTTAATTCAATATAGGCTCGAATATCAAAAGAAACTATTTAGAAAAATGCTTTCATGAGAGTCCTTTTTGACTTAGCTCATAAACACACATACTTCCCCATAGAGGAATTATCAGCATATAGTCCAGAATGGATAGAGCTCTTATACCACCGGGCTGATGCAACTCTCTACATCACCACTCAAGAGTAGGTTGGGGCATAGCCCCAAGCATACCTCTCATATACTCAAATGTATCTTTAGGTAATAGCTTTGTAAATATATATGCAATCTTCTCTTTTGTACTAATGTACTCAAGTCTGACTTATTTTTATACAACTTTTTCTCTTACAACATGATACTTGATTTCTATATGCTTTGTCTTAGAATATAACACAGGGTTCTCAGACATACTTACTGTATTGGTATTATCATAGTGTATGACAACATGCTTATTGAACTTGATTCCAATGTCCTGCAACATTTATTTCATCCATATTATCTGATTACAATTATTTGTTGTTGCTACATGTATCCTTCTTCTATTGTGCTCAGTGAGATACAATTTTGTTTCTTTCTTAGCCAAGAAACAATCTGGTCTTGTATGAGTTAAATATTGCAATCCTCAAATCATGGATCTGTATTTCTTTTGTTCAACTGTAGGAGTTTCATTTGTGCTATATAACTTATGGTCGGTTACCATAGGTGTACCAAAAGGTTTACAATTTTCCATTCCAAATCTTTGCAACAAGTCTTTCAGATATTTTGTTTGAAATAAGAAAATACCATCAATGTTTTGTTCTATCTGTAATCCTAGAAAATATTTCATTTCACCAATCATGCTCGTCTCAAATTCTATCTTCATTTCATCAAAAAATTTATCACTAGCTTCATCTTCTCCTCCAAAGATAATATCATCAAAAAGGATAAGTACTATTAATAAAACATTCTCAATCTCCTTCAGGTACATTTTACTGTCTGTGGTGCCTTTAGTAAATCCTAGTTTTATCAAATATTTATCCAATCTTGCATACCATGTTCTAGATGCTGAAAACTATCTCTTAATACCATTCACTTCACAAAAAGTATTAAATTCCTTAGAAGTAAATGTTAGAGTTGTCATAGTATAGCTAATAATTAATTTATTTAATTATTAGGCTATTATATACTCTACACTTAAGTTAAACTTAGGCATCTTATTATTCTTTAGGGTTTTCACCTTAAGGGTTTCGATATCCTTTTATAAGGATTCACCTCTTTGTATTTCAATATAGATTATCATATTGTAATATTTTTCATAATAGAGATTGTTCTTTTGAATATGCATATGATGTCTCTGGCTTTTTGGCCTCCATAGATTTCTCTTACTTTTTGTTCTTTTCTTCTTCCATGTGACAGGGTTATGCATGCAAGTGTTCTTGGGAGATTAATTTGTCACCTAATCTAACATGGTATCAGAGCCATCTTGCTGCTTGCTGTTCATGTTTTGTTGAAGTGTTCAGAAGCAGGAGGTTTTCAAAAGCTTTTTATGTGGATTTAGGGGGGACCTTTGTTTTTGGTCACTTTGGGCTCAAACAGACATCTCCATTGAGCTCAGAGCACCCAAAAACCCCAGAATCCATATAAAACTTGTCCATTTTGGACAACTTGGCTCTAAGGCAAAAAAAATTGGTTTCTAGTGTCGTACGGGCACGTAAACTGACAAATTTTTTTAAAAAAATCATTTTTTTAATGTTTTTGCATTAAAAATTAATGCAGCCAGTGCAATTCATTTCCCGCCACCACCGTGCCACCGACGCTCCTCCGTCGCTAGCCCACCGCAACGGCCTACCCACTGCTCACCACAGCGACCCTCCCACTGGGCTTTTTCGGCACCTCCGGCCCCCGCCACCAGTAGCTGGACCTCCATTGGCCCTACGGGCTCCGCCGGCTCCTTTGGTCCCTACCACCGGTAGCGCCACCTCCTGCTGCAGCACCCTTAGCACAGGCCCCTAGCCCTCCTTCGCTGCCTCGCTCTGCTCTGCTGGCCCACTCCACCGCCACCCAGTGGCCCCCTTTTTTACCAAGCGGTGGTCACAAGGGTGACTAGGAGCTCTGGCTCAACCCCCTGCTCGTGCCATGCGGCCAAGGGCCAATTTTTTTTTTTTCAGCCGTAGGGGCTTAAAACCTATTTTTGGAGCCTTTTTTACCCCCTGAAGCCTTTTTTGCTCTCTATCTAGAGCATACGAAGGTATTTTTTAGACTTCTTTATACCGTCAAAAAGCTCTTTCTGAGATCTTTTTGATTATGGAGGTTAGGTTTTTTGGCTCTAGTGTTTTGATAGTGTTTTTTGCTATCAAATTCTGATGTCTATTTTTGCCTTTTGGGAGCCATATCTTACTCATCTAGACTCTATTTTTGGCAAACGAGATATCGTCAGAAAGATGGTTCAGTGATTTTTTCAGTGGCAAGGGTCTTTTATCCAAATTCTACTCTAGGTTCTTTCTCCTCTAAGTTTTGCACTTTTGTACTCCGGCAGATTACTTGGGTTCTACAGGTCCTGGGATCTCTTCTTCTATTCTTCTGGCTCACTCTTCTTTTTGACTTTCTATGCATTGTATGCTTCTCTTCTGTAGCATTTTTTTTCTGTAAATGCACTAAGATAAAGTGCCTGCTTCTGCATATCTAGGATTTTGAGCTCCTTATGTTTGTTTGTACTCGCACTTAGTTATAAAGTGCCATGGGGGGTTATGATGTTTTTCCTTTTGTGCTCATCCACCTTTGTCAAGTGAGTGTACCTTCCATGACATTAGCCCATGCTATGTGTCTTGAAGATCAATTCTTCTTCTTCAACACCGCCCTTTATCTTATGTTTGTACCCTCTTTTGCACTATTGGTGTTCCTGATTCTTCTTCTTGTAGATTTTTCTAGCATTTCATTTTCAGTGTTCCTATCACCCCTCTACCTCTTCAACATTATGGGGGGGGTTCACCTATTGGTTCTATTGCTTCCTTGGTTCGGTTGAGTGATCTACGTATTCAGTTTTTGTTCCTATGTACTAGGCGATGCAGTGGCTAGGCACCTATGCATTTTGGTGAGATGGATCATCTACTATATAGACACTCATTCATTCCTACTTTTGGAGGCCACCTCTTTGATTGATCAGCTCTTTAGACTTTTTCTTCTCTACCTAATCATGCACTTCTTTAGTGGAGGTTCCAGCAGTTACTTCTGATAGTGTTTACAACTTCATGCTTCGGAGATGCTATACATGCTCTTTCTTGTTCCTTTCTTTGGGACTTTCCCTAGATTGGAGGCTTTGTTTCCTTTATCTAGTTTTTTTCTTGTACTTGGGTACTTGATCAGGTCTAGTTGTCAGGACCCACCGTTCTTTCATGCATTTTTGTTTTCATGCATCTTTTAGTCCTTAGTTGTTTAGCTTCTCCCTAAGTTACACTTAAGGGGGGGTGTTAGAGTTGTCATATTATAGCTAATAATTTATTTATTTAATTATTAGTCTATTATATACTCTACACTTAAGTTAAACTTAGGCATCTTATTATTCTTTAGGGTTTTCACCTTTAGGGTTTTGGTATCCTTTTATAAGGATTCACCTCTTTGTATTTCAATATAGATTATCATATTGTAATATTGTTCATAATAGAGATTGTTCTTTTGAATGTGCATATGATGTCTCTAATTTTTTGGCGTCCATAGATTTCTCTTTCTTTTTGTTCTTTGCTTCTTCCATGTGACAGGGTTATGCATGTAGGTGTTCTTGGGAGATTATTTTTTCATCTAATCTAATAGTAAATTCTCCACCTCTATCAAACCTTAAACATTTAATCTTCATTCTAGATTCATGCTCAACTTTGTTCTTAATCAATCCAAAGTTTTCAAATGATTCATATTTTTCTTTAAGAAATGCTATCCACATCATTCTACTAAAGTCATCAACAAAAATCATAAAATACCTTTCACCATAGAATCCTTTAGTCCTCGTGGGACCACTCAAATCTGTATGAACAATTTCTAATTTTTCTGCTATGGTGAACTTCTTACTAGGAAAAGAACTTCTTTTATGCTTATCCATAGCACATTCTTTCCATTTCATGTTAGTAGGTTTCATAATCTTAAGAAAAACTCTTACCATAAGTGTAGTACTTACTTTCACAATTTTATCAAAATTTATGTGACAAAATCTTTTCTGCCACAACCAACTGTCATCAATTTTAGTAATCAAACATGTCTTCTGAACCGGATTCAACTGAAATACATTACCTCTGGCTCTTGATCCAATTCTAACTATGTTCCCATTCTTATCTTTGATTACACAAGTCTTCTCAGTAAATAAAACTTGATATCTCTTATCAGCTAACTATCCAATACTTAGAAGATTATGTTTCAATCTATCCACAAAGTAAACATCATCTATGTTAGTCTTTCAATCAAGAGTAATAGATCCTATTCTTTTTATCAAGCAACATGCATTGTTTCCAACTCTAACAATTCCTCCATCATAGTTGTTAAACTTTATAAATTTCCTCATATCTCCAATCATATGATGTGAACAACCACTATCTATAATCCAATCAGTTTTCTTTTCTACTCGAGAAACTAAAGCCTTTTCTTCTCTAACTTCAGTTTCAGAGTTTTCTTCTTTTATTCCTACAAATCCTATGTCACCACTTTCATTATCACTTTCACTTAAGTTTTTCTCAATGCTAGCCTCAAATTCTTCATCATTAGCGTAATAAAATTATTTAGATCTTCTAGGTTTAAAATTCTTCTTATATTTCTTCACTCTCTTAGGGCATTTAGATGCAAAATGACCATATTCTTGACATGTCTAACATTTAAAGATTTTCTTACCTTCAGGTTTTCTTTTCACAAGAAAGGAAATTCCTTCCTCAATCTTTCTGTCTTCTTCAGTCTTAGATCTGTTGCAACTGGCATAATCTCCACTAACATTTGTACTTCTTGACAAAGTAGGGTGAACACTAAGTGCGTTGAATGTTATTTCAATTCTAGGTAAGTCTATAGACTATCTCAAGCCTATCTCTATTGCTTCTAATCTTCCAAGAAGAGTTTCTTTGGTAAACTTTTTAGTACAAAGTATAACTTGTTCAATCATCTATGTTGTCTTCTTAAACCCAAGGGTCAGTGTCTTTAAGATCTTCTATATGATTTCATCTTTATTTTTGTTTCCTTCACAAGCTTTGATACCTCCAAATTTTTTTGATATTCTACCAATATAACTTCTAATAGAATCATCTTCCATCATCTTTGCATCTTGAAATAAACATATCCAATTCTGTAATCTCATTATCTTAGCATGTACATCACCTTCAAAAGTAGATAGTAAAACTAACCAAACTTCATGAGATGTCCTTAGAATTTTAACCTGACTATATTCATTCTCTGAAAGAGCTGATAAAAGTGCTTATCTAGAAAGTATGTTACACATAAATAGATCTCTCTCTTTATTAGTGTTATCTTTAATTTTGTCTTCTTCAATGATAGTCTTGTCATTCTTTGTAATCAACCAATATCCTAGTCCTAAACATAGTAGACGTGTCTTCATTTTTTATTTCCAGGTGTCATAGTTAACTCTATCAAACTTAGGAAGTTTTCTTTCATGAAATGACTCATCATAGATATCCTTAAGTTGTTAAACTTTTCCTTCAAGGACCTGTCTCTCTGATACCAATTGTTAGAAAGTAAAGTCCACCAAGATAACTAAGAGGGAGAGTGAATCAGTTATTAGATAAAAATAACTTATAATACCATTATCATATTTCAACCATATGACCATTCTAAATAGTAACCATAGAAAGATAAACATACACAATGACACAAGATATGTTAACTAGGGAACCCCTTGATCAGAGAGTAAACCCCGATGGGGATGGTACCCACAAAAGATGTACTAATATAAAAATTATGTGTGAGAGGATGGACTCTGTTAGGAGCCTTATGAAATACATTCAATACATATCAGTCCCTGTTAGGAGACTTTGAATCCCCGTTAAAAGATTCTAACCCAGTTAAGAGTTATAAGGCAGAAGGACTCACTATCCAAATAGCTTCAAGGGAAAGATCACTGAAATAACTGTCCAACTGATCTATGAACTATTCAAAAAAAATAATACCAAAAGAACAACTTATCTTCACTCCTTTTCTATGCCAAAACCACACCAACTGCTTTTTAGATCTCAGTACCTGATCTACTCAATTTGCATATCCTCTTACAATATCATCACATATCTTTCATTCATATTCTTATTTCTTATTACAATCAAGTAAAATAATCATTCTTTTATACCTTACTCAAACAATTAACAATATGGTCATCCAAGAAGGCTTAACCAAATACAAAATACAAATTATTACATGTTACATAATTTTTCATAACCACATAAAACTATCAGCTTCCAAACTAAATAATTGTTCACAATGTGACCTCTGACTATGTTGTGTCATCCAGGTCACCTCTGAAATGCTATCAACCTCTGTTCAACTTTGCATGTCTAGATTGTATCTCGATTAGGAGATATAATCTAGCTAACACATATCACTTCTCAGGAACACTATCAGAATACAGTTTCTACTAAATTACACATAACTGTCATGAATAATAGAATTTTCGTACATTCTCTTAACCATAATCCCAGGACACAATATAGAATAAGTCCTCAACTCCACATATCTTGATCTGCAATTCTCCATGTGTGCTAATTCAAATATTGTCTTCTTCTATGCTAATCTCCAGTAGATCAATCTATTGACATCAATGATAAACACAGTCATTAATGCAACATACAACTACTATATAAATAATCAAATAATCACCCATAGGACATATTTAGCATTCATTCCTAACAGGTTGAGCATAATCTCAAGTTCTTTCTTGCTCATGTGGCCTAATCTTTGATGCCAAATAGTCGCATCGCTGCCCACAATAGTCATGACAACTCCCACCTCAGCAATGGTTTCTACAATATAGAGGCTGTCAACTTGTCTCCTCTTGCAATCACCAAAGAGCCTTTAGATACTTTCCATGTGTCCATGAGAGTGGTGAGAAAACCTTGTGTGTATAGATGACTTATGAAAACCAGATTTCTCTTTAATTTGGGAACATGTGGTACTTCTTTTAACAACCATTTAAATCTTCCAGCTAGCTACAAAACAACATTGCCTTTTCCAATGATTTCACAAGCTTTGTTGACACCCAAATGTACATGTCCAAAATTACCTTCTTAGTAATCTATGAAAGCCTTCATGCAAGAAGAGGCATGAAAGGAAGCATAGAAATATATTACCCACGAATCTGATTTTGTGTCTGATGTTGATAGTATTAGGATACCTAGATCCTTATCATGAGTTATGTCTACTTCATTGTCCAACACCGGTCGTTCTTGTGCCTTCTTGTATTTTCTACAATCCTTCTTGACATGTCCATCATTTCCACAAAACTAGCAATCATCTTGCCTACCTCGGGACTGCAATCTTCTTACAGATTTAGACCTGTTATTGTAATTATTTTTGTCTCTATTATGGCTTCTTCCCCTATTTTTGGTACTCACCATCATTAAGGCTTTTCTAGTTGAAGACTCCATGTTATTTCTTCTCACATGTTCACTAAGAAGAGTCATTGAAACTTCATCAAAGGATAACTTTTTCAAGCTTGATGTTGTAGTGTTGATGGCAGTTACAACTCCATCCAAGTTGTTTGGGAGAGAACATAATAATATGACAGTCTTGTTCTCATTGTCTTGTGTCATGTAACCGAATTTGCTTGGTTGATCAAGGTATTGAATTTATTAAGATGATTTGTCATGGTTTCACCTTCTCTTATCTTGAGTTTGTATAAATTCTTCATGATGACAACTTTATTTGCAGTGGATGTCATTTCATATGTGGCTGCGAGCTTGTCCCATACCTCCTTTGTTGTTGATTCATTTGCAACATTGTACAACACATTATCATTTAGAGAGAGAAAGATTGTTGTCTTGGCCTTTTCATCAAGGGTTTCCCAATCTTCGTAACTCTTTGTCTTGGGCTTCTTTTTTTTTCCCCCAAGCGTAAGGGAAAGACATTTCTTAATCACCAATGACTGCATCTGTATCTTCCATATCCCAAAATTATTCCCTAAGAATTTATGTACCCTCAAATCTTCCATAACTTTGAAAATTCTTCGCCAAATTTTCAATCAGTTGTTCAACCAGCTTTGATATCAATTGTTGAATTGAAAGAAATAAAGAGTAAAACCAGAAATGAAGAACAAACAATAAACAAAGAAACAAAGAACATGAAATTTTTCGCGGTTCAGCAAAATTGCCTACATCCACACTGAGCAAAGGAAATTATTACGCCAAGAGGCATCCCTACAATAGCAGAAAACTTATAGAAAATGTTCTGTGTCCACAAAAACATAAAAATTTGAATATTAAATGAAGAACATTAAATTATGGAAAAAAAACATTTTAACAAAAAATGAACATTAAGAAACGGCAACAAAATTTTGTCAACCGCAAAATTAAATAACAGCAGTTAACAGGGGTTCACTTTAATGTTTTATGGTTTGAAAAAATCAATGACAATAATCGCACTACTTCATGTTGAATTTAGAAACTGCGGTAAATTTATGAAACATAGTGATGTGGATAAAATGTGTCCTTTACTCTCGTAATTATATGCAATGTGGATAAAACAGGTCATTTACTCCAGTAAAAATATGCAATGTGTCAAAAATAATAGCCACATTTTCTAAAGTTGTTTCTACAATTTTTGAAAATGGTTAAACAAATTTGCATATATCTTCACTCCAACGTCCAAAATCTTATTCAACACCCCACAGTATACAAAGAGGAAATTAGGTTGCACGAAACATGGGTAAGAACTTGTATTTTTATTAGTCATTTTTTATGTAAATCATATGCTTTGGAAATGTAAATCTGTTTTATGTATTCAATCAAATGCTTTCAAAAATTCAATGCAATTCTATTAAATTACAGTGAAGATAAAATAGTTTTTAGCTGATACAGAGCCTAAAATGTGTAACACTAGTAAATTTGAATGTCTTTTTTAAAATAACTTGCCTTATATTTTCTGGAAGCGGACTATTGTTTTCCAAAGTGCAAATTAGTTTTTGTTTAAATCTTTCTCAAGAATTTATTTGTTTCAAACCTATACTTCCACTTTGCTTTATTTATTATTACCAATTAAAAAAATTTTACTGTCTTCTATTTTTTCTATATGTTCTTCCCACTCTAGCCATTTTCATTTTTCACATTCCAATCTCTAGTTTGCATTCTTTTGTTTTAGTTTAACGAATTTGGAAAATAAAAGAATGGACATTTAGAATTCCATATTGATATTGAGTAGTTTCTTAATAAAATTTGGTATTTGTTAGTTAGTTAAGATAATAAAGATAAATACCAAAAGTTGACTAATACCAAAGAATATACAACAGTTAATATTAAATTGTAAATAAATAATGATACACTTTATCATGATTAATTATTGGATACATGTTACAATATTTTTACTAAATGCACTTTACATTTTTTATAATATGGGTTTATCGTCCAGTAATTGTTTAGCTACCCAGCATTATATTGCTCTAAAAGAAAATACAACAGTTAATATTAATTTATAAATAAAAAATGAAACACTTTATCCATGATGAATTATTGGATACTTGTTATGATTTTTGTTCTAAGTGCACTTTATGTTTTTGATAATATGATTGTACCATCCATTAATTGTTTAGCCGCCTATCAGTATATTGATCTGAAATTGTGAAATAGTGGTAATATATATTTATTCTTATACATGTTATATTATGTTAATCTTGTAAATATGAAATGGTTTCATTGTCACCAAGTTTACACTTTTCATTTATTTCATGTTTTATTAAATGAATTTTCATTATCTTAAAAAAATATAAGACAATATAAATATAATAAAATATCAAAAACAAATAATTGTAATATGATTATGTGGCTGCAATCAAATAGTTAGCTTTCAAATTTCAAAAAATGTGTTTTGCAATAATTTATGTTTACATTGTCAAATTAATTTTTTTATAGTTTTTATATTTTACTTTGCATTATATATTGTACAAATTTTATTTTTCATAGAATCAAATTTATCTTAATATAGTTTGAATTGTTTACTTTCAATTTTTGAATGGCTTTGCTAGATAGTTATTACAGAAAGACAACTTTTGATTTCTATTTATGTTTAGACATCTTATTGTAATATGCTTAAAGAGGAAAAAATTATTATTTTTTTGTGTTTAGAATACATTTGGTTAGAGCTTTAAAAACTATGGTTTTCTCGTCTCTACTGTAGCTTCCCTGTTTTCAAGAATTACAATGAGTTTTTAATAATATAGAATTAATTTAGTTTATACATTTTGATTAAAAGTGTATTTAGTTATTTTATTTTAATTTTCAAAATTAATAGATGATGGAGAATAATATAAATGTGAAGTGGTTTTTTATTTTATAATATTTTTATTAAATAATTAAAATTAACAGTTTTCATTCAGAACATAAGAAATAATACAAGGATAATAAATAAAGGAATTCATCACATACAATTTTTTATATTGTGTTTTGATAGCATTTGAAGTTGTTATATAATATTTGTTGTTTATAATTTTGTGATCATTAAATTGGAGTTTTAAAACTTTTCTTAACGAATTCTTAAGCTTGCAATATTTAATATTTATTTGAAATGTTTATATGTAGATAAAATAGTTCTTTGGATATCAAATTCAGAAACAACTACTTTATCTATCAGGTTAGTAACAGATTTACACTTGAATTATTTATCTGTAACAGTTATTCACATATATGTTTTTTAGTTTACAATGTTAGAGTAAAAAAATAGTTAAAATATCTTTTCACAGTAAACTACTAAATTATTAAAGCACTTAATTTTTTACTTTGTCTCAATGGTATATTTTATAAGACTAATATAGTTACATAATAGTAGATAAAAAATTATAGACTAAAACATTATTTATTTACAAATACGTGAGTTGGATGAAATAATTTTAAATTTCATTATTTATTTAGTTGATCTTGAAATATAAAATTGCTATGATACATAAAATAATGTTAAATTTCATTATTTGTTTAATTCATCTTGAAATATAAAATTTCTATTATAAGTGAAATAATGTTAAATCTTGTACTTTCTTTAGATATAAAATGGATTTGCGTTGCAATGAACCAAACTTCGTTATAGAGATATCAGCCATGAAAGACACTGTAAATGGGCCATCTCCATCGAGCCCTACAATTTCTATAGCTTCAAATGGCTACATAGAATCACCTGTCGAAAATGTAATTAAAAAAATTTGTGGCCATTTCATCGAGATGGTAAATGACATTGAGAACATAGCACTACATATAGATGTTGTTGATGATATTGATGTCAACACATCCAGAGAAATGGTAAGCTTCATATGGAAAGCAGCTTGCAAAATAGGAAGCTTTGAAGCATTTCTCATAGAGTTGTTTTATGACAAGCATTATGAGTTAGGACAGTCAAAAATTATATGTGATGATTTCATACATCACTTGAACAAATAGAGATTGTATCTTTGTTCTTTCCTTAGCTGCACCAACATATAGAAGGCTTCTATTAGAAACTATAATAGAATGACACATTGAAGTTCAAGAAACTTCTCACATGTTGTTACCAAATAAATAAATGGTTCAAAACTTATGTAACTGTATATATGCGAATATATATATTTCTAATGTTTGTCACTTTTTTGTGTTTGTCACTTTTTCGAATGTGTGTTATAAAATCAATTTAAAGCTACATCTCTATTGTATAAGTAAATGTTTAAACATCTGTTAATCAAAATTGTAGTCTATTAAAGGAAGCAAATCTATTTAGTTTGTTGACTTCAATTTTTTTTCAATATCAACTATAGTTCGGCCAAAACAAAATTTTGAATCAGAGGAGCAAAGAAGACTACATATAAGAGATTATCAAAGAGATTATCGTAGACAATATCATAGGTAAAAAAGAGAACAAATGACAGATGCTCAAATAGAAGAACAAAGAATAAGACGTAATAAAATTGATAGAGAACGATATGCCAGAAGAAGGGAAAATCAAATTGTATAACATATGGAAGTTGAAAATAGAGAGGAAACAAGTGTGCAAATAAATTTACATCAAAGGACAACTGATCAAACCTCTAATTCTCAAGCACAAGAAAGACAAGAGGTTAATTCCCAACCAAGTGAGAGAACCAATCAGCACTCAAATGGAAATATTTAGTTGAATGGTGAGAATGAAAATTCAATCTCAAAAGATCGTGTTCCAGAAACACCACAACATGAGAAACAATTAGATATGAATGTAGGTGTTGAAGATGGAGTAGATAATATAATAGACCATAATGGTTCACTTGAATCTAATTTTAAAAGATTCCAAATGCAATTTAGAATTCAACTAGATAGTTTTAGAACTCCAATGATGTGTTATGTATGTCAAGAATCTTATATTGGAATCAAAGTATCTCGAATCTATGAAGGTCCTATATGCAATAGATGTCGACAAGAGAGAGGAATTCATAGGTTGTCATCTTCAAATAATATGGATCCTGGACCACAACCAGAGATTCTATCAAAATTGACACAGATAGAGGAAATGTTGATTGCACATGTAAGCCCAATACTGCAAATGACACATGCAACATGTGGTCAATATAAATATAAAGGGCACAAAATAAGTTTTCCTCAAAATGTACAAAAAATTTCACAAATTTTGCCACACACAATACATAATTTGCCTATTATTATTGTGAGAAGAAAGAATCAACGTGGCATAGATTATAATTTTACTGTCAATAGGGATCGTGTCTAAAAGGCACTCAAATACAAAATAGAGCATGACAAATTTTTCTCAGATGTTATAATTGATGAAAATGCTCTCAATGACCTACCAAGAAATACTGATGAAAATATTTTCAGTAAATTAAACATAGTGCAAATGGAATTTGATTCAGAGACCAATGAAATCACATATGTTGGTCCTATTTTGGAGACTAATGAAGTCAATACAGTAGAGCACACTACATCAATGGTTTCCAGACCACCAAATGCCCAAAGAGAAATGAAATTAATTCAATTATGGGTTAATAACCCCGATACAACTCCAACAACATTGATTGATTGGCCTGGTATTGGTACTTCTCCTATCAATGAGTATGTAATGTCAGGATTAATAGACATGGAATTTCCAACTTTATTTCTTGATGGTAAATGTGATTGGTTAGAACCACGAATGAGATGTGTGCATCTACATGAATTTGTGAAGCATCTATTGTGATATAGGGATCATAGGTTTGGTAAACATCCAAGATTCAGATATTTTATGATGAATATGATAATGTGACGCTGTGCACAAAATTCATCTGCTATGTTTGTGAAAAGAAATATCCAAGACATGCCCATTACTATCAATGAATTATGTGAGCATATGGAAGTGATGCCACAGTCTCATCTAGCTAATAAGTTAATGTGGTTTGGAATGACATTAAGAGGAACAAGGTCATACTAGACAAAATGTCGTGCAGAATTAACTAACATGCTACACCAAATTGGCACCCCAATAATATTTTTCACCTTAAGTGCAACAGATATGCATTGGCCTGATCTTCATGCTCTCATGCTAGGAATATGTCCAAACAATGCACGAGAAGCTCAAAATTGGTGAAAACAAAATGTAATCAACTATCCTCATATAGTTGCACATTACATGCACTTAAGACATACAATATTTAGAAAAGAAATTCTAGAAAATGGAATGGATGTCAAAGATTTTTGGCGTAGGTATGAGTGGAAACATAGGGGTTCTCCACATGTGCATGGATTTTTATGGACCGATGGTGCACCCAATATGGACAATATTGATTGGTCAAATGAGGAGGAACGAAGAGCTATTGAGCAATATTTTCATCGCACTATTCATGCATGGAACCATAGAGAAGATCCACATCAAAGAAATATACAAGTGAGCTCACAAACATTTTATATTAAATATCTCATTAATATATGAAAAAATTTAGAAAAAAAATCTAATGATAAAATTGATATATTTAATATCATTATTTCAATTGTAGGCATTCCATAATTTTGGTCAACATCCATGTCTCAAAAATTCAACACAACTTGCTGAGATGGATATTGACAATGACTATGAAGAACTACTAAATTGTGTTAAACGCCACACAATCTATAGAGAGGGTGCATGCCTGCAAAAAAAACAAGGAAGGATGGTTTGCAGGTGATTATTATACCAATCAATATTTCAATATCATATTTTCATATCTACTTAAATAAGTAATAATAGATATTGCCTCTTTTTATTTTACAGATATAATGCATCTTGGCCATTGAATCTTAGGGGATCCAAATTATATGAAGATATAGAAACAGGTGAAAAAAAAATTGAACTAGCAAGAAATGACAATAGAGTGAATTCACATAATCGTCACATACTGCAATTATGGAGAGCAAATATAGATTGGCAGCCCATTTTGTCCAAACATGCAGTAATAAAATACATTGCAAAGTATGCATCAAAAGCTGAGAAAAGCTCATAAACATATCACCAAATGTTGATGCATCTTTCAAACTTGGAAAACCCTGATGATCTAGCAGCATGAGCATATAAAAGGCTTCTAACAGAAACTATCATAGAACGGGACATTGGAGCTCAAGAAACTTGTCACATGTTATTAGAACTTCCACTGATGGAGAGCAGTAGAAGATTTGTTAATCTGAATGTCTCACAACAAGTCTTCAAATCAGTAACTCTGAATTATGAGTAGGACAATGATCAACAAACAAAATCTTTCATTGAAGGATATAAACAAAGGCCTCTTTGTATGGAAGGCATCACATTAATTAATGCAGCCAAATCATGGATATGCAATCCTAAAAGAAAAAGAGATAACAAATGGGAGCCAAGGGAAAGAGTAGCTATTGTCAGAGCTTTTCCAAGGTTTGTATCCACTCCTCCATGTGGTTTGCAAAAGTGGGCGGAGTTTTGTTTTTCAGAGTTATTACTCTAAAAACCATTTCATGACATAGAAAGGGATATCAATGAGGATACTAACTCCATAATAGAAAAGTGGGACTTATTCAATTATAATGCTTGGCATGTGCAAAGAGAAATAATTATAGAGGAAGGTGAAAATAATAATAATTCAAAAATTGAAGAAGATGAACCTATTGTAGAAAATACCATAGAGCATGAATGGGAAATCATATCTAGGTTTCATAATGGTCAAAATATGCAAGTTTTGAAGAAATAGATATGTTGGGAAGAAGAGACATTGATATTGGAACAAATTGGTCTAATGAATATCAGAGTGAAGAGTATATGATGGGAGCAATCAATTTCATAAAAAATATGAAGGAACAAGGATGTCTCATTTATGATGATATTCCACACTGCATAAACTATACAACCCTCAGCAATAAACAACAAAAGGTAATGGACATAATTATGACACATTACCATAGAAATGAAAAAAGAGGACCTTTGTCCATGATAATTCAAGGAACGATAGGAATAGGAAAGTCATATCTGATTGGTGCCATTCATGAAGCCCTTCAAAATTCAGAAATGCAGGGCCTTCTCCCCTTCTTCTACTAGCACCGACAGGAGTTGCAGGATTCAATATTGGAGCCTTTACAATTCATTCAAAATTAAGAATCCCAATAAGAGATTTTTCTCAACTAGAAGGAGCATGTCTTACAAGTTTCCAAGAAGAAATGACACATATCAAATACATTTTGATTGATGAAATGAGCTTCATTGGCTAGATTATGTTGGAAAACATAGATTCTCGACTAAGGCAAGCATTTCCACAAAGTTCAGACAAAAGCTTTGCAGGTAGATTTTCTCTTTTATTAGAACCCACTACCATAATATGTCATTTTTTTATTCACTACTTAAGTATTAAATACAATAGAAATACTGTATAACTTAGTTATGTCTATTTTATGTCATCTTTTAGGTATATCTATGATTTTTGTTGGAGACTTGGGTCAATTTCCTCTAGTGAATGATAGGCCTGCATATGATAGTAAAAGATGAGCAAAATTATTGTGGGAGGAATTGAAAACTATGGTGACTTTAGATAAAATTTTCAAACAAGATGGGCAAAACATTGAACAACAAAGATTTCATCAACTTCTAACAAATCTTAGAGATGCGGACCCACAAATTGATGATTGGAAATTGCTTATGACAAGAACTCCTATCAATTTAAATGTTGCAACAAATGATGAGTTTCAAAATTGTGTCCATTTGTTCTCCACAAATGAAAATGTGTATAATCATAACAAAATAATGTTATATTCATTGAAGCATCCAGTTGCATGAAGCATAGCAACAAAAGTAGGAAGCGTTAATGCAATAGAAGATTGGTCAAATGGTGAGCTTGATATTGAATTATTAATCAGTAATAATTCAAGGGTGATGTTGACCTCAAATCTTTGGGTAGAGGTAGGTCTTGTAAATGGAGCATTGGGGTATATTCGAAAGATTGTCTACAAACCAAAAAGTGCACCACCTGAGCCACCAACATATGTTATGGTTGAATTCGACAATTACTCTGGAATGCCATTTGAAGATTGTCACCCAAATATAGTTTCAATAATACCAATACAAAGGGGTAGAACACTTCAATTACCATTAAGATTGGCATGGGCATTGACAATTCATAAATCTCAAAGACTAACTCTCTCAAAAGCTACAATTGATATAGGTCCAAGAGAGAGAATGGGTTTGACATTTGTAGTTGTATCTCGAGTGAAATCTCTACAAAGTCTTCGCATAACGCCACCATTCACATATGATCATTATGAGAAAATGAAAAATGGCATACAACTTTCAAAATGAAAGGCTGAAGAAAATAGACTGAAATGTTTAGAAGAATATTGAGGTATTTTTTATTTTCAATTTTGTATTAATGTCAATATTTTATAAGTAATGTATTGCTACATGTAAATGTCTATTTATAGCTCCTTTTAAAAATTTAAATATGAAAAAGTGTAAAATTAAATTTTAATTTTTCACTAATTATGTTTTAATTTTTGCTCCTAAATCATAAATACTAACATGGATTTAAAAATTTCTTAATGTGCAAGAAAATTTCAAACCATGGATCTATCAGAAAATGAATCTGAAATTGTTGATGCAAGTCCAGACACCTCTGTCAACTCTGCTGCTTTGTTTAAAACACCAATTGACAAGTGTGCAAGATCTATTTTAGAGAGTTGCGCTAAAATTCTACAAGATATTGAAAACCTTGCCTTGTCCATTGATTATGTTGAAGAGCTTGAAATAATGCAAATGAAAGATGTTGCACACAAGGTTAAGGAGACATATACAAAAGTGGTAGCATTTCCAGGTTTTATGGAAGAAGTATATCGTGATCATTTGCAGAATAAAGGTAGTAATACCATTCTGATCACTGAAGAATATGTAATGTACTTACACCATTACAACAAAGTGTTCTTCATGTAATTTTGATGTCGTGGTTTCAAAACTTTTAAATAAGTGTTATATGAACCATTTATAAACTTATAAATTTTTATATAGATTATGGGGTTTTCTCTTTAATGCTTTGTTATAGTTTATGAATTATATTGTAATGTGATTTGACCATTTTCCAATATATTTTAATCAAATCCATACATATTATTAATACAAAGTATCATATATGTGGTTTTACTTTTTGTGGCTTCAACTCCAATCTTTTGTTATAATTTATGTTGATACTTGTAATTTCTCTTCATGTTACTAAAAATGATTTTCGATAGAATATGATATCAAATAAATTCAACAATTATAAATTTAGTATATCAGAACTATAATAAGTTTTAAATTTTAGTGTCAAACATTTTTTTTTTTTTCAAAATATGCTCTAAAATATTAAAGCAAATATCATTTGATAACTCTTATTAAATGGAAAAATTTGGAAAATGTTTGAAATTATAATCAAAATCTTTTAAAAATAAGTGGCATTGTATACTCTTAATGAGTCACAAGTCATGGATATAATTCAATATGATTGAATAATGGAAAAAAAAATCTTGATGCCTTCACATCATGTATTGCATGTCTCCTAAGTGCTGGCGCTGCTACTAGCTTATCTATATTTATTTACATAATATATATTAAATACACCTATATATATGTTTCTCGAGGTGCCTATTTTCAATTATAATCACACTAAGATGTAATAGGTGCCTAGAGGAAGATATATATCGATGTATTTAATATATATTATATAAATAAATATAGATAAGCTAGTATTAAAACAACATAACTTTCTCATCTTACAACAGCAACAGTATGTATAAACCTTTCAATCAACATGAATATAAAGGACCATTACAAATAGAAGGAAAAGCCAACTATGACCGTTGGACTTCAACTTAACATGTAGTAGCTCTATTGCATCTTCAATTTCATTAAGTTTAACTCCAACTTTTGGTTTTACAATATGAATTGCAAAGTGCTAAAAGTAGTTAAAAGATGAATGCTTTCATCTTTGAGATATGAGCATCTTTGATGCTAATATTTTTTATTGGTTGTGTTGAAGAATTTCACTTAAATGAAATTACTTGACTACTTAACGTTATCTTTTTATCTTCATGTTCAATTGTCTAGTACATTTTTTATCTACTATTTTCACCCAATTTGAACTCTAAATACATTACGCTATTAGCAACAACTTTGAGGCTTTGCGTCTGTTCTTGTATTTTGCATTCTTTCAATAAAACAATTCACTTGATGTAAAGGAAAAAAACAAACTTTGACGCGATACACTACAGTATAAATGTTTTTCTGAAATCTTCAGAATCGTATATATTAATTGCGAAATCTTATTTTATTTTACGTAGGTAACGTATTCATGGCTGTCAGTTGCACTTTGTAGAGAAAAATCAATTGTGTCGAAATCACAAGACATAATAACATTGTCACTATATTGGCCTTTAATGCCCAGAATCGAGAACATGAATTTGGCTTCGTAGCCTTTGGAGCATTCCGATACCTACCAAAAGTGACCCTATCAATAAAAAAAAAAAAAATGTGGCCCTATTAAACTCAGATCACATGCTAGAGTCATCCTGGCAATGTTTTAGCTTTCATGATTAGTTGTCCTTGAAGACCACAATACTGTCGGCAGGTTTTTATCTTTATTTTACTTTATGTTGAAGCACGCAAAGAGCAGGCCCTCAAAATTTAATGCTTCTTCTAATTGTTTATGAATTCAATCATAGTGCGTATGATCGCTATAATATCTTGTTTATTTAATTTAAGTAAAGCAATCTTGTTTATTTGAATCCAACTAAGCTAATCTACTCTTATATGGGTGACTTTTTTTTCTAAGGTCGATACTCATAACTATAACTATATATCTTTACTTTTTTTTTAATCACATTTTTCTTTCTTCTTTTTTTCATCTTGCTCTGTATTTCTTTATCTAACTTTTCTCTTTGAATCTCTAAGTCTCATCCCTGTCTCTTTCACTGGCTTTCTTTTTCTATCTTTCTTTTCTTCTATCTATATCAATCATCTTTTTCATTCTTTTATCATTCTATCATTTTACTACTCTCTCTATATATTTATATATTATTTATTTTCCATTCTTTATTTTTCTGCTCTTTGTCACCTCTCTCTTTTCCATTTTTCTATCTCAACTCCTTTATTCATATGTCTAGCTCTTTCTCCATCCCTATCTCTTTATTATTGTCTCTTTGTCCCTCTTTATCTCTGTATCTCTATGTCCCCCACCCCTCCCCCCTCCACTCCACCCCTCACCTGCCCCCGCCACCCCCTCTATATATCTACTCATCAAGCTCTCTACCCTCTTTATCAATGTATTTTTGTCTTCCTCCATGTCTCCTCTATATGTTTACTCATTAGTTTCTCTACCCTCTTTCTCTATGTATCACTCTCTCCCTCCCTCTCTCTTCTATATGCCTACTCATCATTCTTTCAACTCTCTTTATCTACGTGTCTCTCATTCTCCCTCCCTCTCTCTTTTGTATGTTTACCCATCACTCTCTCTACCCTCTTTGTTCATGTATTTCTATCTCTCTCCCTCTCTCGTCTAAATGTCTTCTCAACAACCTCTCTACCCTCTTTATCTATATCTATATCTATATGTCTACTCATTACTCTCTCGCATTGATTTCATTTGTCTTAGGTAACTATTTTGTATTCAAATATCAAAGTGGTTTGGAAGGCTTAATATGATTACGGTGGTGATAGAGATGAAAGGGAATCAACTCGTGATTCTATTTTCAGCATGAAATAGGCTCCATAATACGAATTAGCCAAAACTAAACTACATCATATTTTTCTTCATGTGGCAAATTATAGAACAGCAAAGGAAGAGGCTAAGATTTAATTCATTTTTCTCCACAATATTCATCTTCAATGATTTGTTACTACTTAATTGTGACAATCAAAGTACTATACAACATGCAAACAATCTACATTATCAAGCTAAAATAAAGAATATTAAGATTGATATTCATTACATTTGAAATTTTGTTTAAGTAAAAATTGTTGATATACAATCTTAACTTAGTAAAAAACAAACAACTGATATATTTGTCAATAGTATTATAGAAACTGTGAAAACTGTCTAGAAAGACAAAAATATGATCTCCTCTATTATGTTCTATTTTTCACTCTAAATGTCTCCTTAATCAATCTCAAAAAAAGATATAAAACAAAATATTGAACAAGATTCCAGAAATAAGAACTTCCACAATACAAAAACTCAAAGAAGGATATAAAACATAATATTGAACAAGATTCCAGAAATAAGAACTTCCAGAATACAAAAAATTGACAATATCCTATGAGGCTACGTAGATGGATTTAAAAATTTATATATATAATACTTAACATTCGTCTGAAACATTTAGCAAAAACTAAAAAACATTCTTCTGAAATTGATTGAAATATAAATAGTCTTCGGAAAATGATTTAAATATAAATAACGCTGGTGCGTATTGAAGAAAGACTTGGCTATATTGGACCAGTACATTACTATTCCTTAAGATTTCTGTTGTTCTGTTGCTGCTCTATTTTTTATTGAAAATATTAAATACAGCAAACTTATTATATATCGTTATTATATATTATTTCACAAAAGAAGTGAAAGATCCAAAAAAGCCCACGTAGAAACAAGCATTTTCTTTGCAAAGGAAAGCAATACAAACTACAACTCTTTGCTAGCTACATAAAATATGTTTTCTGATTATGGCAGTAGATTTCAACAATTATGTTGCATTTACAGAAAAAGGTCGAAAATCAACATGTTGCGCCACCCTACAAAAACTTACAGAAAGAACGAAATAGCATTAAGAATAAATGGGGATCCAATGAGTAGTCAATTTTTAAAAGATTTTACTGGTTTTTTTAACTGGACGTAATAATAAATATTTTTTAAAAACCTTATTTGTACTATAGAAAACAATCAGCTTACCCTTTTCATCATCTCGACCAATCATTTTTAACAACTTTACAGAAGTAAATAAAATATATTGAATTCAATAAAGATATGGCTCTTATCATATATGAAAAGTTCTGAAAATATATAAACTAATCAGATTCTTTTGTTCATATCCGTACAAATAAAAATTAAATTAGTGAGCTCAATATTTTAATTCAATAAATCGAGAGCCACTAACGAAACCAAATTAGAGAGTCCTGTTCTTTTGTTAGCTCCCATCTTCTATAAATACTTCTTCCATTACAACTACTTCAAATGCATAGCATCTCTTGGAGCTTCTGAGATAATTATCTCTGCTTTAGACAAGAAAAGAAAAATGGTTGTCAAGCTGTTTGGACCTACCTATGCCTCCTGCAGCAGAAGGGTGCTTGCCTGCCTCATAGAGAAAGATGTTGAGTTTGAAGTTGTGCCCATTGATATAAATAAAGGGGAGCAAAAAAACCAGAGTTCCTGGCCTTACAAGTAGGGGACCTTTCTTATAATATAAAATCATTCTTTTGTTGGTGGTTTTAAAACAGTCCATTTATTTGAATATATTGTAAGTAACTTGTATTTGTATGATGTGTGATGCAGCCATTTGGAAAATTTCCAGCGGTCCAGGATGGGGATCTCACACTATTCGGTAATCGTGTTAATTGTATATATGTTTATGGGTAGTCTACACTATTGCTTTCATTCTGTTATATTCAATTTATATCGATAGATTTTCCTCTTCCACATGATATGTGTAATGTTTGTATTCACAATTTATGTGGGTACCTTACATAATTACTTTCCCGTGATACAGTTATTTTATACGTTGAGAATTTAATGGTTACTGCATCTTCCATTGATATAATCACTGTATATGTGAATTTGGGTAGTGTAGATCTGAGCTTCTATGAATTGGGCATATGCAGAATCAAGGGCTATCATAAGGTACTATGCAGAGAAATATGCAGGACAGGGAAATTGTTTGCTGGGGAAAACTCTAGAAGAGAGAGCATTTGTTGAGCAATGGCTTGAAGTTGAAGGACAGAACTTTAATCCTCATGTTTATGCCTTAGTTTATCAGCTGATCTTGGCCCCATTGTTTAATGAGCCTCAGGATAAGGCTTTGATTGAGAGCAGTGCCCTAAAGCTATGTGAGATGTTGGATGTGTATGAAAAGAGGCTGTCAAAGAGCAAGTACTTGGGAGGGGACTTTTACAGCCTTGCTGACCTGTCTCATCTTCCATCTATTGAATATATAGTGAACACTATTGATAAAGGTTACCTGATTAAGAATAGGAAACATGTTAATTCTTGGTGGGAAGATATTTCCTCTAGACCTGCCTGGAAGAGGGTATTGGCTATGTGAAATCATGGATCTGATGGAATTTGAGCTTTGTAGGTAATAAAGCATGGAAGATCTGTTAGCATATTTAGGTTTATAATAAGGCGTGGCAGATTTGCTAGAATATTAAGGTCTATATGTAATAAAGCATGGAAGATCTCTTAGAATATTAAGATTTATATGTAATAAGGCAACGTAGATTTGTTTAAATGTTAAGGTGTATAACTAATAAAGCATGGAAGATCTATTTAGATTAATAAGATTTATATGTAATAAAGCATTCCAGAGTTGTTAGAATATTATGGTTTATAAATAATAAAATTTGAGATTAGATTTGTTTTTTTGTGAGATCATAGATATTTTCAAATATAAATATTTATTTATAATAGACTTCGTTAATGAAGTGTCTTTTATAACTTATTATATAATTATATTATTTTATAATGTATAATATAGCATATGTATAGTTATGTATAATTCTACACAATCTAATTTAGAAACTGATAAGCATATGTATAATATAGTTAAATAATATTTTAGATATGGTGAAACAAAGTATCTTGTAATTTAGAGTTAGATTTTTTAGTCTTTTATTTTGAATTTTAGTGTGGTAAGTTTAGTATTAAATTTTTTAGTTTCAAATTTTTAAAGATGAAGATTTTTTTCAAAGAAAAATGATACACCATCTACATATACAAGTAAGTTATTGAAATAACATATAAAGAGGTGACAAAGCCAATAATATTATCAATCATATTCTTTCTAGCAAAAAGATATAATTTTATACAAAGCATTGGTAGCGATTTGTGTAGTCTAAATAAAATATTTGGAACAAATGTAGTTATTGTAAAATTTTCTTTTTGAAACAAATAGTCAAATTCAAAGTGGAAGATTTAATCTTTATGTTGAATTAAGAAAGCAACTGGAGCTCCAATATTAAGAAAATAGTAGAAGTAAAGGTTGTAGCAATGATGACAATGTTTAAGATAAATATGTTGAACAATTTGCCTTTCAAATACAATAATTAATGTTATATTTACAATCAATCAAATAACTTCCCAAAAAGTAAAATGAAGATACAATTTCAACTCCTCTTGTAGAAAACAAAGAGAACTATAATGTCAACTCTTTTAGGAATACAAAGGGAAAATGGAGAAGATATAAAATTTAATTCTCAACATAGGAATACATTATACTTACTAAACAATACTAAAAGATAAATACAAAGATACTTGTGTAATATCTCAAATAGTATTTTAAGAAAGTTAATTTTTTATTTAAATATTTTTATCTTATGATATCAAATATAACTACCTAAAATAAAATATTTTTAAGAAAAATATTTTGTCAAATATTTTTTTAAACATTCATGTTCATATTTAATTAATTAACTTAGTTAAATAAAAACTCAACACATTAAAAATTATTGTTAATCTAACTAACATTCAACAAAATATATAGAAAGTGACAACACATACACATGAATGCCATATTTATGTGGAAGCCCCAAGATTGTAAAGCCAAGGTGAAAAATATACTCAATACATGCAAATTATACTAGATTACAAAGTTGTAGGGCAGAAGCCAAGATATTCAATGTCCCTATTGATTCAAGCATGCTACCAAGGATATAATTAATCCTCAAGAAAATAGTAAATATAGTTTTTCACTTACATGTAAAATTAACTCACTACTTCCCAAAGAAACATAGCAAAAGAATGAAAATAAGATCTCGTTATTTTCTTTAGTGAACATTCTATCTAATTCAATAATATATTTTTTTTCTCTTTTATAGTTGCATATTCTTTGCCCTCACGTTGATTTCATACACACTTCACAATAATGTCACACTCTCTCATACTCATCTAATCCTTTTTTTTCCAAATGTATAGAAGTATGTCCATCAAAAACATCAACAAGGTCAACCATAAAGATATAAGGAATAGTAATGAAAATTCAACCACCTTGAGTACAATCACTCGATGTGGTCCACTCTAAGAGATAAAGGGGACCCTAATCCATCATAAAATTCCATCTTAAAATAATATAATACATCTACACAAATCAAAACTTCTTCCAAAGATGGTCCCAAAGGTAATGTGTAGAAATGCATTTAAGATAGGTTATATGCTTCAGAGAGGTCCAAAAACACTCTCTGAAGCATACACTGCAATCTAAAATATAAAATTTCATGTTTTAATTATCATAATAATGTTAATTCTTCCCTCAACCTATATCTAGATAAAAAAATATTCAAACCTAGTCACTACAAATAGATGATTTGGCCATGAGCTAACACATACAACAACATAACACTTGTGACAACAAATCTTCACATGCAAAGAAAACTAGAAAAATATATGTAAATTAGAACATTACACAAACTATATGATCATATCCACCAAAATAAAGACCTTCTATCTCTGTTATGGGTTAATGCAAGCCATTCGTTGAGCTTGTCTAATCATATGTGACAACCAAACTTATTGTCAGCCAAACCAAACATCATATCTCTGTCAAATAATCAATTAGGGACATGAAAAAACATGATAGTAAAATATTCATATTAATTAGTCATTATAGATATATCAACAAGTCACTAACATCTCATGTAGAGGATTGTGAAGATTTCTCCCAAAAATTCTTCAAATAATATTTCCTGTATATTCTTGCATCTCATACTTGTGTCTTACGAATGTCAAAAAAATTCTTAGCACAACTACTAAACACTCAATGTCAATAATAATCTTTCATAGATCAAACATATAATAATACAACCACTCTTCTTCATGGATCAATTTTCCAGGCTCATCAGCTAATCTTTAAATTTTCTTCATCAATCAATGTCACAACCTCAACAACTAGTCTTCAAATTTTATTTATCAATTAATATCACAAGTTAAAAAAACCTCAAAAAATAGTCTTCCAACATTCTTCATCAATCATTGTCAAAAATTCAATAACTTTATATCCTTATAAAGTTATCATCAATGCTATGAGAGACGTTAACCTCAAGGAAATCACAAAGCATCATTCTAAGTATCTTCCCCTGTGTCATTGATGGAAACACCAATGACAATTGGGAGTGAATAAACTTTTAAATTACATTCTATCCTTTTGGTATTAATGGAAAAGGTTGCAAAACTTTCTCCCTCATTGATTTTGCAAGTAACCCCTAATTTATGTCTAAAATACTCAAAAGTATCCTTAGCCAAAGCTTTATTGAAAAAATCAAGAATGTATTCCTTTGTAGCCACATATTTGAATTTAAATCCCTTTTTAGAAACTTTTTCCTTCAATAAATTACACCTAATAGAGATGTGTTTTTTCATTGAATACATCATTGGTTTCTTGGATAAATTAATAGTACTTGTGTTGTCACACACTATTGGAATTGATTCATCAAAAAATATTTGCACATCTTCAAGTATCCACTTCATCTAAATTGTCAAAATACAAAATGATGCTACTAAAATATATTCTACCTTTATAGTGGATAGTGAAACTAGATCTTATTTCTTTCTCATCAAAGAGATCATATTATCTCCTAAAAAGAATGATCTAGCACTAGTACTCCTATCATCAATACATATTATCCTATCAGCACTAGTAAAAGCTTCTAGTGAGAAGTCACCATCTCTTTTGTGCAATAGGCCAAAATTAGGAGTACCTTTCAGATATATAAATATGTTTTTTTACTGCCACTTTGTGATTTGACTTTCTTCATATCATTTTTTTAAGAAGTCGAATATTGTAGATTACCAATCATAGATATGTACAACTTTTGATCAACCTCTAGTGACTTATCATCATTTTTTAATCAACGGTCAGTAGCCATAGGGGTTTCCATTAGTTAAGACCTCATTCCAAATTTAATCAAAAATTCTTTGATGTACAAAGTCCAAGAAATAAAAGTACCACCTTCCTTCTGCATAACTTTTTTGAATTGCTACTCATGTAAATATCTTTCAAGTCTAGAACATGGTGTCCTAGGGATTTCTTAAGTAATTTGAAAGCTATCCTGAGTCTAAAAATAATATTTGGATCTTATATGAGTTTAAAAATACCTAGTTATTCAATCTAGAATTATTATTTAAGATATCCATTCAAAAACATGCATACTTGACATCCATCTAATAAAACTTGAAATTCTTGTGTGCAACACAAGCCAAAAAATTCTTATAGTTTCCATTCTAGCTATCGGAGAAAACATTTCTTCAAAATACATTCCTTCAAATTGATTATAACATTTACATACTAGTCTTTATTTCTTTATGGTAACATCTCCATCTTCATTCATCTTAAATTGTAAAATACTTGGTTTCAATTATAATTTTGTGCAATAGTCTGGGTTTTTTAATTTTTATGCAACTCTTATTCTATGGCTCTTATATAGAATTTATATTTTTGAGATTCTACATAATTCTTCAGATTTATTATAGAAAGAAAATAATAGTTTGATTTCTCACCTATCCTAAGTTTTGTTCTTTGATGAACACCTTTATCCTTGTCTCCAATAATTTATTCCTTTAAATGATCTCTCTAGACATACCTAGTAGGTGATCTTGGAGTTTATTCTAATTATTTCTCTTCATTCTTTGATTTCATATTATTATTTTCTTTCAATTTTTCCCTTCTTTTACAAGAGTAACATGAGCCCATTCTAATTCAATATCAAGTTCTATAGGAGTTTGATCTCATACTTGAATGACCTTGGTATTTGAACTTCTACACTTTCTTAAACTTTAACATCAATATGCCTTACTTGGAGTAGACTGTCTCAAAAAGATACCTTCATCTAATCTTGCATAAAAATTTCCAAGATTGAACTCATCTCTTCTAATGTAGAACTTTCTTCCAAAGATTCTATAGTAATTGATGTTAAGTGCTTTATAAAATCATAGCTCATAGCAGGTCCTTTTATGATTTACTCTCATTTGAACTATGTTAAGAACATAAAAAAATATATGGATTGTGGGTTGTGGGCACTTGATAGATTAACATCCTTTAGCATTGTCCTATCCATCTCAATGATAGTTCTATATTTAATTTTAATTACTCCATTTTGATGTGGAATCCTAGGAGCATATAATTGTCATCTAATTCCATACCTATGATAGAATCTATTAAAAATTTATATGATGGGAATTATCCTCCTCTATCATACCTTTTAAGCAGTTAAACCTAGTATCCATTTAGATTCTAACCAAGATTTTAAAATTTTTAAATATAGCTAGAGCTTCTAATTTCTATCTAAAAAAGACTACCCATGTCATTCTAGTATAATCATCAATAAGCAACATGAAGTATCTTTCACCATTGAGCCCTTTTATTCTTGCAAGTTCGCATAGATAAATTTGTGTATCACCTTTAAAGGCCTAGTGGTTGGATACTCTTTTTTCTTGAGTATATTTCTAGTTTACTTTCTAGTTTGACATTATCTACATATTGTGTTAGCATGTTTGGTAACTCTTTCCATGTCTCTCACAATATTAGTGAAATTGACATTTATTAGATTGCAAAATTTGATGTGTCCCATTATTTTGTGCCATAGCTAGGATTCATTATTCATTACCAAAGATTAGTTACCTCTAGTATGCTTCTTGAGATAGTATACATTAACATTACTTATTCCTTCTACATCATGCTTTCTAGAGCATTTTCTAATTTCATATTTTCCTCCAAGAAAAAAAACTTAAAATCCTTTATTGCACAACTAAGTAACACTTACAAGAAGTTTTTTATATATTGGGATAGTTAAGTAAGATGTACATCATCAAAAACTATTACTATCATAGAGCTTCTATCATATTTATAATTTATCACTTAAAATATTTTTCCTTAATTACTCTATATATAATAGACACCATTAGCTTTATGTCTTTCGTCAATGGAAACTGTTCAATAACCACAAATAGTTTTAGATCCTTTCTGAGTAAGGGAAACTAATCCTCCACCATAATTATCTATATGTACAAACACCTTTTCTATTATGAATCATATGATTTAGAAACCAAAGTCAATGATCTAGGATCTAGATTCTTATATTGCATGTAGAGAACTATTTTGTCCTCTATACCTGACATTGTCTTCATCCTTGATTACGATGAACAATACCCCATCATTTGTTGTTACAAGTAGAGGTTGTTGTTGCAAAAAAGTATTGACCTGTCAATGTCTGATACAACCACTAGACTTATATAATCCACATGAGCATGTTAAACTATGTCATGAATCCCATGAGGGATGCTAGAATACTACCAACAATCCCCCTCGTGGCATCACTCACTGCAACCTATGTAAATTCAAACCTATGACCAAGTTCTGATACCACTTGTTAGAAGAAGTGGTTCTTGTTGGACCAAAATATCGACCTTGAAATTCCCAACACAACCACTAGACATATAGAATCCACAAGAGGTTGTTAAACCATGTCATGAATCTCGCAAGACATGCTGACACACTGCCAATATTTGCATCATTTCCTTCCTCATCCTCCAATGAATGAGATTCCATTGTGCAATAAATTTTCTTTTCCTTATCTTTATCTTCATAGGATCTAGTAGAGCCTCTAATAGAGCTGACAATTTCATTTACCTAATGTAGTTAACCTTCAATATACTCATCTTCAAATATCTTCATAGTTTCAAAATTGTGCTGAACAAATTTTACAACTTGATCAGCTTAATATTTTTGTCACCTTTGTAAATACTACCAAGATTCTCCCATATATAAAATGGGGATTTACAGCCCATGATTTTTAGCAATTCTGAATCACCCAAGCTATGAATAAATGCATTTCTTTCCTTTTCATTTTTATCACGTGCTTTGAATTATTCTTTAGTAGTATGAGTAGATGATTTTTTAGGAATATATCATTTTCTAATAGCATTATGAACACCATAGGGCATAGAGTCCAAATGAGACCCCATTTTTTCCTTCGAAAAGGTATATTTCATTCTGAAAAACTTACACACTTTGGTACTCTATTCAATCTACCGTAAGTAGCTAAACTTCTTCTAGGGAAAAATTTCTCTAATAACAAAATTTTAACACTATTGTGTGTCAAGAACGGGGAGGGGGAGGGCATGAATAAGAACATACAAAAGTATTAACAATTTCTCTACAATTTATAGAAATTATTATTAATCCAACTAACCTTTAATAAAGGCTATAGTGATCAAATATGTACACATTAACACTAGATTTACGTAGAAAACCCAAATTGTGAAAAGAAAAAGTGAGAAATATACTCACTATATGCAAATTTTGAAATAAAAATATTTAGAAGAAGAAAAAGAAACTCATATCTTTATAGAAAACATAATAAAAAATAAAAATAATACTTCTTGATATACTCTAATGACCTCTCTATATAATTTAGCAATGCATAACCTTTTTTTTGCATTCATATGATATTTTTCATCATACTTTTTTCATACACACATTGGAATAACCAAAAACTCTCTCATACTCATCTCATCCATTTATGCTCAAATATATCGAGACATGTCCATCAAAAACATCAACAAGGTCTCCCATAAATATATAAGCATTAGTAATGTAAAGTTAGACACCTTGAACACAAATACTAAATGTGGTTCACCCCTACAAATAAAGGGGACCCAAATCCATCATAAAGTTTCTTCATTAAATAAATCCATCTACATGTATCACAACATCCTCCAAAGCTATTCCCAAAGGTAACATGTAGAAAGGTATTTAAAACAACTTATCATCTCCATAAAATAACTTGTTAGGCCATTTTTCCAGTCATTGCAAAATCTCATGAAATTGGCCTCTCCCCTGCAAGTGTTTGTCAAATGTCCTACCTTGTTCTCTTTAGTGTTGTTGCCTTGCTCCTGTCCAAGTCGCGTCTCACAATTCACAGAGCCCAGAAAGTTTTTACAATTTTGAGGTCCGCGGGAAGAAAACTTTAAAATTCTGCCACAGTGTCGAAAACCCACAGTATATTTGAAAATCCATGATGTTTTCGATCTTTTGCTGATAACTTGCATTTTTTTCGACCCTTTGTCTTCCAACTTTGTGCGCTTACCTATTGATGTGTCGAAAACTTTGTGTGTTTTTTATCCAATTTCATCAAAAACATTTTGTGTTTTCGACCTCGAACTAGTTAACTATTTGCTGACGTTCCCTCAACTGCGCAAGTGTGATGAGTGGTGGGCCTAGATTTTCAAAGGCTCTTCTCTAATTGGCTATCACATGGCTGCATGTCAGACTTCTCTGACATGCGATCATGCGACCACTTGCCACCTGTCCGTGTGGGTCTGGTTCTTCCTGTTGTTCATCTTGGCTGGCGGTTATGTCTTCATTCCGTGACTTGGCGACTTGTGGTTATCTCCTATTTGCTGGTTTCTAGTTGTTATTCCCTTAGCATTCAGCGACCTAGCAGGCGGTCTATTTCTCTTCAGTCACGCAATCTCTTCATCCCTGGTGGTTTGCGGCTGCCATCTCATGACTTGGTAAATGATTAGTCGCGTAGTCACTGAATGCTTAGCTTTTGTTAGTGGGTCCATTGTTAAGATGGAGCGAGTTGGCATCTTTTGATTGGTTGGCGGATTGACAAGTTGGATAGCGTTAGTGGGTCCGCAGTCTTTTGAGGAGGTTAAAGCATGGAAAGATCTAGTGGTTGTCATTATACAGCTGAGCGGAGGTGCTCACTTTTTAACATCACGGTATAGCGACGGCCATCGATTCTGGTTTATGAGGAGACCGCTTGGTGGACCCGTTTGCAGAAATGTGGTCATGTGGTAGCCTATGATAGGTTGTCACATGATCACATACCCCGTTTCCAGGCTATGCGATCATGCAATAGGGCACCACGTGTCCCTGGGGCCCGTCTGTATTTTCTCGGTGGTCTCACTGGTAGGTGGTGTCATGGTGGTTTCTGGTTGGTCTGTGCTGGCGGGATGGTGGATTTGAATGTGGGCCCAGGTGGGGTTTCTCGGCAGTGTTTTGACGACCGGTGGGTTGCATGTTTGCAGCTTGTCCCATGTTCGCGTAAGCCAGTTTCCTAGCTTGTGAATATGTGACAAACCCTGTTGTGGCAGGGGGCGGCGTCAGTAGTTAAGAGAAGGCAAGTGGATAGTGGGCTGTCGCATGTTCGCATAACCCATTTCCAAGTTATGCGATCATGCGACCAAGCATATTTTGGAGCCCGTTTCCTATGGCAGTTAGGTTTGTGACCGCACGGCTGCGCAGTTGAGGGCAAATGGTTAAAAGGCTTAAGCCCCGTGAATTGTAAAGTGACCGTTGGGATTTGAATTCAAATCTGTAGAGTGTTTCTAGCAACTGGGAAGGACCAAAATTGAATGCAGAAAAGACCTTGTTTGGTGGGAAGCGATTTGCAGTGTGGTCCAGGGTGTTTGACAGTTGTTTGTAGAGGGATTTGTACCATGAGGAGTGATTACAATCTTGGCTTGAGAAGTGTTTGCAGCTGGTTGATTAGACTGTTTTGAGCCTGCATTGCTATGGCTTGACCCCTTGTCATGTCTGTGCTAATTTCTTGGTGGGGTTAGGTGGATTTGAATCTTGTTTTCAAATGATCATTGTGCTTGTAATGTAACCTTGGTATAAAGGGATTTTTATGATCATTTTTGGGCATTGGGAGTTAGATTTTCAAACTTTTCTGTTGTGAGTCTTCTGCCAGTCTGAATTGTAATGACTTGTCATGATTTTGTCAACAATTGAGAGAAAGTTGCAGGTTTGAGCCGTAGTTTGTAAGCTTGTTTGTTTAGATGGATTGTATGCACTTAAGGATTCTTCAAACTTAATACAGATATATGACTCCTATCTCTCCTCTGTGTCATTGTAAATAGATTTTGAGTTTTCTAGCTCACTTTATCCATGTATATTTCTTCATTTTTCAATTCTAATCCAAGATTAGATTAAATGATGCTCTAGATGAGACATAGCTCTATCTCTTGTCTATTTGAGGATTTCATATAAGTAGTAAAGGACATTATAGATGTGTTTATGGCTTTGAATCTCAGATATAATGCTGGTGTGTGTGTGATCTATCTAAGAAAAGTTGCCCAATGGATGAGGCACTGGCCTAGATAAGTACTTCTTTGTTGACATGTCCTGACTGGTTGTTATATTTCAAACACATAAATTAAGAACCATTCCTTAAATTTTTAGTATTTGGTTGTCTGTGGTTCTACCCCATAGCAATGGAGAGTCAATGAGTGTGTGGTTAACATTCAGTACTTTCTTTCTATCCATTTATCTGTTATTCAAACCTAGTTCTTGGTGTATGAAGTCTATTTTATACTAGGTTAGGTGCACCCACCTTGGTTTTGCAGAGCCAGAAGCAGAAGAGGGCAGTCTTGTCCCCATAGTTGGTCCTGTTACCCTAAGACCTCATAGAAATTTTGGAGTTAACCATTCCTAAAATCCGTCTGAGGGTATACTGGCAGCTTGTTAGAGCATAAGAGTTTTCAAACACCAACAAGATGGTGACTCTGTTGGGGAAGTGTTATACATGTTCATCTTAACCAGTAGGTCATCATTGGAAAATAGGGTTATCCTTGTCCCTTGTCTCTTTAACTCATTTGAGCATTTTTGAAGTCAAGAAATCATCTTATAATATTCCCAATACACTTGGGTGGTGACACAAAAATATTGGTAGTAGTACTAGTCAGTGATTAATTTTGCAAGATGAGTTATAAAGCTACTAGGTCCTGGAGAAAGCAGTATTCTAAAGACATAATGGAAGAAGGTATTCCAAGTACTTCAAGGCCTAGTCAAACAAGGGGTGGAAAGAAAAGAAGAGGTGTTGACTTGGAGAAACAAGAAAGATATTAGACAGGAGACCCAAGCCAGACCTAGTCAAGAAGAAGACAATTCAGAATATGAAGAGGCTGCTGTTGACTTGGGACTGAATTAGTATGAAGATGAAACTCAAGTGGGAGATGATGAGTCTTAGACCACACTCCCTGAATCTGAGGAGATCTTTGAAGAGGTTTATGAATTAGAGAGAAAAGTTCAGGAGCAGCTTGCCATTAGGCAGCGAAGAGATAAAGAAAAAGAAGAAAAGGTAAGACAAGCTATGATCAGGGCTGATCAGCTAAAGAGGCAATTGCTAGATTTGGAGGCAATTAACTTTGTCCCAGAGCTTGAGAAGGTAGAGGAACAACCTATTATGCAAAGGACACATGAGGAAACTAGGCCAAAGGATAAAGGAAAGCAGAAGGCCATTGGAGTTTAGATCAATGAACAAGCTATTGTTGATAGAACATCATATCCAGGACTGAGATTAGACTCAGACCTTGAGATAGCTAGAAGGAAGAAAGAGATATTGGACAAAGAACTAGAGAAAGCTGAGTTGGAAGCTTCTGCTATAGAAATTAGGAAAAAGATTGATTTTCTCAAGCATGCTTCAGGACCTTCAAATGTTGCTGCTTCCTTTTTAGGACAAGGTGGAAATCAGGGTAACAATGCAGCTCAAGCAAATGGTGTACCAGGTGCTACTAGGGTTCTTGATGGTTCAAACACAAGAACATCTACATCGCAAGGAATGGATCCACTACATGGAGCTCCTATTCATGAAAGGTACAAACAACTTGCCTTCTTTGGTATTCCTGGTTATCCTAATGTAATCCCTAATGAGATTAGAAAAAAGCTTCCTAAATTTACTGGAAATAATGTCATCACATGTGAAGAACATCTAAAAATTTTCATAGATGTAATAGATGATTATAATGTAGATCCTAATGATGTTATCATGAAGCTATTTGTACAATCCCTGATTGAGGATGTTAGGGATTGGTTTAGAGGGTTACCCCATGCTAGTATAGGGTCATGGAATGAATTCAAAAACTATTTCAAGGAACACTATGGTGATAAGACTAATGAGGTTTTTATCCTAAATGAATTCAATAACATAAAGAAGAATCGGAATGAAGAGGTCCTTGAATTTAATATAAGATTCCAAAAGGCTATGCATAAGCTCTTGCAGGTTATCAGACTAGATGACAGGGTGTGTCTTGTGACATAATTGAATGCCTTTGATGCAAAGATGGGATATCTCTTGAGAGATAAGAACCCTAGAAGTCTTGGGGAGGCTTACAAATTGGCTATCAACATAGAGAGCAATAGAAGAATATCAGGGAAGATAGGAAGAAGAGATGATTGTAGGCCTCAAATGTAGAGTAAGAAAGAAATGGGAAGGTCTGCTGACTCTAAACCCAAAGAGGATAACAATCTAAAACAAATTTTAAAGGCTTTGGAAGGTTTAAAGCTTGGAGAAAAGGGAAACAACAGGGCTGTGACTATGGAGAGGTCAGCTCCAAACAATTTTAGCAGATAGCCAAGAATGCAAAATTACCCCTACAACACTCAGTGGAAAGATGGCAAGCCCATTTTCCCAACCAAGCAAGAAAGGCCTGATGGAAGGATCCTTGATCCTTTGCAAAGAAATTCAGTGAATTTAGCTGATTAGGTTCCATGGTGTGTCATTTGTCAATCTCCTCATAGTCCAGAGCATTGTGTCATTGCTTTGAATTTACCTGATAATCAAGAAGGTGAGGAGCAGTATGATAAGGAAGGATGTGGTATGATTTCTTCACATGTGTGGGATGACGCTGACTTTACTGATGAAGAAGAGGAGTTTGATGATGTTGGATGTGGTGCAGTAAGGGGTGAGGAGAAAGTTTCTTTAAGAAGACCATCAGATGAAAAAATTTCTCAAATCACTGTAGACATGGTCACTCAAGCTAGAAGCAATTACAATTTGAGAAATAGGACAGTTGGAAATGCAACTGGTAAACTAGGCAGTATGTTCATTAAGAGGATAGAAAATAGTGTACAACAACATGAAGAAAAGGGCAAGGGTGCTTGTGTTGCTAACCAAGTGAAGGTAAAAAAGAAAATTATGCCTGTTACAGCACCTAGGAACAAAGCAAAGACATCAGATGTTGTTCCTGCCTTTCAGAAGGAAGAGGAATCCTCTCTCAAGGACAAGTCTGAGTCCACAAAAGATAAAGTTGTCATTGTTTTTGAAGAAGACATGAATAGCCAGAAGTATGTTCCAATAGATATGTCTAAGTTGCTTTCACAAATCACTGTCAAGGTTCCACTATTGGAAATGATGAGAATAGAGGAACACAAGGTCAAGGCCTTGAATTGGGTAAATGGTGTTTCTTCTGCAGGAATCCAAGAAATGAGTAGAAATGACAAACATGTGGCTTCCTTGGAAGACACACCTAACAGTAAGAGTGAAGAAATTGTTTCTAAGATCCCTCAAATCTTCTTGGATACAAATATTGTAAACAATGTAGTAGGGACAGTTGATCCTTTTTTCCTATCCCTTGTGATTGATGATAAAATATTGAAGAACTGCATGATTGATTCAGGAGCATCAAACACTGTTATGCCTGCAGAGATCATGAAATCATTAGGAATGAAGGTTGATACACCTCATGGGAGATGCCAAGCTATGTACTCAAGAGAAGTGCCGGTTATTGGTACCATTAAGGCTCTGCCTTATAAATTAGTTGCATTTCCTGATAAACAGTTGACTATGAGTGTTCTTGTAGTTGACATTCCTCCTCAATATGGAATGTTGTTATCTAGAAAGTGGAGTGCCTCTATTCAATGTGACCTATCTTTTGCCACTTTTGACATTGAAGGAGAGAAGGTGAAGGTGTCAAGGGAAGCTAGAACTCCACACATGATTGAGGAGAATGAAAAGGATAGCATGAATTGTTTTGTTGACACTGACATTGGTTCATTCCATGTTCAGAGGAAAGAGATGCAAGAAAAGGTCAGGCCTATCCTTTTGGCTGATGATGAGAGTAACATGGCAGAGGGTAATGTCCTATGGACATTATATTTTGATGGAGCAAATTCTAAGGAAGGTGTTGGAGCAAGAGTGTTATTAATATCCCCAAGTGGTAAGATTTTTAAGTTTTCTTTCACTCTCCTATTTTCTTGCACAAACAATGTTGTTGAATATGAGGCCCTATTGATTGGTTTGAGACAAGCATCAAAACATGGGATCAAACATCTTAGGGTAATTGGTGATTTTGAGTTAGTAATATCTTAGATTAGATCAAAGTATGCATCAAAAAACCAAAGGTTGAAACAATATAGAAACGTTGTATGGGATGAAATTGAATGTTTCAGTGCTTTTGGAATTGATTGGGTGGATAGAAGCTAAAACAGGATGGTAGATTTACTAGCAAACATAGCCTTGAGACCAGAGGATGTTACCTTTGTAGGAATATCCAAAATTGAGTGTAAGTCCAGGCCTTCTATCCCAAATAATGTTGAGAATTGGCAAGTATTTTTTGATGATCAGGATATATTGAGGTTCTTGTAGTGTGAATCTCACTTTGATGGTCAGGAGATGGATTTCAGTACCTATGTTGACATTAGAAATGGAAAGGAGAATGTCCTAGGAAAGGAGGTACTGCAATTGAAGTCAAATAGGATCCCAAGGGGATTGGTTTCTCTTGAGAGAGCATTTGATGATAAGGAGAGGGCTTGTGTTGCCAGAATTGTTGACAAGAAAAATGATTTGGAGGAAGTGAATCTAGGAACAAGCCAAGAACCAAAAATTATTTACATAGGTAAATGTTTATCTCATAGAACTAGAAGAAATCTGATTGATCTTCTCAAAAAATTCAGACATGTCTTTGCATGGTCTTATGAAGATTTGAAGGCATATAGAGAAGATCTCTTTCAACATGAGATACCATTAAAGGAAGGAACTAAACCCTTTAGGCAGAAATTAAGGCCTGTGAACCCTACTTTGGCACCAAAAATGCAAGATGAACTCAAAAAGATGATGGATGCTATTATTATCAAGCCTATCAGACATTCTACTTGGGTGTCAAATTTGGTTCTAGTCAGAAAGAAGAATGGTGACATTAGACTATGTGTTGATTTTAGAAATCTGAATGTCAATTCTTTGAAAGACAACTATGGTCTCCCTAATATGGAAAACATGCTGCAAAGAGTCACTGGATCAGAGTTGATGTCAATGATGGATGGTTTCTATGGATATAATCAGGTCATGGTCAAGGAGTCAGAACAATTCAAGACTGCATTCACCACTCCTTGGGGAACATATGTTTATGTTAGGATGCCATTTGGCCTGACAAATGTAGGAGAAACTTTTCAGAGGGCTATGGATGTAGCTTTTTCTGATTTCATAAATAAGTTTCTAGTGTTATACCAGGATGATCTCATAGCATATTTAGAAAAAGGAGGATCAGCATTGTGAACACCTTGAAAAGATTTTCATCAGAGCTCTGGAGCATGAGATTTCTTTGAATCAAAAGAAGTGTTCTTTTGGTGTTGTAGAAGGCAAGCTCTTAGGGCATATTGTGTCTAAGGATGGGGTGAGAATTGATCCAAAAAGGGTCATAGCAATAGACAAGCTCTCACCACCAAGAAATGTTAAAGGAGTACAGTCTTTCTTTGGGCAGGTAAATTTTCTAAGAAGATTTGTTACAAATTTTGCAGAAATTTGTATTCCCATCTCTAGGATGTTGAAAAAAGATGCAAAGGTAGAATGGAATGAAGAAGAAAATGAATCTTTTAGAAGTATCAAATAGGCCATTAAAGATGCCCCTATTTTGAGGACCCCTGATTATGGTAAGCCCATGCAAATTTTCTCTTTTCTTCTTATCATACGGTTGCAGCAGTCTTATTACAAAATAATTTAGATGGATATGAGAAACCTATATCATTTTTTAGTAAGTCCTTACATGCAGTAGAACTAAAGTATGACATAGTTGAGAAGCAGACTTATGCCCTAGTCAAAGAAGTCAAGGCTTTTAGGTGTTATCTTGTGGGAGCTAAGGTGGTTGCTTATGTCCCTAGTGCTGTTGTTAAAGATATATTAGTGCAACAAGAAGTATCAATAAAGAGATGTAGATGGATCAACAGGATCCAAGAATTAAATATAGATATTCAGATTACAAAATTGGTGAGAGGCTTCGGCCTTACAAAGTTGATGGCACAAATTAATCTGATTGCTAATCATGTGAATGTGCTAGAAGAGGAAGAGAGGCCATATATTTGTGATTTGGACTGTTGTGATTGGTACAGGGATGTCATCAATTACTTGGAAAAATTGTTTCTTCCCCCTGACATGAATGAAAATAAGAGGAGGACTGTCAAGTTATAGTTAGCAAGGTATGTCATTATTCATGGTGAGTTGTGGTAGAGAAGCAATGAACAAGTATTGCTAAAATGTGTGGACCATGAAAGATCTAAGACTCTATTGGAAGAAATGCATCAAGGTGTGTGTGGAGGACACTACATGGAAAAGACCATAGCCCACAAAATTCTCAGGTCTAGATTTTGGTGGCCTACAGTTTTTAAGGAAACACATCCGTTTGTGAGGAAGTGTGATGCATGCCAAAGGTTTGCAGGAAAGTTGAAATTTAGTGGGAATTTGCCACTCAGGCCTGTCTCAGTTCAGTCTCCTTTTCAGAAGTGGGGTATTGATTTCATTGGTGAGATTCCAAACAAGGCTAGTGGTGGGCATTCCTACATATTAGTTGCAACAGACTATTTCACTAAGTGGGTTGAAGCTATTCCCTCTAGGAGGGCTACTAGTAAAGTGGTAATTGATTTTGTAACGCAGAATATTCTCACCAGGTTTGGATGTCCAGAAATAATTGTGATTGATAATGCAATGTGTTTTAGATCATAGGAATTTGGTGATTTTTGTCAGCAATATGGGATACACATTTCATTTTCTTCTCCGTACCATCCACAAGGGAATGGCCAGGCTAAGTCCAGTAATAAAAGCTTGATAAAGATCCTCAAAAGGGTGTTGGACAAAAATAAGAAATCATGGGACTCAAAGTTATGGTGGGCATTGTGGGCTGACAGAGTGACTATAAAGAAGGCCATAGGTTGTGCCCCATTTGATCTATTCTATAGGATTGGAGCTAGGTTACCTCAGAACAATCTATTGCAAATGTATAAATTCATCTAGGCATATGATGAAGACTTAGATGATGAAATGAGACTAAGGATGGATGAGTTAATCTAGTTGGAGGAGGTAAGAAGAGATGCACATCAATGAAATGAAACACTTCAGACACAGTGTAAGAGCTTATTTGATAAAAGAGCCACTCAAAGGAGTTTTGGGGTTGGTGATCTTGTTCTAATATGGAATGCCAGATTGGAGGATAAGGCATGGCATGGTAAGTTTGATCCTATTTGTCTAGGCCCTTATCTGATTGAGAGCAAGTGGGGAACAGATTCATATATTCTGAAAGATCTAACTGGTGGCACTTTGGAATTTCCTGTTCATTGACAATTCCTAAAGTTTTACTTCTCTTGAAGTATCTTTTTCCATGAGCAGTAGTTAGGATTCTTCTCTGGGTCTCTTAGGGTTGTTTTTGGTTCAAAATTTTGTGGTTTTCTCTTCCAGTAGATTCTATTTTCTCATTGTATCTGTAGGAGATACATGTCCCTAGAGAGAGCCACTGTTAGGCCATTTTTCCAGTCATTGCAAAATCTGGTGAAATTGGCCTCTCCCCTACAAGTGTTTGTCAAATGTCCTGCCTTGTGCTCTTTAGTGTTGTCGCCTTTCTCCTATCCAAGTCACGTCTCCCAATTCGCAGAGCCCAGAAAGTTTTTAAAATTTTAAGGTCTGCAGGAAGAAAACTTTAAAATTTTGCCATAGTGTTGAAAACCCACAGTATTTTTGAAAATCCATGATGTTTTTGATCTTTTGCTGATAACCTGTGTTGTTTTTGACCCTTTGTCTTCCAGCTTTGTGCGCTTACCTGTTGATGTGTCAGAAACTTTATGTGTTTTCGATCATCTTTCATCGAAAACATTTTGTGTTTTCGACCTCGCACTAGTTCCCTGTTTGCTGACGTTCCCTCAACTGGGCAAGTGCGATGAGTGGTGGGCCCAGATTTTCAAAGGCTCTTCTCTGATTGGTTGTCGCATGGCTGCATGTTAGACTTCTCTGACATGTGATCATGCGACCACTTGCCACCTGTCTGTGTGGGTCTGGTTCTTCCTATTGTTCATCTTGGCTGGCGGTTATGTCTTCATTCTGTGACTTGGTGACTTGTGGTTATCTCCTATTCGCTAGTTTCTAGTGGTTATTCCCTTAGCATTCAATGACCTGGTAGGTGGTCTAATTCTCTTCAATCATGGAATCTCTTCATCCCTAGCAGTTTGCGGCTGACATCTTACGACTTGGCGAACGGTTAGTCACGTAGTCGCTAAATGCTTGGCTTTTGTCAGTGGGTATGTTGTCAGGATGGAGCGAGTTGGCATCTTTTGATTGGTTGGTGGATTGACAAGTTGGATAGCATCGGTGGGTCCACATTCTTCTGAGGAGGTTAAAGTGTGGACAGATCTAGTGGTTGCCATTATACCGCTAAGTGGAGGTGCTCACTTTTTAACATCATGGTATAGCGATAACCGTCAATTCTAGTTTATGAGGAGACTACCCGGTGGACCCATTTGCAGCAAGGTGGTCATGTGGTAGCCTATGATAGGCTATCACATGATCGCATAGCCCATTTCTGAGCTATGTGATCATGTGACAGGGTGCCACATGTCCCTGGGGGCCGTCTGTATTTGCTCGGTGGTCTCACTGGCAGGTGGTGTCATGGTAGTTTCCAGTTGGTTCGTGCTAGTAGGATGGTGGATTTGAACGCAGGCCCAGGTGGGGTTTCTTGGTGGTGTTTTGACGGCTGGCAGGTTGCATGTTTGTGGCTTGTTGCATGTTTGCGTAAGCCAGTTTCCCAGCTTGCGAACATGTGACAAACCCTGTTGTGGCAGGCGATGGCGTCGGTAGTTAAGAGAAGGCAAGTGGATAGCAGGTTGTCGCATGTTCGCATAACCCATTTTTGGGTTATGCGATCATGCGACCAACATATTTTGGAGCCCGTTTCCTGTGGCGGTTAGATTTGTCACCGCGTGGCTGCGTAGCTGGGGGCAAATGGTTAAAAGGCTTAAGGCCCGTGAATTACAAAGTGACCATTGGGATTTGAATTCAAATTTGCAGAGCATTTCCAGCAACCAGGAAGGACTGAAATTGAATGCAGAAAAGACCCTGTTTGGTGGGAAGCGATTTGCAATGTGGTCCAGGGTGTTTGATGGTTTTTTGTAGAGGGATTTGTACCGTGAGGAGTGATTACAATATTGGCTCAAGAAGTGTTTGCAGCTGGTTGATTAGACTGTTTTGAGCCTGCATTGCTGTGGCTTGACCCCTTGTCATGTCTGTGCTAATTTCTTGGTGGGGTTAGGTGGATTTGAATCTTGTTTTCAAATGATCATTGTGCTTGTAATGTAACCCTGGTATAAAAGGGATTTTTATGATCATTTTTGGGCATTGGGAGTTAGATTTTCAAACTTTTCTGTTGTGAGTCTTCTGCCAGTCTGAATTGTAATGACTTGTCATGTTTTTGTCAACAATTGAGAGAAAGTTGCAGGTTTGAGCTATAGTTTGCAAGCTTGTTTGTTTAGATGGATTTTATGTACTTAAGGATTCTTCAAACTTAATACAGATATATGACTCCTATCTCTCCTCTGTGTCATTGTAGATAGATTTTGAGTTTTCTAGCTCACTTTATCCATGTATATTTCTTCATTTTTCAGTTCTAATCCAGGATTAGATTAAATGATGCTCTAGATGAGACATAGCTCTATCTCTTGTCTATTTGAGGATTTCATATAAGTAGTAAAGGACATTATAGATGTGTTTATGGCTTCGAATCTCAGATATAATGCTGGTGTGTGTGTGATCTATCTAAGAAAAGTTGCCCAATGGATGAGGCACTAGCCTAGATAAGTACTTCTTTGTTGACATGTCCTAACTGGTTGTTATATTTCAAATGCATAAATTAAGAACCATTCCTTAAATTTTTAGTATTTGGTTGTCTGTGGTTCTACCCCATAGCAATGGAGAGTCAATGAGTGTGTGGTCAACATTCAGTACTTTCTTGCTATCCATTTATCTGTTATTCAAACCTAGTTCTTGGTGTACGAAGTCTATTTTATACTAGGTTAGGTGCACCCGCCTTGGTTTTGTAGAGCCAGAAGCAGAAGAGGGCAGTCTTGTCCCTATAGTTGGTCCAGTTACCCTAAGACCTCATAGTAATTTTGGAGTTAACCATTCCTAAAATCCATCTGAGGGTATACTGGCAGCCTGTTAGAGCATAAGCGTCATTTTTAGACACCAACATAACTCTCTAAAGCCTATAGTTCCATTTGAAGTAGGATAAAACATAGTTTAATTATCATAAGACTCTTAATTCTTTCCTCAAACTATATCTAGATTGGAAAAACTCAAATATAGTCATCACAGATAGATAAGTTGGTCATGAGTGAACACAAATAGAAAAATAGAACATGTGACAACAAATTGTCACCTACACAAAAAGCTACCAAAATATATCAAATATAAAACCCTACACAAACCATCTAACAATGTCCACAAAACCATACACATGGAAATATCATTGTGGAGCAATACAAGTAATTCTCTGAGCCTATTGAATCCTTCCTAATAGCTATCCTTACTATTAGGAAAATAGCACATCATATTTCTATCAAATAATTAATTGGGGACCTAAAAATATGATAGTGAAATATTCACAGTAATCAAGTCATTATAACTACAGCTACTAATTACCATCATATCATGTAGAGGAATGTAAAGCATTCTCTAAAAGAGGCTTCAAATAAACTTTATTTCATATTCTTTCCTATACTACTTCTAAAATCTAAATATGCCCAAAACCTTAATAACACTATCACTAAAGAGTCAATGTCAAGCATAAGCCATGATACATCAAATAAATCATTCAATAGAAACTCTACTTTTTTTTATCAATGTCATTGTCTCAAAAAATAATGTTTAAATCTTCTTCATCAATAAATGTTGCAACCTCAATAATCTTAGCAATTAGTCTTCAAATCTTCTTCATCAATCAATTTCATAGCCTCAACAACCTCAACAAGTAGTATTCAAATATTCTTCATCAATTATTTCATAGCCTCAATAACTTTCCATCTTGATGCAGGAGCATCTCGGGCCTTGAGAAATCTTGCATCACCAAAAAAAATTATGTTTCCTGTACCTATCTGTTGTTTGATTCAATTGGTTTCTTTCTTTATGAAGTTAATGTAGTGTAGTGGACCTAATTGTGAGCAGTCTCCTAAGATCACATGTCATAACTTATTCAAACTTGGGAGTTATCGCAATTTTCCTTGGACATCGATTTTCTACCAGTTTCACTCATGTAGCATGTGGCATTTTGCCTTGCGTGGTTGTGTATAGAATAATTGGAGATTTCACTGTTGGGGATATGTTCTTCGATAATGTGAGGACCTAAATCTATTAGCGCATCGTGTTTTGTTATTTATGCATTTAGTTCTAGTTTCTCTCCTTAGGCTGGGCATATAATGTAAATAAATCTTGACTGGATGACTTGTGGCTTAGCTGGCTATATATTGGGAGCGTTGGTTGATGTAGGGGGGTGGAAGATGAGGTATTAGATGAGTAATAGTAGACTAGAGTAGAGTAGAAGCATAATTGGTGTATCATCCTAAAATGGAAGTAGTTCCATGATAAGATCATTTAGCCCTTTGAGTAAGTGGTCTTGGGTCATGTCAAGCACCTTGATTGGGTCTTTGCATGTATCTGGTTGTTTTCCCCTATTCTTCTTATCCATCCCTATTTCTAACCTCATTTTTGGCAACTATCCCTAAGAATCTGAAAGTCTTGATCTTCTAGGTCAAAGATGACCTGAAGGGTCGAATACGACCTATGATGACCTAGTCCTTGACCAAGGTCTTAGACAACCTCATCCCTAACCGAGGGTAGAGACTACCTCATCCCTGATCCCAGATCCAAATTTCAAATTCCAGGAGTTCCAAGATTTTGGGTTTCGAAAAGTTTATTTTCCTGTTTCCGGGTTGACTGTTTGGGGTTTTGGAATGGTAAATCCTTAATTGCATTTAATTTGGGTCCATTTCTAGGGGTTAAGGTTAATTGGGATTTAATTCTCCAATGTCGGCCTCTCTAGAAGGTTGTGTCCTAGATCACTATAAAAGGAGGCCTTCCTCTCTCATTTTCTCCATCCACTTTCATGATGAAGCATCCACAATCAAGCTCTCAAGTGCAAGAAAGAAAGAAGGAGAAGGAAAGAAAGCAAGAATTCATTCATCTTCAAGCCAAGCATTTAAGCATTCAACAATTCATTAAGGAGATCTATTGTTAGCTATTGAAGCATTCAATCTCTTTGGAGCCCCCTTAAAGATCCATCCTTCCACATTCATGCAAGCCTCTTCCTATCAAAAGATACATTCAAGATTGGTGTTGAAGATCTAATGCCATTGATTTGAGACATCCTACATACTTCTACATTCATTTGGAGCATCTCTACTTGTGGATGCAAGGATTCAAATCCTCCACAAGGAGTTCAACATAAGCAAGGTGAATTGTTTCATTTACTTTGTTTATACATATTACAATTTCAATTCAATTTCAAGGTTAATTTCTAAATTGGGGTTTGACCTAGCCTCAGAGAGATAAAAGTTTTCTAGATTTTCTCTATCTCAACATTTCCAGTTCAGAACAAGTTGTAGATTCTCCTGAAATGGTGCACAGACATCAAAAATCAACATTTTCCAGATTTGCCCTTTTTTGAGGTTAGTATTTGCCTTCCATTCATTTCAGATTTCAAGTACATACTTTCTATAGTGGATTATAGGATTTCCTCCTTTCTTCATATTCTCCATTTTTTTATTCAATTATGCATTGATCACTTCTTTGTGATTAATCCATTTGGATCTCTCTTTTGGGAATTTGGATTAGGGTTAGATCCTCTATTTCCCTCACATAGACATAAAAAAAAAAAACATAAAACAAATGAATAGTTGTGTAAAGATAGATCCCCCCTTCCATTTTTACACTTATTCATTTTCGTGAACCTGACGTACTTACCCTCTTTTCTTTTATGGAATTGGATGCCCTATTGTGTTTTATGGTGTTAGATTTCCCTTTATATTATCTTGTTGGTATTAAATTTCTCTTTTATGTTAAATCTTGCATGCTAATTAGATTTCAAAAATACAAAAAAATTGCAAAATCTCTTTTAATATACAAAAATATTTATGCTTTATGTTTTCTTAGTTTAGTTCATTTGCATTGTATTATTTTATGAGCTTTACTACTACTAGTCCTACTTATAACATTCCAGTTAGAAGAATTCATAGAATCATGGGTGCCTTTGATCCTAAATCTTCCTCTCCTTTCCTTAGGACCCTGGATGATAATTTGATTCTTTGGGATTCCAATCCTATTATGTAGAAAAACTCTTCTTACTCATCTCATGATGAGGATGATGCTTTAAGAGTTCCTCTTGAACAAGTCCAAAAACTTTCAACTGAACTTGATAAAATGGGTAATTGGCTTATTCAATAAAACCATAATCAAGATTCTATTCAAGCTATAGAGGATCTTAAGAAAGTTCTTCGTGATAGTGATCAAGGTGTTAACCTCTTGCATGGTATTACTCACCTCGTGCATTCAAATGCTAAACCTTTAGCTCAAAAAGCTCAAGATTTAGGGTTGATTCCTCCTATCACTAGTGTAGAACCTTCTTCTATTTCTTTACCTAGTATTCCTACCTATACTCCTTCTTTGGTGACTATGATAGTTCCTTACATTCCTATGAGTGTCCCTCCTATGTCCCTTCCTACATCACAACCTTCTTATCATAATGTTCCTTTTACTTATTCAACTGTAGTTCCAAGTGTTCCTCCAGTTGTGTCTTCTATTCCTACAGCTTCTTACACTTTACCTAGGGTTTCTAATGTTGCTACTCCTCCTATTTCCTCTAATGATTCAACAATCATTAGTTTGGCTCAAACTGTGTCTTCCTTACAACAACAACTTGCATCTTTAACTCAAAATAAGTTTAGTATTCCTAAATGTGACATGGGAAGTCATTTGTCTCGAGATATCATTCTTACTCATGTTCCTTAGCAAGTCGATATGCCTCGTCATGAGAATTATAATGGAGAAGGAGACCCCGTTCATCATGTTAAAACCTTCCAAATCCTTTGTAGTGATTATGCTCATGACCATAGGATTTTAGCTAAGTTGTTTGCAAGAGCTTTTCATGACAAGGCCTTACAATGGTATTGTTCCTTGCCTCCTTATTCTATTGATTCCTTTCCACAACTTGCCAATGCTTTTATTCAACAATTTCAAAACAACATTGGCCCGCAAGTGTCTTTGACTAATTTAATGCATTGTAAACAAAGTGCTAAGGAAAAATTGACTGAATTTATTGGTAGATTTAAGCATTTGCATGCTCAGATTTCCTATCCTATTCCTGATATTGATATTCAACAGATGTTTATTTCAAATTTGCAAAAGGATATTAGAGATAAGATTCCGCTTACTAAATTTACCTTTTTTCAACAACTTTGTGCAGCACTTCATCATTATCAATTTCAAGTGAGTCACTTTGAGAGAAACACTCCAATGAATCATGTTCCAGTTGATAAAAGTGATGCTGCTCCTAATCCAAAAAAAATTCAAAAATTTAACAACTATGTCAAGATAAATAAACAAGAAAATGCAGTTGCTGATCAAGTTGTTGTTGCATCTCACAATGCCACTTTTGCATCCATTTCTTTTCAATTAAATCATATGTTTACTACTCTTTCTGAATCTTTACATTCTATTATAAATAGGTTGTTAACTGCTAATATGATTACTTTACCTCCTATTCGACCACTTTTAACTATTATGATTGCATCTAAATCTTTTGATCCTAAAGCTTTTGTCAATATCATCGTCAGAATGGTCACGATACTGAGAAATATTATTCTTTAAAACATAAGGTTGAAGACTTAATTGATTCTAATGCCTTATCTATGGATAATCTTGATGGTAGTGGGAACAAGTTTGTCTCTCCTCCTAATCAAAATCTTCAAATCTATATGAATCTTTTACCTGCACATGATACTAATAACATTGCTCAGTCGTCTTCTAGGGAAATTGTGTATGATTCAAAGATGGATGACCTTCATCATGTTGTTAATCAAGTGGAGCATGTTTTTCAATTTGTATCTCTACCTCAACCTCAACCTTAGCTTCAAACTATACCTCAAATTCCATCTCAATCTCAACCAAAACCTAAGCCTAAATTGAAAAGTCAACCTAAACCTTGACAACAACCTAAGAATAAAAGACCTTGAGAACTTTTGATTACCTTTGATGATTTTGAGACTATTAAATCTCCTGATGGTCCCCTTTATATTTATGCTAGGATTTCTCAGATACCTACTCATGGTTGTCTTGTTGATCCTACATCCTTAGTCAATGTTATCACTAAAGAAAATCTTTTTATGAAAAATTTGCAACATGATTCTTATGATACATCTGATGTGTGGATTCAAACTTGTAATGGTTTTCTTTATCCATCATTTGGTTCTATTAACTTGACAGTTGAACTTTGTGGTAAAATTGTGAACACTACCTTTGTTGTTGTTCCTACTTTTGATCAATTTTAAGTTAAGCTTGGTTTTCCATGGTTGAATGCCATGCATGTTGTTACTTCACCTATCCATAAATGTCTTAAATTTATTCTTGATGAAGAAGTGAAGATGGTTAATCATAGTTTATATCAACCTTCTAGGCCCAGGGATTGTGCTATGCTTGATGTCTTTTGGCCTTCATTACCTAATTCATGCCCTTCTCGACTTGATAATATTTTCCATTCATATCAAACCTATAAGCATCGTAAGATTCTCGAATTAAGTATACCTCTTATGGATCTTAATCGTGATCTTTTGCCTACACCTTCTATACCTCCTTTATCCATGGCTTCTACATCTATTAATCAAGCTCCTACTATTTCTTGTCAATCCACTGATAATCCTATTAATCTTCCTAAAGAACCTGTGAAGGATCCTATGATCGTTCCTCCTAGTTCTCAACATATTTCAACTAATACAAAACGTAATCGATCTGCTAAAGAATGTCATAAAAAGCATCATGATCAAGCTAAAGCTCATAGTTCTGTTCTTCAAAATTCTTTACTTTCTTCTGATAAGCCTATGCATGATGTTGTTTCTAATAATGATGTTAAGATGCATGATTAGGATGATTCTATTTATATCTTAGATCCTATTTTGATTAATCTGAATGTAGAAGATGTTAAGAATAGTCCCAAGAGATAACTGAGAGGGGGCGGTGAATCAGTTATCTACAAGTTTCAATTATTTATCCAATTAAGTATACTTAAACATAAAGCATAAATACAATGAAAGAACACAACACAAATATTTTGGTTACGGGGAAACCTAAATAGGTAAAAACCCCGGTGGGAATAGACACCCACTAATAATCTACACTAGTGTATTATGATCCTTGTTAGAAGATCCTTAACCCTTTTAGAATTTTTCCTTACAATGCATTTAGTATAGTGACCTGGTCAAGGGTCAGACCCTGTTAGAATTCTTTTATAATTAACCCTGTTAGGGGTGAGGATGCACTGTCCGAGAGCACATTGCTCAAAGAGGTGAAGGATACAACCTTCTAAATAATAGATACACACTATATCTAGATCTTGGTGAACTACGCTTTGACCTGCTGTCTGGATAAATTCCAATGTATAGCACAAACTCTTTACTTGATCACATAGACCTTCTTCTCATGGCTCAACACTTCGTACACTCTAATCTGCTCTTCACATTCAACTATGAACCACACCTTAGCAATCACAAATGACTGCCTATAAATATCTTTCCTCTAAATGAAATAATAAAGTTAGCCTATTAGAACCACCTTGAAATCATAATAGAGAAACAATAACAATCTTCTACAACATCTCAGACAGCTCTACTAATCACGCAACATGAACTGGGACTTGTCTAAATCAATAAGTGTAGGTGTACGCTACACATTGTCGGCTCTACCAAATTAACTAGTGCTTTCTCCTCGAGATGAATTACATCACGTGCTCTTAACTGAATATTACTAACTCTTCTCTTATCACTAATCTAAGGGTGCATACCGAAATGATAGGCACAACTCCTGTACTAATAAATTCTTCGTCGGCTCTTCTAGATAAACACGAGAAATTGTAACTGGTGAATAGTGACTTTATAAATTCACTTCTACTAATCATCAAAATCTGCGTCCATGACTAAAACATCACTAACATGTCTTCATCACATATCCAAGGGCGCAAGGCTTCATGATAACTGTACGGACAATCACTCATAGAACACTACCCGTAACTCTATCAGGAACACTGTTGACACAAGCTACTGTACAACTATCTATACTAACAGTTAACCTCTACATCCATGTATCATGTTGATAACATTTCCATGCTTCATATACTCAAGGCTTACTACATAAGTCCTTCACACATGCTACTTACCATATGTTGTCATGAATGACAAACATACAGTCAACACTAGCTTGCTGGCAAATCTCCAATAGAAGATACTCTTAATGATGTTAATGATGAATATGAGACTATTGACACTAACATTGATTTATCTAATATTCTTTGATCACAATTAACACTTACACCTAGTATTGAACATTGTGATTCTCAAGAGGATCCTGGTTTGGAACTGGCTATCATTCCTACTATATTGGATATAGTCCCTCTTGCAAGTTACCCACCTTCCCTAAATGATATAGAACAAGATGGGGAGAGTAGGTGGCATGCTTGATCATCTTGTCCTTTGTGGTAGCTTTTTTATGTGTTTTCCTATTGTACTATGCTTCTCCCATGATGTGTTTGCTAAATGTTGTTAGATTCTTTTATATGACCCTTATTGCTCTATTGGTGCAAGGTGATAAAGGAATCAAACTTGTTGTACAATTCCTCTATATCTATCTCTATTATTCTATATGTTGTTTCATGTTATGTTGTACTTGTGCTATTGTTCGTAAATTTTTCCTTGTGTAATCCACTTGGATCTACGACTTGGTAGCATTGATTCTTTTTGGTCTCCAGGTGATGGTCCAAAAAGATTCTTCTTGTTGGTGTAATTAAGTATTTACTAATTACACTTTACTTAAGTTTACTTAGGATAATGCAATTGCATAGTAGTTTGTCTTTGAGACACTTAGGAGTTTGCATTTCATTTTAGCACATGGTTAGGAGAATCTCCACTTTAGGTGTGATAGTTGTCATCACATACCTCGTTGTGTGTGAGATCCACCTTTAGTGCTCTTATCACATTATCATCCTAATCCAATGCACATACTTTATTGCATATTGGAGGATGATCCACCTTTGGTGGACATGTGATTCCACTTTGTGTGGGTGATATCTTATCATCTCCTTATCATGTAGTCTTATTGCATGGCCTATATATTGAGGCATTCCTACTTTGTATAATCAATCAATCATCTATCTATTTCATTATTTGATCATTGATCATATCATATTTTGTCTCTCTTGTGCTATCTCTTGAGCTTCTAGATCTTGGTTTCTATTCTTTGCCTTAGGCAAATTCTTACATGGTATCAGAGCCAAAGGAGTTTTCATTGCATAGCCATTGGAGAGCGATTGATTGTTTCAATTTTTGGAGGGCCACAATTCAGATCTGGGATCATCATTTTGTGGGAGCATTTTGAGTAAGATCGGACCTCACCATTGCATTCGGGTGGCTGTTTCCATAAATTTTGACTATAAATTTGCCTATATTGGGCAAAAGTCAAATTTGAGGCAAATTTTTTTTGCAAATCAGACCCCTAAGGCCGATCTGCAAAATTGGAGCATTTTGGGCCAAATCTAACACTGTCATTGTGATCAGAACGGCCAAAAACCCCAAGATCGACTATTCATTCGCCCAAATCAGACGCAGTTGATCTGAGGAAAAAAATTCCCCTCCCTGCCCTGTCGTACGAACGCGACTGTTCAATAGGTACGATTTTATTTATTTTAATAATTTTCATTTTTTTTTAATTTCATTTTTAAAGAAATCAAAATATTAAAAATTGAAATTAAATTATTAAGAGGGGGGGTTTTGTTTTTGAAAAGTTTTTTTGATTAAAAAACAATTTAATTGCCCGCAGGCACTGCACTGTTTGCACCATAGTGCGGTACGCACTATTAGTGTGGTACACACACTGCAGTGTGGTACCTGCACTGTGTAGTGCAGTCTGTAGTACCTGCACTGCACAATTTAGTCCGCACTGTGTGCGTACCCGCACTGCAACGCGGGTCCCCCGTAAGGGGTTTATTTAAATTTTTTTTAAAAACAATTTTTTAAAAATGTTTTTTATAAAGTTTTCTTTAAAATAAAATCTTTTTTTATATATATGTTTTTTTTTAAAATAAAAACTATTTACTATAATATTTTTTTTAATAATTTGTTTTTAAATAATTATTTTTAATAAAACATTTAATAATGTTTTTCTTTATTAATTTTTTAATAAAGTTTTTTTAAATCTCAAAAAATTAAAAAAATTGTGTTTTTTCTTTATTGTTTAATAAAGTTTTCTAAATTCAAAAAATAAAAATTTTTCTTATGTCTTTTTACTTTATTTTTAATCAAGTTTTTTTGGAGTTTTCTAATAAATGTTTTTCTTAAACTCATTGGGTTTTGAAAAATAAAATATTAATAAATAAGAAAAATTGGGAATATTTTTTTTCCTTTGCCATGTATCTACCTGTTTTGTAGCGTCATCCAACCGGCAGCAGGGGGGGGCAATTTTGTCCCAAAGACTTCCTAGCACAAGGCCAATAGGAGGACACATTTTTTGCAGCATTTGACAGGGCATCTTTGGTGGCTTGATCTTTCTCATGTTTCCAACTTTGCATTGTATTTGATGTTGTATGCTCTTGCATGAGCCATGTTGTACACGCACTATCATAAAGTGCCACATTTTTTTGTATCTTGTCATTGATGACACAATTGATGTAATCCCTATGTTAGTAGATTAGGAATATCATGGGACTTGGTTCTTGAAAGTTATGCTCTAACCAATCAATGGATGCACGACACAAAAATTCAAGTATACCTACCTGTTAGTTGAGTACCCATGGTGCTTGCAGGTGTCTCCATGCCTATCTCTATCATATCTCAATGGGCATTCCGTCAGTCATTCTACATCGACATTGGTACCTGAATTTGTCACACTTTGACATTCTTGGTGCAGCATTGGCTCTATTTTCTTCCTATGGAGGAGCATTGGTCATCATCTTGGACCATCTTTGCAGGAGATTCAACATTGAGGGGGGGCTACTTTGTCTCTCTATTTCCTTCCTTTGCGAGGATTCTTTATTGTATTCATCTCTCTTTTGGGGGAGGGTTTTTCCCATGAGGTTTTCCCTCTTTCTCCGCTTTATGAGAGATTGCATTGTTCTTACATATTGTACATGGGTACCTAACATGGCCTAGTAGCTGGGACCCATCTTTCATTGTGAGCTTAAGTGCATTCCCCTAAGTTGCACTTAAGGGGGGGTGTTGGTGTAATTAAGTATTTACTAATTACACTTTACTTAAGTTTACTTAGGATAATGCAATTGCATAGTAGTTTGTCTTTGAGACACTTAGGAGTTTGCATTTCATTTTAGCACATGGTTAGGAGAATCTCCACTTTAGGTGTGATAGTTGTCATCACATACCTCATTATGTGTGAGATCCACCTTTAGCGCTCTTATCACATTATCATCCTAATCCAATGCACATACTTTATTGCATATTGGAGGATGATCCACCTTTGGTGGACATGTGATTCCACCTTGTGTGGGTGATATCTTATCATCTCCTTATCATGTAGTCTTATTGCATTGCCTATATATTGAGGCATTCCTACTTTGTATAATCAATCAATCATCTATCTATTTCATTATTTGATCATTGATCATATCATATTTTGTCTCTCTTGTGCTATCTCTTGAGCTTCTAGATCTTGGTTTCTATTCTTTGCCTTAGGCAAATTCTTACACTTCTTTGTATATCTTATGTGATCTTTCCTCCTTTTTGATCACATAGTTCTATTTTCTTTGGAGAACGATGTTAATTCATTTGCAATAATATCATATCATATATATATATATATATATATATATATATATATATATATATATATATATATATATATATATATATATATATATATATATATATATATATATATATATATATATATATATATATAAAATCTTATGATTAGACTGACCCCACGGCAAGTAGATCCCTTATGTGTTCTCTATGTTTACGTGGTATTTCCCTTTATTTATCTTCGTCTGGGGGCATCTCGTAGTGGAAATGTAATTAGTGGAGTTTTTATGTTTCTGTTAAAGCCATTGCTCCTATTAAAATGTTAGCAATGACTTTAACGTGGGGGCATATGCTCTTCTCACCTATTGCACACACGCACTTTTCGATACACATATATTATTTTTCAAGATACTTTTTCTCCCTTTTTGGATTAGTGACTAATCCTTAAAGCATGGATTTATATTTTAGGATCTCTTGATCCCTCCAGTTTCAAATTTTTGATCCCTTAAGGTTGAAGGTGTCCTTAAGATTGGATCTCTTTTGTTTATTGGTTTTACTCTTATGGAATATAATATTCCTAGGGGTGAATCCTTGATGGGTTGACTAGTGAGTAGCCACATTCACTAGGCGGTTCAATTCCATCTTTCCAGTTGTGATGTTTCCTTGTGTGGTTCACAATGGGACATAAGTTCTCATTGGGAGAGATAATCACACCCTCTATCTCTCTTTCTCTAGAGATGTCTCTCCTATTGTGATCTTGGAGTTGATGAAGACTTGATTCCATGGGGGCTTGAGGTTTCCTTTGTCCCTTTGATTATGATAAAATTATCTTTTCATTATGATCTCCTTTACCAAGAGTTTTCATCAAGTCCATACTCTTGCTAAAGTGGGGGCTTAATGTATTGTCTTAAAATAGAAGCACTTCCATGATAAGAGCATTTAGCCCTCCGAATAAGTGGTCTAGGGTCATGTCAAGCACCTTGATTGGTTCTTTACATGTATTTGGCTATTTCCACCCTGTTCTGCTTCTCTCTCCCTATTTCCAACCTTATTTCTGGCAACTATCCCTGAGAATTTGATGGTCTTGATCTTCTGGGTCAAAGATGACCTGAAGGGTCAAAGATGACCTGATAGATCAAGGATGACCTAGTCCCTTACCTAGGTCAAAGATGACCTCATCCCTACCTTGGCGCAGAGACTACCTCATCCCTGACCCCAGATCCAAATTTTAAATTCTGGGAGTTTAGGGAGCTCGAGTTTCAGAAAGTTTATTTTTTCACTTCTGGGTCATCTATTTCGGGTCTCAGAATGGTAAATCCTTAATTGCATTTAATTTGGGTCCATTTCTAGGGTTTAAGGTTAATTAAGATTTAATTCTCCAATGTCGGCCTCTCTAGAAGGTTTGCCCTAGATCACTATAAAAGGAGGCCTTCGCCTCTCATTTTCTCCATCCACTTTCATGATCAAGCATCCACAATCAAGCTCTCAAGTGAAAGAAAGCAAGAAGGAGAAGGAAATCAAGCAAGCATTCATTCATCTTCATGCCAAGAATTTAAGCATTCAAGCATTCATCAAGGAGACCCATTGTTATCTATTGAAGGATTCAATCTCTTTGGAGCCCCCTTGAAGATCCATCCTTCCACATTCATCCAAGCCTCTTCCTATGCAAAGATACATTCAAGATTGGTGTTGAAGATCTAATGCCATTGATTTGAGACATCCTACATACTTCTACATTCATTTGGAGCATCTCTACTTATGGATGCAAGGATTTGAATCCTCCACAAGGACTTCAACATAAGCAAGGTGAATTGTTTCATTTACTTTGTTTATACATATTACAATTTCAATTCAATTTCAAGGTTAATTCCTAAATTGGGGTTTGACCATGGCAAACCCCCCATCCAAACAACAAAAACCATTTTTCTTCTAGGTACAGGTATAGGACAATGAATTAAAGTTCAGATCTGGATACCCTTTTCGGCGAACTTCCGAGATCCACGAATAGAATTTCCATCGGAGCTCTGAGGGGTAGGATCCTACCCCGGGGTAAGACCTTGCCCCACTAACTGGGTCAAGGATGAGTTGACCTCAAAGAGATAATTTTTTTTGGGGTTTTCTCTATCTCGACATTTCCAGTTGAGAAATGGATGCAGATTTCCTAGAAACAATGCACAAACATCAAAAATCAACATTTTCCAGATTTTCCCTATTTTGAGGTTAGTATTTTCCTTCCATTCATTTAAGATTTCAAGTACATACTTTTTATAGCGGATTATAGGATTTCCTCCTTTCTTCATATTCTCCATTTTTTTATTCAATTGTGCATTGATCACTTCTTTGTGATTAATCCATTTGGATCTCTCTTTTGGGAATTCAGATTAGGGTTAGATCCTATATTTCCCTCACATAGACATAACAAACACAAACATAAAAAAAATGAATAGTTGTGTAAAGATAGATTCCCCCTTCTATTTTTACACCTATTCAATTGGATCCTGTGAGATATTGACGATTAGATGATTTATCTGATATTGTAATAGTAGAGCTAGTGGTTTGTATGCTTGGAGACAAGGAGATTTCTTGGAGGCTTGCGAGCTCAAGTTTAGATCTTCCTTAGTGTTTCCATTAGTTTTTGATGTGTTTCAGAGCTGGACTAGCTAGGAGATTGCTAAGATACTTTGTAATTTCATTGTATAAGGCTAAAACCTGGAAGGCCTCACAACCGAGCATGTTGAATAAAATTCAATTTTAAAGCATTATTGTGTTGTATTCCATTGTGCTTGTGGTTGTGATAGTTGTTAGTGTAGGTGTGGACTATTCTTTATTGGACTTTCCATCCTTGCCCTGCATCAAGTGGTATCAAAGATGGAAAATCCTGAGTGTGTAGATAGAGCGCCGAGGTGAGGCAGTTTGCGCTAGGACCTTGGATTGAAGATACCACCGAGGAGAGCTCGTGAGATCTCAGAGGAAGAACCTGTTGGAAAATTCAATCTTGATGATTTTAGGGCCTTTCAGAAACAAGTGCAAGATCTACAAGAGGAATTGAGAAAGAAGACTACCTTGAAGGATGACAGTGATGAGTCTTAAGAATATTAATTTGAAGAAGTGATAGAAGAAATCAGAGATCCAGAAGAAAGTAGAATCCTGAAGGCTATGTCTAAAATTGGAAAAAGACCTAAGATTGAAGTTTCTACATTTTTTGGGAGCCTTAGGCCAAAAGAGTTGATTGATTGGATTAATGAGATAGATGAATACTTTGAGTATGAAGAAATAGAAGATCTTGATAGAGTTCAATTTGCAAAGACTAAGTTGAAGGGTCATGCAAATATCTGGTGGAGAGAAGTTCAATTGGAAAGAAGTAGGAGAGGAAAATAAAAGACCACTAGATGGAACCAAATGGTTGAGAATTTGAAAAATAAATTCATTCCAATGGATTATGAGTTAGAGATGTTTAAAAAGATGCAAGCCTTGAAGTAGAGAAACAAATCAGTATAGGAGTATACTAAGGATTTTTATAGAATCCTGATGAGAACTGGTCATTCTGAAGCTAATAAAGAGAAGGTTGCTAGGTATGTTTATGGCTTGAGACCTAGTATTCAAGAAGAGTTACTTACTGTTCGGATGATAACTATAGGAGATGCTTATTAGTTGGCATTGAAGATTGAGGAGAAGCTGAATAAGAGGTTTGAAGGAAGACAAAATAATAGGAACTGAGGTGGTAAGACTAATGAAACAATTGCTAGAAGTAATGTGATAGAGAATCCTAAGAAGACCGATGAAAGATCTGGCAGTGGTCAAGTCACTAAGAACTACAATAGTAGACAGAGAGGGAGATGGAAAAATGAGTTCATTGGTACTTGTTTTTAGTGTGGTGAAGAGGGTCATAGAAATTTTCAATGTCCTAGAAAAAGAGTTGCACTAACTATCGAAGAAGACATTGTGAACATTGTAGAAAAAGGTGAATGTCTGATCACTAGGAGGTTGGCTACATGTGTTCAGGAACTAGTGCAAAGAAGAAATTTCTTCAGAACCAAATGTAAGTGCAAGAATAAGGTATGTAATTTTATAGTTGATGGTGGTAGTTCTGAAAACTTTGTTTCAGAAGAGATGGTTAGTAAATTGAACTTGGAAAGAAGGAAACATCCTAATCCTTATCAGATTAGTTGGATACAAGATGTGTCTAAGTTTAGGATTGAAGAGAAATGCTTGGTTAGTTTTCAGATTGGATCTTATCATGATGAAATATTGTGTGATATATTGCCTATGGATGCTTGTCATTTGTTGCTTGGGAGACCTTGGCAATTTGATAGACATGTTTTGTTTGATGGTCGTGCAAATACATATGTGCTAATGCATGGTGGTGCCAAGCATAAGTTGGGGATAGTGGATGTGGAGTTATCAAGTGCAGTCCTTGTGATAGTGGTGAACATCAGGAGAAGAGAGCTGATGAACCTATTCCTATGGATAAATGGAAGCTGAGTTTGAAAGAAAAAGAGAATGATATAGTTGAGGAACTTATTGAGATTAAGAGGCAGATGGACTTTCTGAAAAAGATAGTGCAGAAAATGGTGACACTAGTGGCATAGAGAGATGTTGAGTTGATTAGTAAGTCTGAAGAAGATATGATTCACTGAAGTGCTAGTGTAATTGATAGTGGAAAAGATTGTCAGAATCAGTTTATGTCAATTGCAGAAAGAAAAGATGAGAAAAGTACAGGACAAGGTACTTTTCTGAGTATGATAGCGGATAAAGTGAAGACAACATGGAGTGAAGGACAAGAGGAGATATGGGTTAGTAACAGATATGGCGTACCTATTTTGATTCCCTTAAAATTTTCATGAGAACATCCTTTTATTTACCTAGGGTGTCTGATGCAAGAGCATCTCGGGCCTTGAGAAATATTGCATCACCAAAAATATTTCTATTTCTTGTACCTGTCTGTTGTTTGATTCAGCGCTATTGATTTTGTTGGTTTCTTTCTTTGTGAAGTTAATGTAGTGTAGTGGACCTAATTTATTCGCACTTGGGAGTTATCACAGTTTTCCTTGGACATTGATTTTCTGCCAATTTCGCTCATGTAACATGTGGTATTTTTCCTTGCGTGGTTGCATACGGAATAATTGGAGCTTGTGTGGTTGGGGATCTATTCTTGGATCATGGGAGGACCTAAATCTGTTGGTGCATCATATTTTTTTATTCATGCATTTGGTTTTGGTTTCTCTCCTTAGGCTGTACCTATAATGTAATTAAAGCCTGAGTATTTGACTTGTGGCTTAGCTAGATATATATTGGGAGCCTTGGTTGATGTCTGGGGGTGGAAGATGAGGTATTAGATGAGTAATAGTATATTAGAGTAGAGTATAAGCATAATTGGATCCTACGAGATCTTAAAGATTAGATGATTTATCTGATATTGTAATAGCAGAGCTAGTGGTTTGTATGCTTGGAGACAAGGAGATTTCTTGGAGGCTTGTGAGCTCAAGTTTAGATCTTCCTTAATATTTCCATCAATTACTGATGTGTTTTAGATGGACTAGCTAGGAGATTTCTAAGAAACTTTGTAATTTCATTGTATAAGACCAAAACCTGGAAGGCCTTGTAGTCGGGCATGTTGAATGAAATTCTATTTTGAAGCATTATTGTTTTGTATTCTATTGTTCTTGTGGTTGTGATAGTTGTTAGTGTAGGTGTGGACTATCCTTTATTGGAATTTCCATCCCTTCCCTGCATCACATCCTTAACAAGAAGATATCAATACCACACCAAAGTTTACCATCAATGACAAAAAAAATCATAATTCTAGCACTATTCATGTTCACACATATCTTCTCATTTTACCTAATTTATACAAAACTATTAATCACCCGGGTGAACCCACAATAGTGGGTTACACTTTTTTGCCTAAACAGACATTGAACTCTACATTTTGAAACAAAAAGTTAGATTTAGATGCATATTGTTGTTAAACCGTTTAAAACCAGAAGATGAAATAAATGAGAGTCTTTTAAGATTTTCTATCTAGATTCTAAATATTTTTTATTTTTATTTTTGAATGGTTTTTTCTTTCTCCCATGAAAATGAGTATGTTCCTAAAAATGTCATTTTCAAATAGTTACATTATTTTCATAGAGCATAACTTTTTTTCTAAAAATATTTATATCAATGTCCTTCATTTGAATTTAGTTTTGTAACATCCATACGGAGGGCATGCAATTGTTTTGATGACATTATCACTTTTATTGCATATTTTATTAATATTTGAAGTTGACTAAACTGAAATTTTGACATACCTTGACTACATAGCTTATAACTTATCATGTGTTTGTCCAACTTAATTTTTATTTTATTTTTATAGAAAGATAACCTCAATACCTAGGGTATAGATATTTTTTAGATTTTTTTTCTCTCATTTACTATTTTTCCATAAGTATCAAATGTAGAGGAAGACATAAGGTGAAATATCTATGTTTAGTAAAACTAAAAATACAAAGTCATAATAAACTTAATATATATTAACATTAAAATCATTGGAAAGATTTTTATCAATAACACCTTACTATATAGATAGGTTTTTCAAATGGAATCATTTGATCTACTAAAAGATAAAGTCAAAGTGATTTTTTGTCAGCATTTTAATAGGTGTGATGGAGACTCCATTATAGGTATGAATGAGGAGTATAGATGTTATATCAATATTTTTTTTTATCTAAGAGGCTTTGAGCTAACCATTTATAATTAATTCCTTCAAATGGAACCTCTCAAGGCTTAAATCATCATATTTTATTAAAAATGTGTTATTTCAGCAAAAATCAACATGTCTAAAAAGTATAATACACTATTGTGGGGTCACCTACCCATGTCCCCAAAGATGTAAAGTAATATTGTAGATAAAAACTTATATTTCTAATAAACATAATGAGATAGATAAACTTGTGGATATTTTATTAGGGTTAATGAAATCTAAAACATATTGCAAAGATATTGAAAATCTATCTAATAATACAACAAAAATAAAAAAGAAATTAATCTCAAATCCATCATTTTGTAATGAGTTTGATAAGATTTAAAATCATTCATAACCACAAAATAATTACTTGAAAATGGTGAGAATATAATAGAAATTCTTGAAGGAAAGAGTTTTGGAAACAATAGGTATTGAGAGGGGGGTGAATCTGTACTTATAAAACTTCTCAAATTCTTATTGATACCCTTAAGAAGCAATAAAAGAAACATCCATATCATGAAGCATGTAATTAAAATAATGAAGTAAAAGTGCACAATAAACCAAATAAAAATACATTCACACACATAAAACACTTATTTTTATTGTGGAAACCCTTGGTCAGAAGGAAAAATGATAGCGGGGATGAAACCCACAATCCTTTCACTACAATAGAAAATAGTGTCTTGTTAAGATCTTACAATCTGTCACTTTCTAGTGACTCACCCTGTTAAGAGTGACTAATACCTTGTTAGAAGTATTTACAGTCTAATTACAAATTAACCTGTCAAATGATATAGTCACAATATTACAGTGTTCACCCTATTAAGGGATTTACAATTGATTCCTACTAAAGACTTCCCGGTTAAGAGCTTTACAACTTACTGAAACTATTTGGAATAAAACAATAATAAATTGACATATGATATGCACTCTGCAATGATGATCAGATCTCTTATGCTCTATTATTATTTTGACTTCAGCTCTGTAACATCTCTGCAAACAAATGTATGATCAAAACTTCAATTCTTCATCAAATTTTCACAATTATAGCAACAACGAATCTCCTTCCTTCTTGCAACTTTGTTCTAATATACAAATGTCATCACTAAGTGTAAAACCTAATTAGGGTATTTAATTTTTCCAAACGTATTTCTCCAATCTCAATTAACTCCCAAAAACATAAAATCCTTACCGCATCGGCCAAATTATAACATATGTTATCATTTCCAATGTGCAATATTCTTTCAACTTTCTTTGTCAAGCATGCCTTGGAATCATGAAAAGATCTGTGAAAAAATTCCCTATAAATTGACTCAATCATCTCCTTGAACAATGTACTACATTTTCTCTATTGTCCATATTCAGTGAATCTTCCACCATCATGAGCGAATTTGGTTAATGAAGTAAAATTATTTAATAACCTTTATCTATACATATTCACCTTTCAGACCAGTTTCTAGAGTCTTGACTTCTACTAGGACTAGTTTGTGGTCTCACCAATTGTCTTTTACCGATCTACTCCCTTTATAGATGTCTGACCTTCACGTGTTGTCTCGTTCATCGATTACCTTCTAGTGTACTAGATTCCATGCTACTTAACAATTAGCATACTGCTTACTGGTTGGTAATACCTATATTCTGGTAGGTGTAACTTCACATACTTAGTAAAAATGATCTCACCAATTGAATGGTTTGCCAGAAATGACAACCATTCTCTTCATACTCATCATAAATGTCATCTATCTCATCAATATGCCAACAAAGAGGTCACAACAAGTCATTCTATTGTGGTCTTCAAAACTTTTCAATGTCTACTTTATGGATAAGACATTCTAAATAATGTCAATCTTTTTTATCATGTCTAAAGATGTATAGATTGAGTCCTTTAATAAATACAATTAAATTTATGTATTTAAAAAATATTAGATGAAAATTTAATATTATTCTTGAAACTTATCTCGACTTTAAAAGAAATCATAAAATATTGAAGAAACACTAGCAATAAGATCAAGGATAGATAGTCGTCCTGAAAATAATACTTTGAATTTTAGCAGTAGGATTTCATAAGTTGAGAAGAATCTAATTAATAACACAAAGGATTAATTTTGACAATTTTTGGGAACTAACCTTATAAGATCACACAAAATAAGAGATGTTTCCAATTAAGAACTAGTGATTAAGAATGCACATCACATTCTAAACATTACATGAAATGTAGCCCAACAAAATTTTACAAATAATTTATTAACACACATCCAAGTTTGCATACTAATAAATGTGAGAGGAGTGTGGTGCCATGCACAACTATCTAAGTTATTTACATACTTCTTTGATTTATGTTTATGTTTTAGAGATGATGGCTGGATTTTCTATAAGAACAATTGTCTACTCAATGAAAAGTCTTTACAATGTTGTGGGTTATCAAAGATTATATTATATATTCATGAGGTTAGTGAGCATGTTTTTGGAAAATAAATATATAATGAAACATAACTTAAAGAGTGAATGTTCCAAATGTGAGTTGGTAACAAGAAAAATAAATGTTCCAAATTGTTTTCAATAAAAAATATTTCTTAAATACACAAGATATATCAAAAAGTTTGCATGGTTAGATCAATAGTTTAGGATGTGTAAGATTTATTTCTTGATTTAAATTCAGACAACTATAGTTCATTTAATGGAAAAATACATATTGCAACCAAAAAATAAAGTCCAATATTAGAATTATAGTTCTATTCAAATTTTTGTTCATATTACAAATTGGTGTAATCTTGATTGTAGATAATAGAACAAGAAGATAGTTATAGAGCACCATTTTTATATACATGAGTGGTGATCAATATCATTTGTTAGAGTATGTGCATATTATTTTCAATATATTTTTTCAAGTCCTTGCAACAAAATGATATTAGAATGGTACACCATCTTATTTGGGTTGATAGTTGCATTAGTTAATTTTACAGTACTACTTATAGGATTTATGGGAGTAGGTGAATTTGTGAAAATAGGTCTAATCAAAGAACACCTAAATATTAGAGGTGTCACTAAACTCAATGATAAAAAAATGTTTTTAAGTATCATAACTATGCATTATCATAAGGATGGACACTTGATAAATATAGGTTCATAGATTCTTCTAGTTGGTAGATGAGGGGATAGTGAGAGGGAAATTAAATTCTCCTAGAATCATAGAATCATCAAAGACTCACTAAGAGACACCTAAATTCATCCATGCTCGACCACACTTGACTTTATCCCTCTCTAGCCAATTAATTAAATTTTTATTATTTATTCAATAATATACACTTTATCTTTACCTTTTATCTGCAATTAAATATATTTACATTTTTTTGATTGAGTCTAAACTTTATCCTAGAAACATTCCATCTAAGTAAGGAGTTAATGTCTACTCAATTAATTGAGTTAGGCCAATTAACTTGTCAACCAAATAAAGATTATATCAGAAGATACACTCAATTCATAAAGATAATAGACTTGGAAGAGAAAGGAGACTAAGAAATGCAAGCCATGGAGTTTCATCAAGCTCAAATCAAGTGTTCTTTCAACGAGAAAACTCTAAAAAATTCAAAGAAGACGACCTTGTTCTCAAGTGGGATGAGGTAAAAATTAGACCAAGAAGGTACATTAAATTTAACTCTATTTAGAGTAGACTATATATAATTTCTAGCCACAAAAATAATCTCTTCTAGTTACACATTAGAGGAATTACCTGCGCCAATCAATAGTGTATATCTTAAGAACTAATATTAAGGTTTCATTTCATAATTGTACATATTAGGATACATTTTCCATGTTAAATAAGTGTTTTTTCACCTTTCTTTAGTTTTTTCTTTCCCCAATTTATTGATCCATAAGTATTTTGGTGATGATTGTGAGTCCCTCCCCTAGGTATTTTGCTCTTTTTTCCTCTTTTGTTGGCTCCTTAAGTGTTATTGTAGTTTTCCTTTGAGTCATATATGGTTTTCAAATTATTTTAGATCTTCCATGACTTTGTGCATATTAAATAATTTTAATGGGGTTTGTCTTCAAATCTTAGAAAGAACGAATCCTATAGAGGTCATCAAATATGTTAATACTTTCACCCCATGTTCATGCCTTATCCAAAAACCCATATTGAATATGTAAAATATGACTGTATTTCAGGGTATAGAGGTTTCATGTTCTTGCATGTTTTATACATTCCCGTGTTACCATTGCATATCATTCTTTAATATAAATTTATCAAACTTCATTTTTTGCTATATTATTTTCTCTAATCCATCGTTGATAGGGCTCACGCCTAATCACGGACCCACAATCCCCATTGGCATACTAAAAAATTATTAAGTCATGATCATCAAATATTATGTCATCACTTCGCCATCTACCTCCATACCCATTCAAAAGAATTGCTAATTCTACCTTGTTTCACATCATCACTACTATATTATATTTATACCACCTTGTCAATTGAGCACAAAATTGTGTGTCAACACAATTTTTATCCCTAAAAGTTCTTGGTAAGTAAGAAACACCAATCAAAAGTAAAATGAATAGGAAGTATTGCAGAGTAAGACATTTTAGGTGTTCAAAGAACCTTGAGAACCTTAGATAATTCCTAATCAAGATGAAAGTATCAACAAACTATGAACCATATGAATAAAGACTAATTCAAAGTTTAAAATGGTGAAGAAGGAAAAAAGAAAAATAAAAAGAAATAAAAGACAAATTCTTAAAAATTTAAAACATCATTATTAATTATAATAGTTGTTTGATGTTGACAATAGAATAGAGGGAAAAGTAGTGAAAATGGGGAAAAAAAATTTGAAAAGAAAAGAAAGAAGACAAAAGAAAAAGAAAACAGACAAAAAGACAAAAAGACAATAAAAGACAAAAACCAAAATCATTGTTTTTTTTTTTCCTAAAAGAGGCATAAGTCCCACAAGCAAATGATAGGGAAAGAATAAAAAAAACTACCAAAAGAAGAAAATAGAGTTTTCACACCTTCTACGGACCCTAAAAACCTCAGTTGGTTAAAGTTCACTCTGAAGGCCCCACGTTTCCTCCAGATCAACTGCAGGTCACTGACAAGCATTCAACATGTTCGTTATGGCAATCTTCAATTCTTGTTTACCGACATAGATCCAGGCATGTGCTACGTTGTTATTTTTCATGCAATGCACCTTTCTCATGCAGAGTTCACGGTACAACTTCTGAATCAATGGTGTGGCAGGTGGATCATTAACTGTTCCAATTCGACTGTTATATTGAGCTCGGAATGAGAAGCATGCTGACGATGATGTCTAGATTTCATGTAAGGTTGCATTCATCCCTTTAAAAGAGGAAACGAGCCTATTTTGAAGGGGTTCCTGAAGAATTCAAATCATCCGTCACACTTTGAACAGAGTTTTTTCTAGATCCATTTTGTACAGGCTTGTATTTTTTTTTTGTGTATAATGTATTTTTATCAATAAAGAGATAGCTTTTATCAAAGCTGTTCATTGTGCATTGTGCATTGTTGTGAATGATTGATCATTTTAGTGATACAAAAAAATTCTTCAATTAGTTTATCTCATTCTCGTTTCCCTCATAAAATAGGACATCAATCTTTTGCAGGCCATGGTCTGTGTTCATCAAATTTACGCAGGTTTCAGATGTGAAAATATCTTCCTCCAAACGAGATTGCAATTTTTCGCTAAGAGAGAATACGACGGAGCGCTCTGAGGAAGTTGAAGCATTCCCTTCAACTGCTTTCACTTTTGTGCCTCTTTCTTCGTTGGTTTCGTGACTGTTTTTTATTTTTATATCTCAGCGAATTCGGCCTTGTTTTTAGATTTTTTATTATTTTTGTGTATTCGCGGTCCATGTCTTTCCTGCTACCCGCATTTAATAGATCTTGCGTCCAGCCTTTAATGCATGTACTGAAAACTTGGCTCACATCCCACTAATATTCGGTATATTAATGAAGAGGCTGGTGGTAACAAACTAGAAGATAATGACCAATCTGTACAAAACAATTTTATTAACTTGGAAGAGAGAGTCCCAAAACACAGCAGCAGTTAAGTTCTTTATAAAACATATCAAAATACAATAGTGGCTAAGCTCCCTACAAAACGCACTAAAGAAAGAAAATAAATAAATAAATCTTAAACTTTTTTTTTTCAGATTTAAAAAATATAAAAAAAAAAATTTATAAATTTTTTATTTTTTTATTATAAAATATGAAGATCATAAAAAAAGAGATGGTAAAAATTTTGCAAAAATCTATTGTATTTTCCATTTTTAAAAATTTGATCAACCATACATTTTTATAGGGCTAAGTTTTATAAAAAGCTTAACAGCGTCCCAAAACACAGCCTCCCTGCCATCGTGATTCATGGCCAATTAACTTTGCCCTCCGACTGCAAGTTTTAATGGCTGATTCGTGGCAACAAGAGAAAGGGAAGAAAGAGGATGGAAACAATGGATTGGGAAATCGAGGCATCCTCAAAGATGGGTAACCCGGAGGTAGATCAACGGGCAAGATACCGCTTCCTGGGTTTAAAATACTATCTCTTTCTCTAATTATGAAATATTAAAAGCCATTAGAAATGAAAAGGGAAGATTGAGAAATATGGCTATTCTCTTTGTTAGTATGGATCTCAATTCATTAACTTTTGTTGAAAGATACAGCAAGCATTGTTTCTGGTTGTATTTAAATCACATTCTATGGAGGAAAGTATTTTAGAGAAAGGTTTTTGGAATGTTGGCCAAACTCTGTTTAGGGCTTTCGCATGGGCTCCCAAAGGGAACTTAGATTACGTCCTGGCTAGGTCTCCCCTCAACTGGATGGACATTAAAATTGTACGCACGGAATTTGGTGTTTCCTCCCCCAAATTTTAAAACCATTGGGCAATGTACTTCAAAGCGAAGAATCGAGGGTTACACTTCCCCATTTGAATGCAAGGGTTTTGATTGCAATTCTGAGACACCTTATAAGATTGTGAATGATTTTGAACTTCTTGGTAATCTACATGCTTGCCTAACTGTAAAAAGAATAGCCATATGAGAAAAGAATGCCCATCAACTAAGACTTCATATATTGGGCTAGTTAATTTTAAAAAGGTTCTGATAATCTGGAGGTGCCCCATCCATCTAAGGCTAAGGCTATGACTAATGCCCAAAACTTGGCTAAGGAAACCTGATAGCAATAAAGAAAATAAGGGAAGAAACCCTGCCACTTTTATTGAAGAAAACCATATTTGTGTCTCAATCAATTAAAAATATAGTGGAGGATGCCTCCACAAATTACAATATCTCTCTCATAATTTCAATTAATAATGGAAGAGGTGGTTGTTATCCCAGCAAGTGTTCCTTCTAGTTCTGAGACAGGTCCCTCCCTTCAATCACTTGTCAATTTAGGCTAGAGCCAAAGACACTCGACACACTATGCCATGGAGGCTAATCTCATTCCTAGGGATGACGGATTTGGTAAGGAAATTCTTCTGAAACTGATATAAATATAAATAACATTGCTGCGTATTGAAGAAAGACATAGCTATATTGGACCAATACAATGCCATTCCTTAAGATTTCTGTTGTTTTGTTTTCGTTCTGTCGCGGCTCTAATTTTTATTGAAAATATTATGTACAGCAGACTTATCATATATTCTTTCACAAAAGAAGTCAAAGATACTAACCAGCCCATGTAGAGACAAACATTTTCTTTGCAAAGGGAAGTAATACTAACTACAACTCTTTTCTAGCTGCATAAAATCCATTTTCTGGTTATGGCAGCAGATTTCAACAATAATGTAACATTTACAGAAAAAGGTCGAAAATGAACATGTTGCGCCACCCTACAAGAACTTACACGCACAGATAGAACGAAATAGCATTAACTGTACACATTTACTCATCAGCCGCCTTCAGAAAAAGGGAGAAAGAAATGGGGATCTAATGGGTAGTCAATGTTTAAAAGATTTAACTGATTTGTTTAATGGAACGTAAGAATAATTATTTTTAAAAAAATCTTATTTGTATTATTAAAAACAATGAAAAGTTATGAAAATGTATAAACTAATCAGACTTTTCTGATCATATCTATACAAACAAAAAACAAATTAATGAGCTCAAGTTTCTAATTCAGTAAATTGAATTCTAGTCTACATACGTTTCCCCATATTATATTGAAAATGTAAGAACTACCAGTTTTTTAAAAATCATATGCACACTAACAAAACCAAATTAGAGAGCCCTGTCCTTTTGTTAACTCCCATCTTCTATAAATTCTCCTTCAATTACAACTCCTTCAAATGTATAGCAGCTGTTGGAGCTTCTAATAGAAATAAGGATTGTTTTCTTTTCATTAGAGAAGAAAAGAAAAATGGTTGTCAAGCTGTTTGGACCTACCTATGCCTCTTGCAGCAAAAGGGTGCTTGCCAGCCTCATAGAGAAAGATGTTGAGTTTGAAGTTGTGCGCATTGATATAAATAAAGGGGAGCGAAAAAAACAAGGTTCCTGGCCTTACAAGTAGGGAACCTTTCTTATAATATAAAATCATTCTGTTGTTGGTGGTTTTAAAACAGTCCATTTATTTGAATATATTGTCAGTAACTTGTAATTGTATGATTTGTGATGCAGCCATTTGTAAAACTTCCAGCGGTCCAGGATGGGGATCTCCCACTGTTTGGTAATCATGTTAATTGTATATATGTTTATGTGTGGTCTACACTATTGCTTTCATTCCTTTATATACAATTTATATCGATATATTTTCCTCTTCCACATGATATGTGTAATGTTTGTATTCACAACTTATGTGGGTACCTTACATAATTAATTTCCTGTGATACAATTCTTTTATGCATTCAGCATTTAATGGTTACTGCATCTACCATTGATATACTCACTGTATATCTGAATTTAGGTGGTGAAGATCTCAGCTTCTATGAATTGGGCATGTGCAGAATCAAGGGCTATCATTAGGTACTAAGCAGAGAAATATGCATGACAGGGAAATGTTTGCTGGGGGAAAACTCTAGAAGGGAGAGCATTTGTTGAACAATGGCTTGAAGTTGAAGGACAGAACTTCAATCCTCATGTTTATGCATTAGTTTATCAGTTGATCTTGGCCCCAATTTTTAATGAGCCTCAAGACAAGGCTTTGATTGAGAGAAGTGCCCAAAAGCTAGGTGAGGTGTTGGATGTGTATGAAGAGAGGCTGTCAAAGAGCAAGTACTTGGGAGGGGACTTTTACAGCCATGCTGACCTGTCTCATCTTCCATCTATTGAATATATAGTGAACTTTATTGATAAAGGAAACCTGATTAGGAATAGGAAACATGTGAATTCTTGGTGGGAAGATATTTCCACTAGACCTGCCTGGAAGAGGGTATTGGGTATGTGAAATCATGGATCTGATAGAATTTAAGCTTTGTATGTAATAAGCATGGAAGATATGTAATCATATTTAGGTTTATAATAAGGCATGGCAGATTTGCATGGAAGATGTCTTAGAATATCAAGATTTATATGGAATAAGGCATCGTAGATTTTTTTAGAATATTAAGGTGTATATGTAATACAACATGGAAGATTGGTTAGAACAACACTAGAACTGTTAGAAAATATAAATTAGATTTGACTTTTATCTGAGATCATTTTCAAATATTAAGATTTATGTATAATAGTCCTTCTTATTAAATTAAGTGTCCTTTAATAATTTATAGTATAATTTTATTATTTTATAATGTAATTATTTAACTAGTGAACAAAATGTCTTGTACTTTGTGATTAGGTTTTCTAATTTTTTATTTTTTATTTTAGAGTGATAAATTTGTTATTAAATTTTTAACTTTTCAATTTCTTTTAAGATGAAGAGTATTTTGCAATAAAAATGATATACAATCTACATTCACAAATAAGTTATTGAAATAACATATAAATTTGATGATAATCTCAATGCATGTGATAATAATGTCAATGATATTATTGATCATGTTCTTTCCAACATAAATTATAGTAACTATATTTCAACAAAATATAAAGATTTGAAGTAATTTAAATAAAATATCTAGAACAAAAGTAACTAATGCTAATTCATTTGAATTATTTAACAAAATGTACCACCATTACCCGTTTAGAACATGATAACCAAGCATTTATTTTCCACTTCCACATATTCCCCAATAGTTAATCATTAAGTGATGAACGCCTATTAATTTAAAGATAAATGTTAATGGTGGCACAAATGTCAATGGTGGCACAAATCTTGGTTAGGGCATTCTACGGACATAAGGAGCCCTAGAAACGCAAAAATCTTTGAGGTGATGTTGAATGAAGTCAAAACCCCAAAGAAAGTTCCGTACAAAAAGCATAAAGAAGGAAAAATAATTGTTAGACTTTTTTTCTTCAGATTCATTAAAATAGACTGATTTTTTTGCAAATGTTTATTTTTCTTTGGATCGTATTGTAAAATATGCAAAAATAGATAGTGAAAATTTTGCAAAAATCTATTATATTTTTAGATTTTTCAAATTTGATCAATCGTACATTTTGTAGGGCTAAGTTTTGTATCACTGAGGAGTCATGGCCAATTAACTTCACCCTCTGACTGCAAGTTTTAATGGCTGATTTGTGGCAACAAGTGAAAGGGGAGGCAAAGGATAGAAACAATGGATTGGGAAATGGAAGCATCCTCAAAGAAGGGAAGGGAAACCCGGAGGTAGAACAACGGGTAAGATACCACTTCCAAGGTCTCAAATACTATCTCTTTCCCTAAACGATGAAATGTTAAAAGCCATTAGAAATGAAGAGGGAAGATTGAGAAACATGGCTATTTGTTGAGCATTGGAAGGCCAACAGACTTTTGTCTGTTGCCGCCTTGCCCTTTCAACTGCTCAGTTGTGAGCTTATTTATAAGACTCTCCAATTCATTGTAAACATTCAATTTGAGTTAATATGCTTCTTCTACTCTGAGTGTGGATGTAGCCACTATTGTGGTGAACCACGATAAACAAGTGTGTTTTGTGTTTAAATCTTTTCTGCTCTTTTATTCTATGTTCTCTGTTTTCATTTCAAACTCTTCGATTCTACAATTGGTATCAGAGTGAGGTTAATCATTGTTTGAGATTTCAGTGATTGAAATTTTAGAATCATGGAAGATTTAAGGGTTCAGAAATTTTCTGGGAAGAACTACAGGATATGAAAGATTCAAATGAAGTCTTTGTTGGTCAAGCAAGAGCTTTCTTTTGCACTTGAAGGAAAAGAAAAGAAACCAGCCTCCATGAAAGACTAAGATTGGGAGAAGCTTGATGAAAATGTCATGGCAACATTCTTTCTTGCATTAGGTGATAATATATTACATGATGTTGCAGACAAAGCAACAGCATATGCAGATAAATTGGCTTCGACATATGCACAAGCATCCACTGCGAACAAAGTCTTCATCATGAAGAAGTTATACAAGCTTAAGATGAGAGAAGAGTTTAACACCTTGATCGGCCAAGCAAATTCAGTTGGCATGTCACAAGACAATGAGAATAAGGTTGTCCTACTGTTATGTTCTCTTCCTAATAGTTGGGATGGACTTGTGACAGCCATAAGCACTTCAACATCAAGTACCAAGAAGTTGGCCTTTGATGAAGTTTCAGCCACCCTTCTCTCCGACGATTTGAGGAGGAAGAATGATGAAGTTTCAGCCACCCTTATAGATAAGATATTCTGAATAATGCCAACCTTTTCTACAATTTCTAAAGATGTACAAATTAAGTCCTATAATAAATAAATTAAATATTTATGTATTTAAAAAATATCAGATTAAAATTTAATATTATTCTTAAAACTTATCTCGACTTTAAAAGAAATTATAAAATGTTGTAAAAATACTAGCAATAAGATCCGGAATAGATAGTCCTCTTGAAAATAATACTTTGAATTTTAGTAGTAGGATTTCATAAGTTGAGAAGAATATAATTAATAGCACAAAGGAATAAATTTGACAATTTTGAAGATCTAAATATATAAGATCACACAAAATAAGAGATGTTTCCAATTAAGAACTAGTTATCAAGAATTCACATCGCATCCTAAACATTACATGAAATGTAGCCAAACAACATTCTACAAATAATTTATTGACACACATTCAAGTTTGCATCCTAATAAATGTGAAAGGAGTGTGGTGAAATGCAACTAAATAAGTTATTTACATACTTCGAGTTATTTTTATGCGTTAGTTATATGTTAGAGATGATGGTTGGATTTTCTATAAGAACAATTGTTTACTCAATTAAAAGTCTTTACAATGTTGTCGGTTATCAAAGATTATATTACATATTCATGAGGTCAGCGAGCATGTTTCTCGAAAGAAAATATATAATGAAACATAACTTAAAGAGTGAATGTTCCAAATGTGAGTTGGTCACAAGAGAAAAAAGTGTTCATATATATTTTCAAGAATTTTTTTTCTTAAATGCACAAGATATAGAAACAAGTCTTCATGGTTGGATCAATAGTTTAGGATGTGTAAGTTTTCTTGCTTGACATAAATTCAAATTGATATAGTTGATTTTCTGAAAATATACATATTGCAACCACAAAATAAAGTCCAATATTAGAACTACAGTTCTATTCAGGTTTCCATTTGTATTACAAATAGGTGTAATCTTCATTGTACATAATAGAACAAGAAGATAGTAAGAGAACGCCATTTTTTATATGAGTGTTGACCAATATCATTTGTTAGAGTACATGCGCATATTATTTTTAATATATTTTTGAGTCTTTGTAATAAAATAATATTAGAATGGTACACCATCTAATTTGGGTTAATAGTTGCATTAGTTAATTTAACACTACTTATAGGTTTTATTGGAGTAGGTGAATTTGTGAAAATAGGTCTAATCAAAGAACAACTAACTTTAGATGTCTCACCAAACTCAATGATAGAAAAAATATTTTTAAGTAGCATAAGTATGCATTATCACAAGGATGGACACTTGATAAATATAGCTTCATAGATTCTTCTAGTTGGTAGATGAGGGGATAGTGAGAGAGAAATTAAATTCTTGTAGAATCATTGAATCATCAAAGATGCATTGGGAGACACATAAATTCATCTATTCTCAACCACACTTGACTGTATCCCACTCTAGCCAATTACATAAATGTTTATTATTTATTCAATAATATACACTTTATCTTTACTTTTATCACTAATATTTAATAGATTTACAATTGTCCGATTCATTATAAAATTTATCTTAGAAAACCTCCATCTAAGTAAGGAGTTGATGTATACTCAATTAATTAATTTAGGCCAATTAACTTGTCAACCAACTGAAGATTATAGCCGAAGATACATTCAATTTATAGAGATAATAGACTTGGAAAAGAAAGGAGACTAAGAAATGCAAGCCATGGAGTTTCATAATGCTCAAATCAAGTGGTCTCTCTATAGGAAAACTCTAAAAAAAATTAATGAAGACAACCTTATTCTTAAGCGGGATAAGGTGGAAATTACACCAAGAAGGCACATTAAATTTGACTCTATTTAGAGTGGACTATATGATTTTTAGTCACAAAAATAATCCCTTCTAGTTACACAGTATGAACAGCGAGGAATTACCTGCCCCAATCAACAGTATATATATCTTAAGAACTATTCGTAGGGTTTCATTTAATAATTGTAAATAATAGGATACATTTTCCATGTCAAATAAGTGTTGTTTCACCTTTCTTTAGTTTGTTATTTTCCCAGTTTATTGATCCATAAGTAGTTCGATGATGATTGTGAGTCCCTCCCCTAGGTATTTTGCTATTGTCTTTATTTTTGTTGACTCCTTAAGTGTCAGTGTAGTTTTCCTTGAGTCATATATTTTTTTCAAATTATTTTAGATATTCCATGACTTTGTGTCTAATAAGTAATTTTAATAGTGTTTGTCTTCAATTTTCAGAAAGCACAAATCCTATAGAGGTCATCAAATATGTTAATACTTTTATCCATGTTCATGCCTTAGCCAAAAACCCATATTGAATAAGTAAAATATGACTAAACATGTGTTTCAGGATTTAGAGGTTTCATGTTCATGCATGTTTTATACATTCATGTGTTACCATTTCATATCATTCTTCAATATAAATGTATCAAGCTTCATTTTTTGCTACATTATTTTTTCTAATCTATCTTTGACAAGACTCACACCTAATCATCTACCCACAAACCCCATTTGCATACTAAAAAAATATTAAGTCATGAGCATCAAATATTATGTCATCACTTTTTCATTTACCTCCATAACCATTCAAAAGAATTGTTAATCCTACCTTTTTTCAGATCATCACTGCTATATTATATTTATACCACCTTGTCAATTGAGCACAAAATTGTGTGTCAACTCAATTTTTACTCCTAAAAGTTCTTGGTATGGTAAGAAATGCCAATCAAAAGTAAAATGAATAACAAGTATTGCAAAGTAAGAGATTTTAAGTGTTCAAAGAACCTTGAGAACCTTAGATAGTTCCTAATCAAGATGAAAGTACCAACAAACTATGAACCATCTAAATAAAGACAAATGCAACAAACTATGAACCATCTAAATAAAGATAAATTCATGAATTTAAGATGGTGAAGCAAGAGAAAAAGAGAAGAAGGAAAAAACAAGAAATAAAAGACAAATTCCTAAAAATTTAAAACATCATTATTAATGATAATAGTTGTTTGATGTTGACAATAGAATAGAAGGAAAAATAGTAAAAAAAGGAGAAAAATATGAAAAAAAAAGAAAGAACACACAAGAAAAAGAAAAGAGAAAGAGCAAAAGACAGAATAAAAGACAAAAACTAAAATCATTGTTTTTTTTTTCTAAAAGAGGCATAAGTCCCACAAGCAAGCGATAGGGAAAGAATACAAAAAAACTGCCAAAAGAAGAAATTAAAGGTTTCACACGTTCTACGGACCCTAAAACCCACAACTAGTTAAGTTCACTCTGAAGGCCCCATGTTTCCTCCAGATCAACTGCAGGTCACTGACAAGCATTCAACATGTTCGTTATGGCAATCTTCAATTCTTGATTACCGACATAGTTCCAGGCATGTGCTACATTGTTATTTTTCATGCAATGCACCTCTCTCACGAAGAGTTCACGCTACAACTTCTGAATCAATGGTGTGGCAGGTGGATCATTCATTATTACAATTTGACTGTTATATTGAGCTCGGAATGAGAAGCATGCTGACGATGATGTCTAGATTTCATGTAAGGTTGCATTCATCCCTTTAAAAGAGGAAACGAGCCTATTTTGAAGGGGTTCCTCAAGAATTCAAATCATCTGTCACACTTTGAGCAGAGTTTTTTCTAGATCCATTTTGTACAGGCTTGTATTTTTTTGTGTATAATGCCTTTTTGTCAATAAAGAGATAACTAGTTTTTTTATCAAAGCTGTGCATTGTGCATTGTCGTGTATGATTGATCATTTTAGTGATACAAAAACATTCTTCAATTTGTTTATTTCATTCTCGTTTCCCTCATAAAATAGGACATTAACCTTTTGCAGGCCATAGTCTGTGTTCATCAAATTTACGCAGGTTTCAGATGTAAAAATATCTTCCTCCAAACGAGATTGCAATTTTTCGCTAACAGAGAATACGACGGAGCGCTCTGAGGAAGTTGAAGGATTCCCTGCAACTGCTTCCACTTTTGTGCCTCTTTCTTCGTTACTTTCGTGACTGTGGTTTTTAATTTTTATATCTCAGCGATTTTGGCCTTGTTTTTTTTATTATCCTGGTGTATTCATGGGCAGTGTCTTTCCTGCCACCCGCATTTAATAGATCTAGAGTCCAGGCTTTAATGTATATACTGAAAGCTTGGCGAACATCCCACTAAGATTATGAGCAATCTAAAACAGTTCGCTTCGCAAAAATACAGGGATTTTTTTAATAAATTTTTATTTTGTTTTTTATTATAAAATATGCAGATTATGAAAAATAGATGGTGATAATGATCATGAAAAACAAATAGTGAATATTTTGCAAAAATCTATTGTATTTTCTATTTTTTGAAATTTGATCAATAATACATTTTATAGAAGCCAGTTAACTTCGCCCTCCTAACTGCAAGTTTTAATTGCTTATTCATGGCAACAAGTGAAAAGGGTAGGCGGAGGATCGAAACGATGGATGGGAAATGGAGGCATCCTCAAAGATGGGAAACCCGGAGGTAGAGCAACGGGTAAGATACCGCTTCCTGGATCTAAAAAAATAACTCTTTTTGTAAATGATGAAATGTTAAAAGCCGTTAGAAATGTAGAGGGGAAGATTTAGAAATATGGCTATTCTCTTTGTTAGTATGGATCTCAATTCATTGTCTTCAAGAAATTTTGTTTATACGTTAACTTTTGTTGAATGATGTATCAAGGATTGTTTGTGGTTGTATTTAAATCACATTCTGTGCAGGAGGGTTTTAAAACAAAGGTTTTTTTTGGGATGTTGGCCAAACTCTGTTTAGGACTTTTGCATGGACTCCCAAAGGGAACTTAGATTACGTCCTGGCTAAGTCTTCCCTGAACTGAATGGAAATAAAAAATGTACCCACGGAATTTTGGTGTTTCCTCCCCCAAATTTTAAAACCATTGGGCAATGTGCTTCAAATCGAAGAATCGAGGGTTACACTTCCTCATTTGAATGCAAGAGTTTTGATTGCCCTTGATTGCAATTCTGAGATACCTTATAAGATTGAGAATGATTTTGAACTTCTTGGTAATCTGCATGCTTGCTTAACTGTAAAAAGAATGCCCATCAATTAAGACTTCATGTATGGGGGTTGTTAATTCTAAACAGGTTCTGATAATCTGGAGGTGCCTCATCCATCCATGGCTATGACTAATGCCCACAACTTGGCTAAGGAAAGCTGATAGCAATAAAGAAGATAAGGGAAGAAACCCTGCCACTTTTATTGAAGAAAACCATATTTTGTCTCAATCAGTTAAAAATAGAGTGGAGGATGCCTCCCCAAGATACAATATCTCTCTCGCAATATCAATTAATAATAGAAGAGGTGGTCGTTATCCGTGCAAGTGTTCCTTCTAGTTCTGAGACAGGGCCCTCCCTTCAACCACTTGTCAATTTAGCCTAGTGCCAAAGACATGACTCGACACCCTATGCCATGGAGACTAATCTCATTCCTAGGGGTGACGGATTTGGTAAGGAAATTCTTATGAAACTGATATAAATATAAATAACATTGCTGCGTATTGAAGAAAGACAATGCCATTCCTTAAGACTTCTGTTGTTTTGTTTTCGTTCTGTCGCGGCTCTAATTTTTGTTGAAAATATTATTTACAGCAGACTTATTATATATTCTTTCACAGAAGAAGTCAAAGATACTAACAAGTCCATGTAGAAACAAACATTTTCGTTGCAAAGGGAAGCAATACTAACTACAACTCTTTTCTAGCTGCATAAAATCCATTTTCTGGTTATGGCAGCAGATTTCAACAATAATGTAACATTTACAGAACAAGGTAAAAAATGAACATGTTGCGCCACCCTACAAGAACTTACACGCACAGATAGAACGAAATAGCATTAAGTGTACACATTTACTCATCAGCTGCCTTCAGAAAAAAGCGAGAAAGAAATGGGGATCTAATGGGTAGTCAATTTTTAAAAGATTTAACTGATTTGTTTAATGGAACGTAAGAATAATTATTTTTAAGAAAATCTTATTTGTATTATTAAAAACAATGAAAAGTTATGAAAATATATAAACTAATCAGTTTTTTCTGTTCATATGTATACCAACAAAAATCAAATTAATGAGCTCAAGTTTTTAATTCAATAAATCGAATTCTCTACATACGTTGCCCCATATTATATTGAAAATGTAAGAACTACCAATTTTTTTAAAATCATATGTACACTAACAAAGTCAAATTAGAGAGCCCAATTCTTTTGTTAGCTCCCATCTTCTATAAATATTTCCCCATCAACTTCGTCAAATTTATAGCACCTCTTGGAGCTTCTGATAGGAAAAAGGATTGATTTATTTTCATTAGAGAAGGAAAGCAAAATGGTTGTCAAGCTGTTTGGGCCTACCTATTCCTCCTGCAGCGAAAGGGTGCTTGTATGCCTCATAGAGAAAGATTTTGAGTTTGAAGTTGTGCCCATTGATATAAATAAAGGGGAGTAAAAAAAACCAGAGTTCCTGGCCTTACAAGTAGGGGACCTTTCTTATAATATAAAATCATTCTGTTGTTGGCGGTTTTAAAACAGTCCATTTATTTGAATATATTGTCACTAACTTGTATTTGTATGATGCGTGATGCAGCCACATGGAAAAGTTCCAACGGTCCAGGATGGGGATCTCACACTGTTTGGTAATCATGTTAATTGTATATATGTTTATGGGTAGTCTACATTATTGCTTTCATTCTGTTATATTCAATTTATATAGATAGTTATCTTCTTCCACGTGATATGTGTAATGTTTGTTTTCAAAACTTATGTGGGTACTTTACACAGTTACTTTCCTGTGATACAATTACTGTATGCGTTTAACATTTAATGGTAACTGCATCCACCATTGATATAATCACTGTATATCTGAATTTGGGTAATGAAGATCTCAGCTTCTATGAATTGGGTATGTGCAGAATCAAGGGCCGTGATAAGGTACTATGCAGAGAAATATGCAGGACAGGGGAATTGTTTGCCGGGCAAGATTTTGAGAGAGCATTTGTTGAACAATGGCTTGAAGTTGAAGGACAGAACTTTAATCCTCGTGTTTATGCATTAGTTTATCAGCTGATCTTGGCCCCAATTTTTAATGAGCCTGAGGAAAAGGCTTTGATTGAGAGCAGTGCCCAAAAGCTAGGTGAGGTTTTGGATGTGTATGAAGAGAGGCTGTCAAAGAGCAATTACTTGGGAGGGGACTTTTACAGCCTTGCTGACCTGTCTCATCTTCCATCTACTAAATATATAGTGAACACTATTGATAAAGGAAACCTGATTAGGAATAAGAAACATGTGAATTCTTGGTGGGAAGATATTTCCACTAGACCAGCCTGGAAGAGGGTATTGATTATGTGAAATCATGTATCTGATAGAATTTAAGCTTTGTATGTAATAAAGTATGGAAGACCTGTAATCATATTTAGGTTTATAATTGTGGATAAGTGATGCTGGAAAAATTATTTTTTAAGAGTTTTTAGTTAGTTTTATTTGTTTTTATAGAAATAAAGAATGTGCAAAGATTTGCATATTTATATTTAGAATTTAGTTTTTTTAGTTTTATTTCTTAGCAAATAAAATATGTCTAGATACATGCGTATCCAGTTTTCTTTCCTATTTTTTCTATGGCTATGAATTTTATATATTCAGTCATTTATAATATGTTTTATATAGAGCTGCAATAAAAGTTGTTTTTCAGAATTTCTTCTTTTGTAAAATCTTCATTTTCTATCACATTAGGATTGTGAAGCTTTCAGCATGGCAAATAATTTATAAATTCCAGAATTTGATGGAGTTGATTACCAATATTGGTCAATCAAGATGAAGACCTCTTTGATAGGAAAAGATTTTTGGGAGATCGTTGAATCAAGATATGAAGTACCTGAGAATTGGGATTATCTCACACCTAATGAGAAGAGATTGAAGAAGGAAGTTGAGAAGAAGAATACAATGGCTCTTGAGAAGAGTTTGTTTCCTAGAATTGCTGATGCACAGACAGCAAAAGATACCTGGAAGACTCTAAAAAATGCTTACAATGGCAACGATCAGATCAAGGTTGTGAAGCTACAAACATTGAAAAGAGAATATGAGAATTTGAAGATGAAGGAAGGTGAGAATGTGGGAGATTTTTGTGTAAGAGTCAAGGATGTGGTTCATAAAATGGCCACTTTGGGTGAACCTATGAGCCAAGAGCATGTGATATAAAAGGTATTGAGATCTCTAACCCCAAAATAGAATACTGTAGCAATTATTATGGAAGAAAGCAAAAATTTAGCCACCTTGGAGTATGATGAGCTAGTTGGATCTCTCATATCACATGAGGATAGAATAAGGGACACTTCTACTAGCATTAGTGAGAAGACTTTTGCTTCCCAATTGCAAATTTTAAAGAATGATGGTGCTAGCAGCAACAATAACAACCACAGAGGTTCAAGAAGGGGTCAAAATTAGAACTTTTCAAGAGGAACTAGAGGAAGAGGAGGTGCTCAAGGAGAAAGAGGCTGAGGTAGATTTGATAAAAGAAACATTCAATGTTACCATTGTAATCGGCATGGACACTATGAGAAAGAGTGTAGGTTGAAATCAGGTAACAATAATGCAAATTATGCTCAACAAGATGAAGATCCTTCCTTAGGTAATTTATTCTTGTGTTATGGCAAAGCTGAAAATAATATGAGTGATGTTTGGTATTTGGATTCTGGCTGCTCTAACCATATGTCTGGTAACAAAGATATTTTTTCAAAGCTTGATGATGGCTATAGATCCAATATTACTCTTGCTAATAATAATATGGTGGAGGTTGCCGCCAAAGGAGCCATGGAAGTTCAGACAAAAGAAGGTATGAAAAGTGTTCAAGATATCTATTATACTCCAAAATTGAAGCATAATTTATTGAGTGTTGGGTAGCTATGTGAGAAGAATTATAGAGTTGTATTTGAAATTATGAAATGTACTATCTATGATAAGAATCGAGGCAATAAAGTGATTACAGTTGTTCCTATGACAAAGAATAGGATGTTTCCCTTAAAGTTTGGTGAAAATAACAATCAGCTTGTGAATATGGCTTATGAGGATAAAAGTTGGTTGTGGCATCTTAGGTATGGTCATTTGAATTTTCATAGTTTGAAGATTCTAACATCAAATGCATTGGTTCTTGAATTGCCTAAGGTTGAAGAACACAACAAAATTTGTGAAGGATGTGCAAAAGGGAAGCATGCAAGAGAATCATTTCCAAAAGGAAATGCATGGAGGGCTCATCACCCATTTCAGCTTATTCATTCTGATATTTGTGGTCCTATGCAAACACAAAGTTTGGGTAAGTCATCATATTTTATCACTTTTATTGATGATTACTCATGCATGTGTTGGGTTTATTTTTTGAAGACTAAGGATGAAGCCCTTAATACATTCAAGAGGTTTAAAGCCCGTGTAGAGAATGAGAAAGGAAATACAATCAAATGTGTAGAGAATGAGAAAGGAAATACAAGATGACTCCCTATGAAGCATGGTATGAGAAAAGGCCTAATGTAAATCATTTTAAAGCTTTTGGTTGCTTGGCTTATGTTCATATACCTGATCAAAATAGACAAAAGTTAGATGCTAAAAGTGAACCATGCATTTTTGTGGGTTATAGTGAGGAGAGAAAAGCTTATAGATTATATAATCCGGTTACTAATAAGATTCTTGTCTCAAGAGATGTGATTTTTGATAAGGGGGAGTTTATGGTCATCAAAAAGGCCATGTTGAAAAGCCAAAATATATTTTGGATGATGATATTATTGATAATAATGATCATGAGCAGCCAACTAATGGTTCTTTTTCAAGATCTCCTAGTCCACCAAGTAGTCCCTCATCAAATTCAAGTGCAAGTTCATCCCCAAGTCCAAGTTCTACAAGAAGGGTAAGAAGATTAAGTGATATTTATCAGAGAAGTCAAAATCAAGAACATGAAGAAGATCCAATAGGTGAGACAGTAAATTTTGCATTACTTGTTAAAGCTGATTTTGAGCCATCATGTTTTGAAGATGCATGTACTAATGAGGTTTGGATGCAAGCAATGAATGAAGAGATGGATTCCATTGATAGGAATGGGACATGGGAGCTTGTAGAGCTTCTACATGAGAAGAAGAAGATTGGCACGAAATGGGTATACAAGATCAAATATAACAGTGATGGGAGTGTGGAAAGATAAAAGGCAAGATTGGTTGCTAAAGGTTTCACTCAAAGGTATGGTATTGATTATGAAGAAATTTTTACACCAGTAACAAGACAAGAGACTATTATAATGCTTATTTCACTTGCAGCTCAAAAGAAATGGACTATTCATCACATAGATGTGAAAAGTGCCTTTCTAAATGGGTACTTAAAAGAGGAAGTATATGTGGGACAGCCACAAGGTTTTGAAGTTAAAGGAAAAGAATATCATGTTTATAAGGTAAAGAAGGCTTTGTATGGCCTCAAGCAAGCTCCACGTGCATGGTATACAAGGATTGATGGATATTTTCAGCAGAATGGCTTTCAAAGAAGTAAGAGTGAACCTACCCTTTATTATAAGGAAGAAGGTAATGATAATATCATTGTGAGTTTGTATGTTGATGATTTGTTATATATGGGTAGTTGTTCTAAGATGAAAGAGGAATTCAAAGTTGATATGATGAATGAAATTGAAATGAAAGATTTGGGTCTCATGAAGTATTTTTTGGGAATGGAGGTTTATCAACGTGAAAATAAAATTTTTGTTTGTCAAACAAAGTATGCAAAGGATATGCTAAATAAATTTGATATGGCTGATTGTAAACCTCTTTCTACTCCAATTGCTCATGAAGTTGTATTATGTAGAGATGATGGTGCTGATATTGTTGATGAGACATCATATAGAAGTATTGTTGGTAGTTTGATATTTTGAACTCACACAAGGCCTGATATTGCTTACTCAGTTCCATTGGTTTCAAGGTATATGAAAAATCCATTAGAAGAACATATGAAGGCAGCTAAGAGAATTTTGAGGTATGTGAAAAACACTCTCGATTTGGAATTCACTATTCTTCTAAAAAATTTGAGCTTGTTGGCTTTAGTGATTTCGATTGGGGAGGTAGTTTGGATGACTGAAAATCTACATCTAGTAATTGTTTTTCTTTGGGCTTTGGTTTAATCACATGGAGTTAAAAGAAGCAACGTATGGTTTCTCTCTCTTCTATAGAAGCAGAATATGTTGCAGTCACTTCAGCAGGCACACAATCTTTATGGCTTAGAAAGCTTCATGAAGAAATTGGTGAAATTCAGGTTTAACCTATTGTGATTTTTTGTGACAACATTAGTGCCATTAAATTGGCCAAGAATCTAGTTCATCATATTAGGACCAAACACTTTGATTTGAAATAACACTTCATTACAGATTTGGTACAAAAGAATGCAATTGAATTGAAATACATCAATACAAAGGCACAAATAGCAGATATCTTCATGAAGGTGGTTGCAAAGGATCATTTTTTTTCACTCAGAGATTGAATTGTTAGCCCTCTCAACATCATGGGGGAGTATGTGGATAAGTGATGCCAGAAAAAATGTTTTTTGAAGAGTTTTTAGTTAGTTTTATTTGTTTTTATAGAAATAAGGAATGTGCAAAAATTTGCATATTTATATTTAGAATTTAGTATTTTTAGTTTTATTCCTTAGCAAACATGCGTATCTAGTTTTCTTTCCTATTTTTCATATGGCTATGAATTCTATATATTAAGCCATTTGTAATATTTTTTATATAGAGTTGCAATAAAAGTTATTTTTCAGAATTTCTTCTTCTGTAAAATCTTCAATAATAAGGCATGACAGATTTGCATCGAAGATGTCTTAGAATATCAAGATTTATATGGAATAAGGCATGGTAGATTTGTTAGAATATTAAGGTGTACATGTAATACAACATGGAAGATCTGTTCAAACAATACCAGAACTGTTAGGAAATACAGATTAGATTTGACTTTTTATCTGAGATCATGTTTAAATATTGAGATTTATGTATAATAGTCTTTGTCATTAACATAAGTGTCTTTGATAATGTATAATACAGATAAGTATTTTTTTAGATAGGATGAAACAAAGTATCTTGTAGTTTGGAATTAAGTTTTCTAGTTTTTTATTTTTTATTTTAGAGTGATAAATTTGTTATTAAATTTTTAACTTTTCAATTTATTTTAAGTTGAAGAATCTTTTAAAATAGAAATTATACACAATTTACATATACAAATAAATTATTAGAATAACATATAAATTTGATGATAATGTCAACTATATTATTGATCATATTCTTTCTAACATAAATTATATAAACTATATTTCAACAAAGTATGAAAAAAGATTTAAAATAATTTAAATAAAATATTTAGAACAAAAGCAATTAATACTAATTTGTTTTAATTATTTAACAAAATGTACCACCATTACATGTTTAGAACATGATAACCAAGCATTTATTTTACACTTCCACAGATTCCCCGATAGTTAAGCATTAAGTGATGAACGACTAAGCATGTTTAATTTAAAGATAAATGTCAATGGTGGCACAAATTTATGAAAGTCTCGTGACCATGTGGTTAAACCGAGGCATGTCTGAAATATAATTGTCCATCGTGCATATACACAAATGTATATATTTATTTTACTCTACCGTTTAGTTTAGGTAGTCCGTTTTCCCAGAAATTCGCTCATAATAAAGCAATTAGTTAATGCCTGGACATGACTAATTTTGTATTTTGAATTTAAATACTAATTTTAAAACATGGTGGTGGATTAATTTTGTATTTGCTTTTTTAAATAATATTTTTCATCAATGGTAGTGGATTAATTTTGTATTTATTTTTTTTAAATAATATTTTTCATCTAATTATAAGGTAGTTTTTTTTTTTAAAAAAGCAATTAATGCTAAATTTTCTGTTTGTAACAACCAATCAATATGAACTAAATAACCAATCCTACATTTGAGTGTGCCTACACAATCTCATTCAATATTTATTTTTATAATTTTAGGCAATACTATTAGATGTTCTAAATCTATTATTTGTTAGTTGGTCAAAACTTTTAATTAAGGCTTAAATCTATTATTTTCATAATTTTAGACAATACTAATAGATGACTCTAAATCTATTATTTGTTAGTTGGTCAAAATGTTTAATTGAGATTTAAATTTATTATTTTCATAATTTTAGACAATACTGTTAGATCTTCTAGATCTATTATTCATTAGTTGGTCAAAACGTTTAATTGAGGCTTAAATTTATGGCAAGGGCTAAGCTCCCTAAAAAAATGCATATCAAAAAATGTCAAACTTTTTTTAGATTCCCGAAAATACATTTTTTTTGCAATTTTTCTGTCATTTTGGATCATAAAATATGCAGATCATGAAGAAAGATGCTGAAAATTTCACAAAAAATCTGTTGTGTTTTCTGATTTTTGAAATTTTGTCAATAGTACATTTTGCTTAACAACGACTTCAATTTATTAAACCTACAGCATCAATATGATGGTCCTGTCAACCATTGCACTTGCAAACTGGCAACAAGAATTTCTGAGCTCTGTTGCCCTTAAACATGTTGCATTAGCAGTATAGCACATTAGAAAGCATTCACATCTTTAAGTAAATTAAAACTCTTAAGAATCTGTAATGCATCATCATTTTCAATTTTATAAATCAGCAACACAGACTAGAACAAACAGTTGAAAGAGAATAAATCACATGATCCTTGGTTTCACATAGCCAAAACCTTTTCCCATGCAGATCTGGATGAAATAACTTCCCACCATGCATTCACATGTCTCCTATCCCTAATCAGATACCCCTTATCAGTAACATTCGCTATATATTCAATATATGGAAGATTGTCAGATCAGCAAGGCTATAAAAATCCCCTGCCAAGTACTTGTTCTTTGACAACCTCTCCTCATACACATCTAACACTTCCCCCAACTTTTGCACGCTGCTCTCAATAACGGCCTTGTCTTGAGGCTTATTAATCCTTGGGGCATAGATAAGCTGATAACGTAATGCATAAACATGAGGATTAAAGTTCTGTCCTTCAACTTCAAGCCATTGTTCAACCAATGCTCTCTCCTCCAAAGTCTTACCAAGCAGACAAGTCCCCTGTCCAGCATATTTCTCTGCATAGTACCTTATAATAGCCCTTGACTCTACACATACCCAAATCAGATCTCCTTGTATACATTGATTATAACAATGATAGATGCACTAACCAGTAGATTTTTCAGCACATAAAATAAAAATGTATCACAGAAAAGTAATTATGTAAGGCTACCCACATGAGCTTTGAATACAAGTATTAAACACATCACATGGAAGAGGATTATCTATCTATATAGAGTCAATTGTGTCAAATTGAAAGCAATAGTGTAGACTACCCATAAACATAAATATAATCAACATGAATACCAAACAGTGTGAGACTTCCATCCTGGACAACTGGAACTTTTCCAAATGGCTGCATAATACAAATACAAGTTACTAACAATGTATAACCCTATAAATGGCCTATTTTTGAAACCAACAAAGAAAAATTATAATACAAAGGAAGTTCCCTACTTGTAAGGCCAGGAAGCCTGGTTTTCTATGGTCCCCTTTCAATAGATCAAGAGGCACAATTTCAAACTCAACATCTTTCTCTATAAGGCATACAAGCACCCTTCCGCTGCTGGAGACATAGGCAGGTCCAAGCAGCTAGAAAACTATCCTTTCTCAGATCAGAAGCTGCTATGCATTTTAGAGAGTTGTGATGGAGAGCTATTTATAGATAATTGGGCTCTCTAATGTGGTTTATGTTAGTGTGGATATGAATAATTTAGTTTGGTTTTGCTTGTACGGATATGAACAAATGAAATTATGTTAGTTTATATATTTCCATAACTTTCCTTATATAATGAAACAATGCTTTAACTAATTCAATATATTTGCACTGAGTTCTACAATGATGATACAAACGATTAATTGAAATGATAAAAATATAAAATAAAAATTAAGGTGTTATACGATGGGAATGCATGTTCATTTTCAATTGATAAAGTTCTTCTGGCCTTTTTCTTGAAATGCTACACCACTCTTGAAAACCACCGGCATATATAGAAAACAGATTTTATGCAGGCATTGAAAGATTTCAGTCGAGTGATTGATTTGCATTGTACTTGTTTATTTTGCACAGAACAAATTGTTTACAAATTTGTACATTAAAATCAATAAGGGTAGGCCCAATGCCAGTAGATTTTCTCAATATAGTATTTTACTTAGAGGTAAATTAATTTTTTTCCATTTGTGAATGACCGCGATGATCTTGTTAAATGTTTCTTATAAGAATTAGATAGATTGAAGTTAAGTGGAATCTATGCTTTAAATCAACTGTGTTATATTAGCTAAGATTTGAAAGAAAAAAGAGATACTCAAATTTTAATTTTAATCAATAGGTCTGCTTGATAGAACAGATTGTGAACCCGTAAAGATGTCATCTGATATAAATAATCAGAGAATACCAATGAATTTCTGAGATTTTGTAGTCTTCGTTTGGAAAAAGGAAAAAAGAACGGCTTAAACATTATTTGTAGAAGGACAAATAAATTAAAACATGATGAAATGTGCTAATCGTCTTAGAAATGTCATCTTGTTTAGAGGAAAAAGGATTAAGTGATTGAAGATTGTAGTAGTGATAAGGCTCTGAAATTTCGATTCATTCTAATGAGATAGATTCTCTTTCAAGATAGAAAGATATAATTAGAATTTTTGTCAAGGAAAAAAATCTAGAGTTGGTAAATTTGTACAGTGAGAAGTACAAATCTTTAGAGCAGTTTGGCTGTAAACTATCTTGATTATGAATTTGTTAATCAATTTGTATTTTGTAAGGAGTGGTTGCTTTTGTTGAACTTTTGTACTTTCATTTTAAAAAAAATCTATTTACTTTAATTAAAAGGTTGAAACAAATTATAAAATGAAATAATTTCTTCTAGATTATATTTTCAATTTTGGGGATGTTGATATTTGCAAATGTCTCAATTTTCTTCTTTATAGAGGTGCTTTCCCATTTTCTAGACATGTTATGAGAAATAGATGTAGACATCCTTTGCCTAAAATTTGAAGGAAAGGTAGTTGTCCTAGAGAATTTTAAATATAAACATTGATGGTTCATTACGTGGGCATCTTGGTCATGCTGGCATTCGAGGGGTTGGCCATGATAGCTCTGGTGATATTCAGTTTATTATTTCTGATTATAAAGGCCTTCATACGAAAAAATTTAATGGAGGCTTTGATGCAGGAGCATCCTGGGTGTAAGAGCAATCTTGCATCACCAAAAAAAAAAAATATTTTTGGTTTTGTTTTCAATAAGGGCTATCTTGTGCGGAGCTGCTATTTATGGAAACTTACTATTTTTAGTAAGTTGGTCATATGATCTCGGAATATTCTGATTTCACAAGTGGAAGTTCATTTTGGTCGTATCAGCCTGTCAGTAAAGTTTCATTGCCGGATCAAGTCTAGTTTTGAAGATATTAAAAAATTTCGGTATTGGAAATAGGGTACAGAAACTTTGAACTCAGTTTTGAAGGCTTTAGAGGCCCTGGATGAGGTCGAAATTTTGGCCATGTGAAATTTGACGTTGTAGAGAACTTCACGCCCTTTCCGAAATGGGGTCATAATAGTCAATTGGGTCAACGAGTGATGACTTGTGGTCTCCAGAAGTTGGGCCACCTAAAATGGCGGAAAATAAATTTCTTTCAAAATTTTTGTTTGGGTTTCAAAAGTTGTTTTGAGCCGACTTTGATGTAATAAATTGAAAAATAAAATAATTCTAAGTTTGGTCGCCCCTAAAGGCTAAATTTTTGGAACCTTCTCGGGCGGTGGAAATTGCCTATATAAAGAAGGTCCGTAGTGTTGTCTTAGGCAGTTCGGGACAGTTCTGGGTATTGATTCGAAGCTTTGTCCTACATAATATTGTAAGGGAATGCCCATGTGGCTTTGCATATTGTAATTCTGAAAGTTTGTAATTCCACATTTGTGGAGATAATAAGAAGCCCATTTTCTGTTCTTGCATATTGTTGTTGTTTCTCTGTTTTTGTTATGTGTTTTTGGTATTAAGGGGAGCACCCTTCATCATGCTTTAACCATCTTGTATGCTGTTGAGCATAGTTGTGTTCTTGACTTGGAAAAAGATTATTTGGAGTGTCACTTTCATGGGGTGGTAACTTTGCTAACTAGCCAGTAGCTTGATGTTGTTAGCTTTTGTTATTAGACAAATTCTTTGGTTGTGTGGCTCTTTTGAATATGTTTCTTTTGGACATATTTCTAGGGACTGAATTGTGTAGCCGACTGTTTGGCCAAATGGACTTGTTATCAAATGCATGCTTGGAATATAGTAGTCAAGAATATGCCTCCTGAAATGTCTCATATGCTAGATCAGTGGATAGTGACAGATTTCTATAATGCTCTTTCTGTGATGAGTAACCTGTCCTTTTTTTTTTGTATCTTTCTTGTAATTGGAAAAATTATTACCCCTCTTTTAATTTACTGTTATTAACTACTGACTTCTAAAGCTAATAATAGATTTAATCTAAGCTTTCTAAAGATAATTAAATAGAAATATTTAAAAAATAAAAGAATTTGAACCTCCATCCACACCAACTCCTCATCAAAACTTATAAATTTATCTTAATTTATTTTCATAATGAACTCTTTCCTGTTATACTCAAATGACAAGTATAAAACTGTTAAATAATACATACAAGATAAATTAGACTTATCAGACTTATCACTTTGACTAGCAAACAGGGATAAGAAACATCAACATGTAATAAATGATGTGTAACTGGCCACTAGCCAGTATGATATTCCAATATCTTAGGTAAACCATAAAATCATCGTAAAAGTTTAGTTGCGTGTGTATAAACCACAGTAATGATCCTACTTAAGTTTGAGTTATTATCCAACAGTAATGATCCAACAAAAATGCTTGTTTAGACATGTCAAATAATATACAATAATAAGTCTGCTGTAATTAAAATAGTCAAGAAAAAATAGAATTAAAAAACCACAGAAATCCTTAATAATATGAACCAATAATGTATTAGTCCAATAGGGCCGCATCTTTCTTCAATTGGCAGCAAGCATATTTATATTTAAATCAGCTTTAGCAAGATTTACAAGGATCTAGAGACTTTTTCAGCATTCTATGAATTTCTATATCCATTTGCACGTAATGATGGGACGTTATCAATTTCCTACATTTTGGAAGTTCCTGAGCTTATGGAATTTTGGTTAAAATTATTTTTTAACATTGATCGGTGAAAAACTAAAAAAGTTAAAATAGAAAACTAAAATAATGGAGAGGACAATGTTATATTTGTTTTTCTTTAATGTTTATTTTTATCATTCAAGTATTCTCCACAAATATATCAGTAAGCTAATTGGTAGATTGACAGGTTTTATTTAATAAGATCTGAAATTGTCACAAAATAAAATAGTAGCAAAGTATTGTACAAGAACGTGTTCAAGAATTTGTTTTTAATCTAAGCCTTGTACTTTATTGTCATATAGTTTGTCTTATAGGAAGACAAATAAGCAGTTCCTTTTCTTTTGGCCACTCCATGTAATGTGACTTAGTCCAAGGTAAAAGTAGAACGACAAATTGATTCCCTTTCATTTATATCACCACTCAATTTGAATTTGTATAACATTTCAAAGAACTTGGATATTTGAATGCAAAATAGTTGACTAAGTGAATTGCGCCACAAATATATCATATATATTATATAATGCCTAAAGAGATTCTTTAAGACCATATGAAAATTTCTTCAACTTAGAAAGCTGATATTCATTACTTTTTTCAAAGTAATTATTCGGTTGTGACATATGAATTGTAGGAGTAGATAGGCTCCTCAAAAATGACAAGAATTCATTATAGACGAAATTGCTTCTATGCGGGATAATGGAAAATTAACTCGCAAAATAATGCACTCCATGATAATGGTTGAATATGAAAACAAATATACAAGCCGCGTTGCTTATAGAGATTTGATATGTGGTAGGGTTACATAAGATATTAACATGTGTCTAGATCCTATGCAACAAGACAAAATGCCCTTGATACAAATATTAAATGCCAACATGAAAAGAAGTAAATAATGATAGATGACCCCATTATATGAAAACTTATAGAATGTGCATTGTAGGGAGTGAAATTATTATGAAAATTGTTGTTCAAAAATTTGTTAGTTGCCACTTGGACTTGACCTTATTTCCCTCCTTTTGATGATAAGGTGGCTAGGAATTGAGGTCTTCCAAATTCTATGCTAGATTTGATAACTCTAGAAGATGAAGAGAATGAACACAATGTAGCACCCCCAAAACTTGTGCTTGTACAAGTTGAATTTTGATGGCGACACAATGATAAACTAGGACAAAATGGTAGCAGGTATAGTGATAAGATCAAGCTCTAGAGAACTTTTGGATATTTGTACAAGTAATCTTGTTGTAAGCACTAATGATCATGTGGACGAGATGACTATTCTTTGAGGTGTTAAGAATGCCCTTTCTATAGGTATTAGAATGTTATCTATAGAGGGGAAATCTAAGCTTATTGTGGATGTTATTAAAGGCCTTAATAGGCTTGGCAAGTTTATTGAAAGGATTATTATGAACATTCAAAAACACCTTTTGGGGATGGGTGTTTTTTAGATTGGTCACGTATATAGGGATGCAAGTAAAGTGGGTAAAGATATGACTTCCTTGGGGTTGAAAAGTGAACATATCATATGCTAGCAAAAAAAATGACATTTTAGTACATGTCCAAACACTCCTAGTACCTGAGAGAGCACAAAAAATCACCATATAGAATAAAGACAAATAAGGGCTTATGATTTTTGGTACTCTTCTCTAAATAATCTTTGTTTTGTGGATTGGGAGAGATAACGAGCACTTGACAAGAAAATATTCAAATTTTAAGTGGTTAGGAAGAACTAATGGCAAGTTAGAGGGTAGGGAAAATGACAAAGACTAGCAACATGTGTCCAAATACATGTGTGGCCATCTATAGGACTATAGTGTTGACACGGTTATCAAGTGATAGTAGTGGCCACATGGGGACTCTGGAAGATAATTTAGTGATATGATGGGAATCTTGTGAAATGACCGAATGCGAGTATTTGAATAAGTATTTGTTAAGATATTATTGAGAGAGGAAATCACATGCAAGAAAATGTTAGACCATACATATTTAGTTGCATTGGGCATTTGTATATCTTGATTTAATTAATCATGCACATGCTCAATAATATTACTCATGCATATTATTATGTATAATTTCAAACACATGTTTGCACATTCATGGTCTAGCTTAAATTTACTTAGTTGAGCCTAGATTTAGGATAGTCTAGTCTTGTTAGGCTCTAGTTTGTACTTTGTGCATATTATGCACTTCTAGTTTTCATATGTAGCTCTAGTTTACTATTATTAGTTAGAGATATATTTTGCATATATTTTAGGGTTATTTCTTTCTATAGAAGAAATTGATTTTTTCATTGTAATTTTTCTAGCAATAATTAATCTTCCATATTATAATCTTCTTTACTTTTGAGGAATATAGAATTCCATTTTTGCTACCCTTTTCTTGTGAATGGTGTTTTTATTTACAATTTGATCCTAGGTGCTTGTGTTGAAAACTTCAATAGGAAAACCTTACCCAAAATAACATCAAGTAAAAGGATGAATTGCTCACATGAGTGGAGATTAGTGAGGTTGTGGATGAGTTATTACTACTTTTCTAGCATGCATATCTTTAACCATTATTTCAAGATATTAATTTTTATGGTAGTTTTCTATAAATATGTGAAAATGGTAGAGCTAAGTGTTGGGTGGGATTTTTTGTTGTTGTTTTACATGAAAGCTCTCAAAAATGGTGCACAAGCACCAAGGTCAACTCCAAAGAAATGGAAGTACACCAAGGTCATTGTGGATCCTAGGGAGATGGAACATGACCATTTAAGTTCATTTGGCATTGTAATAGACCATGGATAGTCATTTCATGTTGTTTTCATCATTCTTACATAATGATTTTGGATTATTTGATAATATGGTCAACAAATGATGTTAGGTAAGCCATTGAATGGCATAGGGGCTAGTAATGTAACCTTGGGGTCACTTGGTTGATCCAAGGACAAATGTAAAGGTTACGGACCTCTAAGGTCATCTATGTTTATAATATGGAGCTATTAATGCCATTAACAATATCTAATTGCATTAAAAAGTGCAAAAGATGCAAAAAGATGTAAAATTGCATTTTGTGCAATTATAGCCTATAAGGCTCATGTGGGGGTTAGAAGGTTGAAAAGGTTGTTTCAAACCTTTTAAAAGTTTTATGAAGGGACATTTGAGTCATTTTGTCGATTTGACAACATTGTTTGTCAACTTGAAAACAAATTTTAAGCATACTTTGTCAAGACAGTAAGTTTTGTGACTGTTATGGAATAGTTTTGGGGTTAGTTAAGTGGTAACAGTCGAGTTTTTGGGTTTTAGAGTCTATTTCTTTGTTGATCCACGTGAGTAGAACTGAGATGTGGAGTTGGATGTGTAATAATCTCATTTTGTAATTCATTCAAACAATAAATTATAAAATATTTTCTCTCCATACTGTGACTCTGCTTGTAGGGTACAGTCAAAATAATAGTAAATTCAAATGGTCAAATAGAACATGATTTGGATTGGATGGAGGTGTAAGGAAATTTCTTTGTGTCTTGTTTACATGTTCATATCTTTATTTCAATATTTTGATTGTTACTAAGGCCAAGTAATTGACTAGCATCTGGCTGTTCATGGGTATTGGGTTCATAGTCATCGATTTGGGATTGAGGTCTCCATAAGGGATTGACTCTCCTACCCATGTGGCTACTTTGATTGGTGGGGGAGGTTTAAAGATGTATTATATCCTTGTATATAGTTTTTTTATGTAGGGATAAGGAGAACTAGGTTGGAGGAGCCACAGAAAGGTGGAGATTTCTGATTGAAGACTGCCATGTTTTTGCACCAGTCACTTGGAGAGTGTATTCCCTTAAGAATGGATGGATTTTATGTTGCATCCTATGTTGGGGGACCAATATTGATGTGTTAGATCAATTGTTTTGATCTGGAGAAGTTTCAAAGGCTCTTTGTGAAGAAGCCCTAGGTAAATGACCCTAGAGGAAAGGTTTTGGTGGCTAGAAGTATAGGTGAGGGATGAAGCCTTAAAAACTTGAAAATCTATTATTTCTTAACCTTAATAGAGATTGTTCCTTGGTTGGGATTAGAGGGAATTAATACATTTATGAGTTTATTTATAATTAATGGGGGTGAATTAGGCCTAGTTGGTGGTTACTAGGTTATTGGATCTGGTATATGGTCCAAAGTAGTGTACCTTGGGATTTGGTTAGGATTTATAGAATCCAAAAAGGGTATCTGAAATAATAAATATTTTCGTTAGTTGTTTGATAAGTTCTAGAGTAAAGGGAAGATTTGTGACTGGTGAGAGCTACAAGCCTAAAAGGCTAATGGTGTGAGTTGGGTGGAAGAACCATTGACCAGACTTCGAGGTCTAGTGGATCATGGCATATGGACCATGTCAAGGTGTTCTAAGGTGGTAGAACAAAGGTGGATGCCATATTTTGTGATTTGACATATTGAAGGATCTAGGTGCATTAGGAGAAGGCCTAGATAGTGAATCCTTAAGGGGATGTTTGAAGTGAGAAGTTGTCTCACTTATTGACTGATTGATCTTGCATTTCAACCAGGGTATGGGCTTAGGAAGACCTACACACCACCTCTACATCAGGTGGTATTAGAGTGAGTAAGTTCTTGGATTTGGAAGGTTGAAAGTCCTTTGTTGAGGCCTTGGAGGTGAAGTATCCTCCTTGTGTGTTCCAAAGTGGTGGCTGGAAATTAGAAGAATCCTTGGATGGGGAAGAAGTTCCTAACAAGGTTAGAGAAGGATTTGTGTAGAGCTATCAAAGAGTACATGGATGAAGGGAGAATAATAGACCAAGCAAAGAAGAAAATAAAAGAAGCCAAGAGGAAGCGAGAAGAGGAAGAAAGGTTGAAAAACCTTAAAGAAGATTTGGATAGGAACATAGAGAAGTGGGAGAAGATAGCATTGCTCCTTGAACAAGCACTAGATGAAGATGAAGAAGATGAGAAGTAGATTTTCCATGAAGAGATGAAGGAACCTAGGAGAAAAGAGGTTCTAGAGGTTGACTCTGAGATTGAAGAGAAGGTTGTTGATGAAGGCATCATGGAATCAAATCTTGAAGGGCTTGAAACTGAAGAAAAAAATGTAGGTAGGGGCAATGGTATGTCCTTTGGTGATGAATGATGGTGAGCAACATGATAACATGGTTGGATAGGAAGCCAAGATGACTGGTGAGTTGTTGGTATGCCTAGGAGAAAGGAATCAGGAGGAAGATGAACAAGAGGTAGTAGTTGTACACACAAAAGTAGTGCACTTCTCTAAGTCATTACATCAAAGGAAATCCATGAAAGGGAAATCTTCAATAGCAACCTAGGGCTCTCTATGTATGGAGTTGCAAGATTGTAAAATTGCTCTCAGCTAGAGCTATTAAGCTAATGACCTTGCTAGTCAACCACACAATGAGAGATTCAAGTGAAGACAAGGGCAAGAATGCCAATATCTCCAAGAATCAAATGAAATGCAATGCAAGTAAGCTAAGAATGAAGATGCAAGCTAATCTATGAAAATGAAAGTGCAAACCAGGCTATGAAAGGAAAGTACAAGTCTTACAATCCTTCCTAATTAAACTATGTGAGATTAATCTATAGCATAAAGAAAGTCTATACTAAGAATGCCATGATTATGCAACTATGAAAGCAAGAAAGCAAGTTAAGTGAAATGCAATAACAATGTCTTCAAAGCTTGAATGCAAGAATGTCTTCAAAGAGTTCCAAATAACTTAGAAAACCTACAGCATAACATTAGCATAAAAGAGAATGACCTAGAATGAGGAAGAGAGCTCTTCTTTTATAGGAAATGAGGAGAAATGGACCACGGAGATTAAGAGGCAAAAGACTTAATCAATGGTGGAGCATCAAAGAGGAGCAATCCATGTGCACAAGTATCCTCCAATGAGAAAATAAGAGTTGACTTTTGTGTCCATATGAGTCAAAAAGTGCTTTTCCCTTTTTATAAAATAGGAATAATGCTTTATTTGTGCAACTTAGGATAAGAGGAAAAGTGGGGGCTTTTTATTTAATAAAAGGGGAGGAAATATTCCTTTTAAATAAATAAAGACTTAAGATAAAATGGTTAGCCTAAGGCAAATAATTGAAAATGATAAAACAGGATTTGATGAAGGAAATTGATATAATTGATAAAATGCTGATTTTTTAAAATATTGATTTAGGGATTTGATAAATTGCTGAATGGGGCCCAAAGTCTAGGTGACCATTTTAGGGTGCATACATTTGCCACTCTTTGACTAATGTGTGATCATTCTAGGAACACATGTGGTCAAAGAAGCTAAAATGTGAGTTCATTTTGGGATCACAAATCAACTCAGACGTGTGTTCATTTTGGGAACACACCAGGACAAAAATAAGCTGGCTGAAAGACAAGACCAACACGGTCATTGCTAGGTGCAAATCAAGCCTTAGACAAAACTATCACCTTTTTTGCTAGGCAATAATCAAGTCTCAAAAATAGGAGATAAAAATCAAAAGACAAAATTACCACCATCGTTGCTAGGTGATAATCAAGTCTAAAAATAAGAATCTCAAGCTGAGCTGAATGATAAAGCTGAATCAAAGATTTGAACTGATAGGTACTACCCCCTCGGAATCAAAATTGAAATCAGGTAGAGGAGAACATGAAATTGATAAACTTGATCAAAGCACTAGAAATCATAGTCGAAGAATAGGACAATAGGATAACCATCAAGTAGTGAAGACATGCCCCAAGTTGACTAGGTTTGACTAAGAAAGATATAGGATAAAAATTAAGTCAAACCTTAGAGAAATGAAATGAGTGATAATGAATGATAGACTAGGAGTTTGAAAGAGATGGGGGTGAAGAAGTGAAGATGCCCCAACAAAGATCGAAGGATCAGGCCTAAAATGGTTAGCCAACTACATAGATGAGGGTGAAATTTTTGAAATGTGATTTTAACTATTAAGATGAACTCAAATTTTGATTTCAAGTTCAAAAATGGATCCAAGATGTCGAAATTAGCTAGAGGTGCAATTTTTGCGCAATTCTGAGGTATTTTGAAATTTAGGTCAAAAAGTCAAAATGCTATATAAGAGGCAAAAGTGTCATTTTCAAAATCATTTGTCATTTAGCCATTTGAGAATTTTGAGAGCTTAGAGAGAGAAAATGGCCTAGCAAGTAGTGATTCTCATCCACAGGCATCGGTTTGAGCGTGGTCAGTTGCACAATCGGCCTCCACACTATGCTGCCCCAGTGAGTTTTCAGAAAAACTTCACTTTTTTGAGTCATTAATGAGCATTTAAGATATTTAGCACATTTTTTTCAAGAGTTTTCAAATTTAAAAATCTCAATTTTCAAGAACTGGGTGATATATCACATGATACTTTAGAAGTATCGCTCCCTTTAGAGAGAAACATCACGCAATACTTCGTGGGTCGCAAGTGTATCGCATGCACGTGGACACTAGTATCGCACGATAACTGGTGAACTATTGCGTGATACCTGGTGAAGTATCACAAAATCAAGGGTATATTGCACCACTATGGGAGGAAGTGTTGCACGACACTTGTCCCAAAAGCAGTATTGCCCAAGTTAAAAAAATTGATATTTTAAAGTATTTTTGAGCAAAAAGGACATGGGTCTAGACAAGTTTACGTTGTATATGTCTTGTACTAATTTTTAGACATTCATCATGATATGTCTTGTAATGGTTTGTAGGAGCACTTTCTGATGTTACTCATCAAAGCACCGAAGGTGGTGGGATTGAGATGCATCTAAGATCTAGATGATCCAGGTGAGGCTAATATCTAAGCGATGGGATTCTGATACTTATTGCGGTTCCCATATATCCGGGCTGATCATGGTCTACTGACAGCCTTGTCCGAGCGATGGCATAGTGAGTATAACACCTTTCACTTACCCACTGGAGAGGCATCCATCACATTAGAGGATGTCTATAGGATTCTTAGAGTACCATGCCATGGCGAGCCTGTAAGTATAATCATGCTTAAAGATATAATTGTTTAAGTGTAATGTTTCCATATGATGAAAACTAACATGACTGTTTGCTGGCATAGATATATTATGATCAAGATGCCACCGAGGGGTGACATGCTATCTAGGGCATGTTTCAGGATGTCACTATCGTTGATAGACACATCAGCTGGGAGTGACTGATGGACGATTTTGGTAGAGACTTCCCAGTGTTGTGCATTGTTGCTTCTATCATCTCATAGGCCCTGATGATTGATCATAGTTAGAAGGGATTCCCTCTTGGATGGGGCAAACTACTGGTGGACTTAGTAGGCAAACCTCGGTGCATGGCATGGGGACCTGCCATACTTGTAGAGATGTATCATGAGTTACACGAGATCATCTACAGGCACTCTTGGACATGGGCTTGCGGTGCCATCCTGGCACAGGTGTGGGCTTGGGACCACATCGTTGTGGTGCACCCCAGGGTTCACCTGAGAGAGCGGAGATATCTATACATATATAGGTACGGAGGATTTATATCATGTTCCCATACTGGGGATGTGACATACTACTGATAGATCTTGGATAAGATGACCTCCTTCATATGTAGCCATACAGGGATGTTGAGTCTTTGGGTGATACAGAGGATGAGCTAAGCTACATGCTATGTAGCCGGCCATTAGTAGGACAGCATACAAAGATAGTTAAGAGATTTTGCATCACTTGGGTATGGCGACAGTTCGGGCGGCAGCAGCGGGTCTCGGCAAAGACCACCACTTATGCGAGGTCTAGGGATGAGGAGGGACATGGGTGGCTACCCATGTTAGATCATCAACTGGCCATTGCAAAGAAAGATGGCATCAGGAGGGAGCCTTGGGAGTACCTTCCCGATATGGCTGATGCAGGATCTGATGTAGCATATAGGGCTGAGCGGCGGAGGGCACCATTCCCTCATTTCATAGTACCTGATGCCCCGATAGTAGTTCAGGGTGGGGATGGGGATGATGGGGGAGATGGAGGAGATAGAGGGAGAGGGGGAGGGAGAGGGATGGAGAGAGGTGAGGGCTCTAGATCAAGTGGCCAAAAATGGTCACAGGGATGGAGATCGGTGACTCCTGAGGATGAGGTGAGACTAGCTCACCGACAAGCAGAGGTACAACAGGATCAGCCTGCGGGAGGGGAGGACCTAAGAGCCAGGATACAGGCTTTGGAGGCTAAGATACAATAGCTTAGGATCACCATAGCAGTTAGAGAGTAGCAGCTCACTGATCAGCAAGCAGAGACAGAGCGGCAAGAGAGAGCCCTACAGGTTGCCCTTACAGAGAGATAGAGAGAGGTAGCGCGAGCCACATATTACCATGGTCTCTACATATAGGTAGTACCAGTGGGTCAAAGGTCTCCTTCCTACTCAGCAGTAGTGGGTAGATCAAATGTAGTACCAGATGCGGCACCACCTCCTCCACCACCAGGTCCTCAGGATGGTGGCAGCGAGTCCTAGGTTTAGGGCTTAGGTTTAGATGTTTTGGACATATCATGAGACTTTTTGATCTAGATTTTGGGATCTCATATTGTATATTGTATGATGACATTGTTAAATATATGAGATTACTGGATGTTCGATATATCTTATGTTTACATCTCACTTGTGATGGATGTATCAGTTTATGTATTGTCTTGTCATTTTTCTCAAAATGTATGTTATAAATGCTCATATATATTCTCTCTCATAAACGTATGGTTGATTCTCATGTGTATGATATAGACTCATGTTTCTAAAAATGACATTTTTGAGATATAGATATGATGATATGATTAACCCCTTGTGATGACAGGAATAGGTCATGATGAAAGATAAGGAGCGAAAGACATGAGTGAGAAAAGGGAAGATGAGAGCAGTTGACCAACAGGTCCACATAAGATGAAAAGGAGAGCTCTCTCCATATGCAAGATGCAAAACTAATCTAACATGACCCTAAAAATGCAAGCTACTATGAAAAGTGGTTGACTTGTAAGGTCACAATGCTTATAGACATCTAATTATCATCATCGAGCTTTTATTGGTAGCTTCATAAGATCATACAATACACACTAGTATGACTATGGGTATATGAATATGGTCTATATTAGATAAAATGTGGGAATCCCACCTAGGCACCAAAGACATGTAGGTCAAGATGACTAGTATAGTGAGATTACCTAAGTTTGTTATGGCGAGATTATGCTTGCATCAAGACATAAGAAGGTCAAGATGACTATAAGCATGCACTCGCAACTAGTCAAGAATAATACTTGTAGATCCTAGGTGTCAAGTGGATCAAGCATAAATGCTAATGACAATTAGGACCAACAAAATATACCCACAAGCAGAAAAAGCAATAAAACATTCCCTCATGCCCTCAGTCTTCTAGCTATGCATCATTGAAAACTATCATAGGGAGAGAACACTCATCAAAGAAATCATCATAGATAGCACACAAAGAAAAAATAAAGTCAACATATCTCAATTGAGTTGATTGTTTAAGTGCATGTGTGTTGGTCATAGAGTCAAACTTTGAGTATCAAATTTGCTAATGAGAAATACCATATCATGCTAGACTGTGGGCAGGACATCTGATAAGTGTTGAGAAACACTTGACACTAGGGTAGTGTTGAAAAACACTGTTTGGGTGGTGTTGAAAAATACCTATTTGTGAAATGCCCCAAGAGACAAATGCACCTAACAGACCTATGCTAACAGGTATGCCCCCTAGACAAAAATAAAGACCAATTCCAGACCAAGTCAAATAAGGTCAAGGCATGATGGAGAATGGCTAAATGTCGAGGAAGCATGCTAAGACACAAGGGTGCAAAGGCCTCAAGTAGTGCCTATTTCCAAGTTTTCACCACTTGGAGATTTTTTTTATTTTTCAATTTTTTTGTATTTTTGCTACCAAGGCGCCTGTTTCCAAGTTTTCACCAAGGCACTTTTCTTTTCTTTTTTTTGAATTTTTTGAATATTTGATTTTTTTTGTATTTTTTTAGGACTTTTTATGCTTTTTAGAATTTTTTTAGCATCATATATGAATTTTTTTGGAATTTTTTCAGGATCAATAAGTATGTACAAGGATGCCCCCAGACAGAATAGGCCCATCATGGATAGAACTTATTGAGGTGCAAAACATTAATAGGATCAGGGAGCTGTTCCCCCTGTTCATCAGATAGCAAGTAAGCACCTGTCCCAAAAGTAGCAGTAATAATGTATGGTCCAAGCCAATTAGGTTCAAATTTTCCCTTTTATTCTTGATGTTGTTGGTTCTTAGGATTCTCACACAGGACAAGATCTCCTACTTGAAATTCTCTAGGGTGAACCTTCTTGTTGAATGCTTTGGACATACGCTTTTGGTAGACTCTCATGTGATCAAAAGATGTTCTACGTTTCTCATCAAGAAGTTCCAATTCTTGCAATCTCATGGCATGATAATCTTCATCTATAATAAAACCTTTGAGAGAGACTCTAAGTGAGGGAATCTCAACTTCTAAAGGTAATTATGCATTACCACCATAAGTGAGGGCAAAAGGAGTAGCCCCTGTGGGAGTACGAATACTCATTCTATAGGCCCATAAGGCTGGATTGATCTGTAAGTGCCAGTCTCGACCATTCTTGTGAACTGTTCTATGGAGAATCTTAAGAATGGTTTTATTAGAGGCCTCTGCTTGTCCATTTCCTTGTGCGAAGTAAATGGAGGACCAATGTTGTTTTATCTTGAATTTCTTGCAGAGGTGTGTAAGGTCCTTGTTTTTGAACTGGCCTCCATTGTCAGTGATTATCTCAGAAGGTATCCCAAATCGACAAATGATGTGATTCAATATGAACAAAGAGATTGTCTTCCCTGAAGCAACAGATAGTGGAATGGCTTCTACCCATTTGATAAAATAGTTAGTAGTAGTAATGATGAATTTATGTCCACTTGATGAGTTGGGATGAATCTGCCCAACAAGGTCAAAGGCCCAGCATTGAAATGGCCAATGAGAAATAGAAGGAATAAGCTCCCTACCTAGAGCATGAATCAGGTTTACATATTTCTGACACTTTTCACATGATTTGGCAAAAGCTATAGCATCTATCTGCATTGTGGGCCAATAGTACCCCACCCTAAGAAACCTTCGGGCCATGGCAAGACCATTGGAATGTCCTCCACAAATACCCTCATGGATGTCAACTAACACTCGGTCGGACTCATCCTTTTCCAAGCACCTAAGAAGTGTCCCATCTAAACCCCTCCTATACATATCACCAGAGATAAGGGAATGGTGAGAGGCATTACGGACAAGGTTTCTTCTTTCAGAGCGATTAAAGGATTCAGGAATGATGCCATCACGAAGATATGAATAGATAGCACCATAACGGGAAGACTCATGAGTGACCAAGGTACAAATGACGTGGCTTTTAGAGGAGTCAAAGATGGGATGATGTAGCTCTTCCAACAGGAATTAAAATCTTGATTCATGTTGTTCCAACTAAAGGAGTGAAGCTAATGTAGCCATAGCATCTACAACCTTGTTTTCTACTCTAGGGATCTGTTGAAATGTCACAAATGTGAAATAGCGTTGCAATGAATCAACCATCCTTTTGTAAGGTATCGACTTATCATCCTTAGTTTGGTATTCTCCATTCACTTGGTTGATAATTAATTGTGAATCCCCAAAGACATGTAACTCTATTATATTCCACTCAATAGCCATCTTAAGTCCATTGGTTAGAGCCTCATATTCTGCAATATTATTTTTGCATGGGAACAAAAGTTTGTAAGACCTAGGTATGTTGCACCCATGAGGAGAAGTAAACAATACTCCAGCTCCTGATCCTTTTTGCATATTTGAACCATCAAAGAACATTTTTCAAGTACGTGTGGTCATGTACATTATGTGTTCATCTGGGAATTCTACTTGAATAGGCATGCTATCCTTAACTAGGAAATCAGCAAGTTGATTTGCAATAGCTTGCCCCTTTATAGTCTTACACTCAATGTACTCTATATCAAATTCTGACAAAACCATCATCCACTTAGTGAATCTACTTGTGAGAGCAGCCTTACCAAGTAAATACTTAAGAGGATCAATTTTTGCAACGAGATGTATAGTATGGGAAAGCATGTAGTGTCACAACTTTTGGGAAGCAAACACTACCGCAAGACAAGACTTTTCAATACTATTATAATTGATCTCATAAGATACTAGAGTACAGCTAATGTAGTAGATGGCTCTTTCCTTCCTAGTATCATCAAGTTGAGCCAACAATGCCCCCAAGGAAGATTCTGTTTCTGAGATGTACAAAATTAATGGTTTTCCTAGGATAGGAGGCATTAAAATTGGAGGATTAGCAAAGTATTGCTTTATTTGATCTAGGCTCTTTTGGCAATCCTCATTCCAAGCACATGTGGTTCCTTTATGCAATGTCTTGTTGAATGGTTGTGCTCTATCTGCAAGCTATGAAATAAACCTCTGTATGGATTGGAGTCATCCTTGAAGACTTCTCATTTGACTAATGTTCTTAGGAGGAGGCATATTTAATATAGCTTGAACCTTTTTGGGATCCACCTCTATTCCTTTGGCTGAAATTATAAATCCTATAAGTTTAGCTTAGGTAACCCCAAAGGCATACTTTTTTGGATTCAATCTTAACTGAAACTACTCCATTCGATCTAGAATTACTTCCAAATCTTCTAGGTGTGTATCCTTTGCTTAGACTTGGCCAAGGTATCATCCACATAATCCTCCATGTTTTTATGCATCATATCATGAAATATTGTGGTCATAGCTCTTTGGTATGTGGCTCCTGCATTTTTTAATCCAAATGGCATGACGTTCCAACAATAGGTTCCCCATGCACATGTGAAGGCTATCTTTTCTTGATCCTTAGGAGCTATTTTATTTGGTTATAACTAGAAAAACCATCCATTAAAGAGTATATCTCATAGCCCGCAATCATATCCACTATCATGTCTATGTTAGGGAGTGGAAAGTAATCCTTTGGGAAAGCTTTGTTAAGATCTCTGAAGTCTGTGCATACATGAATGGACCCATCATGCTTTGAAATTGGAACAATATTTGAGATCCACTCGACATAGTCGATAGCTCTAATAAATCCTGCTCCTAAGAGCTTTTATAATTCAGCCTTAACAAGGAGAGCTATGTGAGGATGCATTTTCTTCAACTTTTGTTTTACTGGTTTAATTCCTATAGCTATAGATAAGTGATGCATAATAAGATTAGTGTCAAGCCTTGGCATGTCTAAACATGTCCAAGAAAAATTGATTTTCTTCTTTTGTAAGAACTTTGTGTATGCCTCTTTTTCTTGCACTGACAGAGACTGAGCTAGATGAATCACCTATGGAGCCTCTTTCGTATTCAAATTTACTAGTTGTGCAGGCTCAATAAGAACTGATGACCTATCTTGGAAATAACTCGGTAGGTTATTAAGTACCCCATCCTTAGGTGCCTCAAAGAGGTTTTCACCTTTGGATACGTCCTTTCTTTTTACTTTTTTGGGTTCTGACATGGCCACATGGTGGTTTTTGCCATCAGAACCATTTCTCTTTTTTTTTCTTTTCTTTTATTTTGTGACTGAGGTACTTAATATCCAGCTCCATCATACTTGTTGTAGGTTCACTGGTGGAAGAGACTACGGGTTCAAGAGCATTCAGGTAGCAAGCTATTTCGTAGTCATTGTGAAAAGTGAGGAGCTGAGGCTCTTGACAAAGTTGTGACCAATCAATCAAATGATGGTTTACAAGGGGTAGGTCAATGACTGGTTCAACATTATTGATACGAAAGGCATTATCTCTAGTGATCACACAATTAGGATCTGTCAAGTCTCCTTCTAAGATACCCGAATTAGGACTCATCCTACCAAATGAAGCATCGTCTACTAAGGCAATTCAAGGAGTCCAATCCTATAGTCCTACACTAGGCTCGTTGGTCACATCGGGTTGAGTACTATAGGTATGGACAACATCCATGTCCAAATCAACTGTTCCATCTGAAAGAGAGTCCCACTCAAACTCATGTGAATCTGTTTCTGAATCTCTGTTGGGATGTTTACACCAAGAAGGCTTAGGATGCCTTGATGTAGAAGGTTCGATATTGTGAAGGGTATCCCCTTCTCTAGCATTTGTGTTTGTGCTCACAATTGTTAAGCCATCTAAATCCCTCCAAAGGAGATTTTTAGAAGGCACCCAATCATCAATCATGTCTTTTTGGTTTTGGAGATTAGGTGTATAATCTGAGTCACTATCACTATCTGTCGCAGCTAGGATAGGAACACTTTTGTTCTTTCCATTATCAAACCCCAGGCCAACCGTTGACTTAGTCCTACAACCAAAAAGAGCATGGTTGAGTTGTTCAGCCTTGGCATCTAACTTGTGACTAAGAGGGCCATGACCTGGGTAGCCCATGTTGGTGACCAACGTGTATCCTCTCCCATAAGTCTTAGGAGATGGAGAAAATTTTTCATTATGTAGGTACTTTTATTCTCTATATATCCAATCTCTAACAACCACCTCTTCTTTCTCATCCAGAATAGGTACTGAAGACTCTACAAAAGTATCAAATAGAGTCATGGCTAAAGACGAGGGATGCATCTCTTGTGATGGTTTACCATAGGACCTAGGTGAAATTGGAAATTTTGTAAAGGAGTCAATTTGATATCCTCCCATACCAAGGTCTATGGACTTGAATTTATCCTTACATTGCTCAAGAGCTGCCCCAAAATTGTCCACTTCTCTATTTAAGGGAACATGGGCCCCTGCTGAAATGGTATTAACAGATAAGGTACTATCACCTAGTATGCAGACTTCTATGCCATTGTATGGAAACTTGACACATTGGTGATAGGTAGATGGTATTGCTTGCATGTCATGAATCCCTGGTCTACCTAGTAGGATGTTGTATGCTAGAGGACCAGCATCAACGATTTGAAACAAAATGTCCTTTTCAACAGGACCAATTTTGACTAGAAGAACAACTAACCTCTTAGAACTTCTCTCAGCCTCATCATAGGCTTTGATAGTAATTTTCTTCCTAGTATCAATGGCATGCTCTGAGTAACCCAGGTTTTTCAAAAGACTTAAAGAACAAATATTGAGCCCAGCACCCCCATCTATCAACACACACCTAACATAGGTTTTATGGATCATGACCTCAATGTGAAGGGCAAGATTGTGCGGATGGCTCAAGGCTTTATCGTCTTCTTCGGAAAATGTAAGGTAATGTGGGCTAGCAAGGTGGTTGACCATGTTCTGGAATTGGTTGACATCTATATTATTAGGGACATTTTCTGCACGCAAAGCATCCTCAAGGACACACTTATGTCTAGGAGACAATTCTAAGAGCTCAAAAATGGAAATCTGTGCTGGCGTTCACTGTAACTAATCAACAAGGTTGTAACTCATATCAGGACCAATTGCAGATTTGGGAGGAACACTTTTGGACATTGGTTTCTTAGATTTTCTAGAATTAGGACCTCTAATGATAATAGGACCTTGGGACTGACTCCTAGTAATAGCATTGAGAGGTTGACATGACCTTCGAGATTGAGGACCTCTAAGCACAACAACGAGTCCTTCAGCAAATATTGGAGGTGAGCTTACATCATAATCATAGGGATCATTCCCTCTCATCATGCTGACATCATTTTCCATGACCTCAAGCATATTAATGACATTTTCTATAGCTGTATAGGTATAATTGATTGCGGCCTTGCCATTCTTGTTTTTAGAAGTCTCCCCCTTCTCATACTTAAGCAAGGGCTCCTTATAGGCCTCGTGGTCTGCGTTTGTGGTCAACCCATCAACTTGTAATTTCCCATTCTCAATAAGGTCTTGAAAAAGATGTTTGAGTTTAAAACAACCTTCAATGTCATGTCCAATCCCATTATGGTATACACAGTAAGCTTTCTCATTCCACCAATAAGGTTTAGGATCCGGTATGCGAAAATTTGTAGGATCCTGAGGTTGTGCCAAATTATGAGCAATCAAGGTCTTAAAAATGTCTGCATAAGAGTCTCCAAGCTTAGTGAATTGCCTCTTTCCTGACTTAGGTTTATCTTGATACTTGGGCTTGTGCTTTTGTTGGTCTAAGGATGTCTGCAGCTTCATAGCTTGAACTACGTTAGATAAATTAAGAACTCCTTGTTCCTTAGGTTGTGGAGATTCAACAACTCCGCCATTGACTACATGCTTATTTTTGTTCCAATATGAGTTCTTTTTATCCTTATTGTTGTTGTTATTGTTTTGTCCATTGTTGTTGTTACTTTGTTTGGCCAAAATACCTTGTTCTCTTAGAACATCCTCGATGCAACATGCAGTTTCTACCATAGTGTCAAAAGAACTAAAGACCATTTTTCTAACTTCATATCTTAATTCTGGAACTAGATTTCTCACAATTATATCAATCCTTTCTTCCTCAGGGATGGTCCTAGAATATTTGGAACATAAGCATCTCCATCTTTGTAAAAATGTCACAAAGGGCTCCCCTTGATTCTATTTTAACTTACACAAATCAAGCATGGTGACTAACCTTGATAAATTATATGCAAAATGTTGCATGAATCTTTGAACAAGTTCTTTAAAAGTTTTGATAGGAGGGGTAATTTTGGTAAACCACTCCATTGCTTGACCTTTTAGACTCCTTGGGAATAACCTCACAAGATAGGAATCTTCATAGTGGAATTCAAAACTCATAATATAGAACTGATGCACATGGTCATGGGGGTCACTACTACCATCATATTTGTCATATGTGGGGATTTCAACCTTTCTAGGAAAATCTACCATAACCACACGTTTGTCAATGGGATTAGGACATATAGAATCCAAGTTGAAGGAGCTCTTAGGAGCCATCATTTTTTCCATAGTCTTTTGCATTTGCTTAATCACCTCATCAGTTGAAGGGTTTTTCTTCTTAATCTTTTGGTCAACATCAAAGTCATATGGGACTTTTGCACCCTTATTGATTAGACTTTCGAAGAACTGATCCTTATTTTTCTCCACATACTTCTCCACATATTGTTGGAAGGATGGCTCTTGTTGCATTGTCATGAAATAAATAGTGTCAAAGTTGGCATTAATTCCTCCATGGTGAGAGCCATGATGAGCTTGTTGGGAGGGTTGTCCTAAATGTCTAGGAGATGATTGTCTCCTACGATGGTTATACCAAGAAGTCCTTCTTCCTCTAGGACTAGGTGATCTTGATGGGGTCCTTGACCTTCTTCTAGCTCTTGGACTTGGTGAGGGAGTAGATGTTGGAGAGTTGGTTCCACTATTGGTACCCCTATTGTTGAATTGATCATGGAGTTTTGCACTAGGAGCCTATCTTGTTCTTCTTGTGTGGTTCTTCTCCTTATGTCTAGCAAAGCTCGTTCCTCATCCTCCAATTGTTTGAACCTTTCTTTCTTAGCAACTTGTTCATCCAAGAAAGCTTGTTTTTCTCTCTCAATGCTCTTTAACCTCTTACTCACGTATCATGAGGTGTCTCTAAGTGGAGAAGGTTGTCTTGAATGTCTGGATACATTAGCTACATTGATATGAGCATCACTAGATTCATTGTTTTGGTCTTCATGTTGTGACCGTGCATCTGAGTGAGCTTGTCTATGATGTTTCTCAGCTCATTAATGAGCATCTAGATACCTTGTGTTGATAGGAGGTGATCCAGGTGGACTATCAGAAGAAGACCCAGCAGACATCGTGCCACCCCTATGTCATTGGAACATGTCATTAAGAGTTTGATTCATTGCTTCTCTTTGTTGTCTAGTGAAGGTGTAAATCATGTCCATATTTGATGAAAAAGGTGCTAAAGAGGAACTCAATTCATTGGGATCACTCTTTGGGTCAAAACAAACCTCAGACTCACTCTTAGGGGATTGATCAAAAATGGGTTCTTTTCTCTTTCGCTGTTGACGAGTCTTAACTAAGGGTAACTGATTAAAGACAACTAGGGGTCATTTTCCTTGATTCATTTGGTACCTTGTTGTAATTGACATGAAAGAAAATGAGTCTTGATGTTAATGTCACCTCTCAAAGTGTCAACACCAAACTAAGATAATTAAAGTTCTCTAATGTCCAAAAAGAGATGGTAAGATAGGAATTAAAAAAAGCGTTGCCAACACTATCAAAGAGGTGCTTAAATCAAAGGATCAATATCCTTGCACGTTTGAACTAGGAGGATGGACTTAGCCAAATTGTATAATTAAAATTGAATTTGAATGGAAATGATTTGGACAAAAAGAGTACTAGAATTCTCCAAGAATGTAACTAACAACTCTAGAGATATACTTTCTCAACATGAATAATCTTCTAATTTGACAATTCTTCCCAAAGTGACTTTGTAAATTGAATGACACTACCCCTAGAGAGCTAAAAATAGAAATTTAGAGTAAAGACAACCTTCCAGCGGCAAGATAAGTTACCTTCCTAAAGACCTAGCCAACTAAAAGTAACTACGAAATGACTAAAACTAGGTATACAACAGAAAATTCTCAGGCGACACTTTCCAGGCTAACCAGGCGATACTTCTCACTGAGGTGATATTTCACCTTTCACCAGATGATAGACCTCACAATAACCAGGCGATAGACTCCAGGCAAGTCGGGTGATAATCCAGAAGAAATGAACTATTGCGCAATATTTCTTCTCAAAGCAGGCGATATTGTTGCTAGTTTGCATGACACTTGACCAAAATTGTGTGAAATGTGCATTTTCGGGTCTGTTTGATCAAAATTTTCATTCTAAGGGTTGATGTTTTTGATCTCAATCACAATATCAATAGAAATTCAATCGGTTTGCAAATAGTAAGGGATCAAACATGTCTTAAAACACTTGAAACAAGCGCAAAAGCAACCTTGCCAAAACAAACACTTGTGATATCAAAATAGAAAAGCACCCTAGGAATACTACCGATTGTTTGAATGTTCAAGAATGTTAACACTAGTATTACACAATCAAAAACACTTCAAGCAATATCTATCCTAGAAAGTCAAGGCTCAATACTTAACAACTTGGCCCACACTTGATGCTCCCTTGCCTCACACAAGGGTATGTGCAAGATCATGAGGGGCCAAAAAGTGGCGATGTCATTTCAAAACTTTGACAATGTAGCTGATGACTTTTTTTTCACTCGAATTTGATAAAATGAAAAGGGTATCTTAAGGATATTATCAGCTTTCTATTGATATAATTGCTGTCAAATTTTGAATTCGGTAAGTAATTATTAGTTATTTTCTAATTGAGCTACCTCTAAAGTGCTGATTTATATACTTATTGAAAAATGACTATAACTTTCAAACGGTATAACATTTTTGAAATTCGAAAAATGCGTCATATTCTATGCTTCACCTACTATAAGGAAAAAAAAATAAAAATTGAATTTTGTAAAGTTTTGAATGAGTTAAGGTGGTCAGACACGGGAGTTTTTTATTCTGAAAATGTTGTAGCAAAAAATTCATAATTAATTATTTTTTTAGAATAAAATTACAAAAAAATATGCGTCACATCCGGCCATGAGTCTACTACTTATATATAAAATCTTATAATAAAATATTATCATTTGATTATGATTAAGGTGGTTAGACATACACCTACTTCTTTTTTTTTCCTGAAATTTTTGTACTGCTGCATTGAAATCTATACTTTTCACCAATCATACTAACTTTTCTCAAAAAGGGCCTAGTAGTTTAGAAACTACATTCAATTTTCTATAGATTCTATTCTTACAACTTTTTGATATTCATAGCTAGTTGAAATTTTCACGTCAAGTTGACTAACCTTGATTTTTTTATTTTTCATTGCCACTTAAGGGCATAGTTTGGCCCCTCATGATCTTGCACATACCCACAAAGTGGTTGCGCACACCCACAAAGTGGTTGCGCACAATAGATATTGGCTTTGTCATGGAAGTGTCAAAGACACAACCAAAGAAACACATATGGTGAGTAATCTTGGGGTGATCCAGGTTATTCCACTTGGATCAATCCTTGCACTAAGAAGCTAAGAGGAAAAATAGGGTGGCCTCTAACTATGGTTCATAATAAGGGCTTCCGTTCATAGTACCCCTCTTGATCACCAAAGGGACTCCTTACCTTGTGGCAAGTAACGGACCTCGCAGTCTCAAGAGTACCTTAAGCATTCTTGCTCAACATTTTCCTCATGGTCACAATCCCACAAGTACTCACATCAACCGAAGACAAGCACTACATCTACTAAGGTTTTGTGTCCTCGATAGCCTTGAGTTTATAGTGGGTCAGAATAGCCGGCAATAAACTTTTCCCCACTTGGGTCGTTCCTCTTGATTGCTCAAGAGCATGCCCGCTAAAGGATTCTAACAATCTAAACAAAAATGGATCAACTTATGAGATTCAAGGATTTTGTTTCACCACAAGCGTGAAGAGCATACCCCCCTTATCTCAAAGATTTCTCCCAAACACACCAAGCAAAGGTTCTGTTAGGCCATTTTTATGTCATGCAAAAAATCCTTTTGAAAATGGCCTCTTTCCTTGCAAGTTTGCTTCAAATGTCTTCCCCCTGTGTGCTTCATGTTGTCACCAAGCTCTGGTCAAATTTGCGCATGCTGAATCATTAAATCCAAAAAGATATTCAAAGTTTAAAGCCTGCTGGAAATTGTCAAATTCTGCCACAGTGTCGAAAACATGCAGTGTTTTCGAGAGTCCGTGTTGTTTTCGGCTTCCCTGTCACCTTTTGGTCTATCGTAATTCCTGTGTGTTTTCGATCTTTTACCGAAAACCTGCGTTGTTTTCGACCCTTTGCCTTAGGTTTTATGCACTTGTCTTTGATGCCGAAAACTTTGTCTGTTTTCGACATATGTTTAACTGCACATGTCCGACTGTGTGGTGGGTCCAGCTTTTTCCCTATTGGCTATCGCATGGCCGCATGTTAGAATTTTTTGACATGCGATCATGCGACCACTTGCCATGTGGTCATGTGGGTCCCGTGTCATGTGCTGCTGCCTGGTGGTCATCTTTGCTAAGTGCGCAGGTGCGATGGTGGTGGGACTTGATTTTCCAAAGGCACAAAAGGTCCTGACATGTCAAAGATCGACAGTTGTCGCATGATCACATAGCCAAAAGCTAGGCTATGCAATTCTGTGACAACTGTCTGATCCTCCGAGAGGGTTTGGCTTCTGTGGTATGGTCCCGGAGGTGGACATGTGGCAGCCTGTAATAGGCTATCGCATGATCACATAGCCCTACTTTTGGTTATGTGATCATGCGACCGCTTGCCACGTGTCGTCGAGGGTCCTGTCGGCAGGTTGGTCTAGTTGCATTTCCTTGTGCGGTGGCGGTTTTCGTGGCGGTTGCGGTGGCAATTTTCCTGCGGTGGTGTTAACGGTGAGGTTAATGGTTGGCGGGATGTCGTATGTCCACATAGCCTATTTTCGGGCTATGCAATCATGTGACAGGGTGCCATCTGTCCCTGTGGGCCCCTCTACGGCTGTTTGGTGGGCTTGGTAGAGGTTGTTGTCATGGCGGTTTCTGGTTGGACTGTGCTGGTGGGAAGTTAAGTTTTGAACATGAGCCCGGGCTTGGATTCTTGGTAGTGTTTTGACGGTAGGTGGGTTCTTGGTAGCATTTTGCCACATGTTCACATGGGCCATTTCCACGGCTTGTGAACATGCGACAAACCCTGTTGTGGTAGCGGTTTGAACGTCCGGTGGTTATGTGGAGGCAGATGGTTAGTAGGTGTCACATGTTCACATAACCCATTTTTGGGTTATGCGATCATGTGACCAAGCACTTATTTGAGGCCCGTTCCCTGTGGTGGTGAGAATTGATGACTGTGCAGTTGCGCGGCTAGGAGCAAAATGGTTAAAGGCTTAAAGCCCGCGAGATGCTTGTAACCGTTGCATTTTGATTTTGATTTTCTGAGTGGCAGGAGGTACCAAATTTATGAAATTGAATGCAGAAAAGACCTTGTTTGGTGGGAAGCAATTTGCGGTGTGGTCCAGGGTGCTTGGCAGTTGTTTGCAGAGGGATTTGTACCGTGAGGAATGATTACAATTCTAGGCTCGAGAAGTGTTTGCAGCTGGTTGATTGGACTGTTTGAGCTTCTTACCGTGGCTCAACCCCTGTCTTGTCTGGTGTTTATTTCTTGGTGGGGTTAGGTGATTTTGAAATTTCAAATGATCGAATGCTTGCATTGTAACCCTGGTATAAAAGGATTTTAGTGATCATTTTGAGGGCATTTGGAGTTAGATTTTAAAAACTTTTCTATTGTGAGTCTTCTGCCTGGTCAGGATTGTAACATTTTAGCAATTGGTATTTTTTGATAACAAAGAGAAAGTTGCAGGTCTAAGTTGTAATTTTCAAGCTTGACTCCTCTGGTTTGATTGTTTACACTTAAGGATTCTTCACACTTAATGCAAATATATGATCCTTGTCTCTCCTTTGTGTCATTGCAGATAGATTTTGAACTTTCTAGTTCACTGCATACTTGTTTGTGTATGTGTCTTCATTCTTCAGTTCTAATCAAGGATTAGATTAAATTATGCTTTAGATGAGACATAGATCTATATCTTGTCTATGTGAGGATTTCATATAAGTAGTAAAGGAGATTATAGATGTGTTTATGGCTTGGAATCTCAGCTATTGTCTGGTGTGTGTAGCAGTCATGTTCTAGGAGATCTTGCCCAATGGATGAGGCACTGGCCTGAATGATTATCTCTTTATCAACAGATACTGATTGCTGCTATTATGATTCAAACATATAAAATAAGAACCATTCTTTAAGTTTTCAGCATTTGGTTCTCTGTAGTTTTACCCCATAGCAATGGAGAGTCAATGAATGTGTGGTTAACATTCAGTACTTTCTTGCTATCCATTTATCTATTTTTCAAACCTAGTTCTTGGTGTATGAAGTTTATTTTATACTAGGTTAGGTGCACTCACCTTGGTCTTGCAGAGCCAGAAGTAGAAGAGGATAGTCTTTTCCCTAGTGTTGGTCTAGTTACCCTAAGACCTCGTTCCATTTTGGAGCTAACCATTCCTAAAATCCTCTGAGGGTATACTGGTAGCCTATTAGAGCATAAGCATTATTTTGGACACCAACAAGATGGTGACTCTACTGGGGAACAAACAAAAAATCTTGTTAAGGAAATCATGATCTCTGGTGGCCATTGGAAAGAGTCAGAAATACAAAGCTAGCATTTGCAAAATTTTCTCGCATAGTTGTGAGTGGCGGCTCTGACTTGTCTTTGTTTGATCAGTGTTCCTCCTGATAAATAGTGTGTATACCTCATGTAGCTTTGTGTTGGTTGGAAGAAGAAACAGTGAAACATTTTCCTCTCAAGGAGATGGCGGCTCTGTATGACAAAGCCTGATGGAGTTCCATGGTGAGCTCAGGATCTGCCTTGCCTTCCAGTCAACAAGGTCTTTTGCTGCAAACTTCTAGGTATTTCTCAAGAGTTGAAATGTATCCCTATCAAATGTTAGACATTGCATAAAGGGATGAGTATTAGTGGGCAGTTCTTTGCTGATTCCATCATGAGTGATGTTGATTATGAGAATCTTCTCATCAAGATTGCTACTCTTAAGAAGAGGCTTGCAGAGAGCAATGCTGAAATCTGGCAGTTAGAGGAGGACAAGAGGTTGCTAGGACTGGTGGCTCCTAATGATGTTCATGGGGAGGTCATTGTTTCTGATGTTGAGTCTTATTATGTAGAGAGTGTTGACTATGAAGTTGATTCTGAGATCAGTGCATATGAGGATGTTGAAGATGAGTCTGAGGTTGATAGCATTTCCATCCTGTCTGCAGATTTTTCTTCTTTTCAACATCAGGATTCTTTCTTCTTGTCCCGGTTGGATGATGTTTTGTGTGAAGAGGAAAATATTGAATATGATGCAGATGATGATTCCTACATAGGCTGCTTCACACAAGATGATTTGAGGCCAGAGTTCTTGGTTCTTGTTCCTGACAGGGATGTAGCTGATGAAGAGGAAAATGAGGCCCAAAGTCCATTAAGCAGTGAAAGGATTTCAGCACTCCTGGCTGAAGAATTTCAGAGGTATGCCCCTACTTTGGATTTTGATTTGTAGCTCCCCTATGATGTACCCTTTGGCACTGATAATGAGGCCAGTGTTCAAAGTGATAGTGATAATCCTTTTCACCAGAGATCCCCTCATGTAATGACCCTGCAGAAGAAGAGGTAGAAAGACATGGTAGGGTGTTTTCCTATCATCAAGATTGCAGTGATGAACAAGTTTCTTGTTCATATCCTTTTCCTTCTTTTGCCAAGTATGATACTGATTGTGACAGTGTTGAAGACTTTGCTTTTAGCAGTTGGGATAGAAATTCTTTTGGTGAAAGTGATGATGCGGTGTTCCCCTGTCATAAGAGCTTTGAAGATGACCTTCACTTGGTTCATGGTCTAATTCATGAAGACATCATTGAAGAGCCAAGTTGCTTAGTGGCTGAAGAAACGTGTGAAGGTAATTTAGAGGATCTATTTCCTTCTCAGCTAGGTAATTTTATGGTGATGCATGACAGTCAATATTTTGCATTTTCTGATGCATTAATAAATCAAGTTTTTGTTTCTAGTGATCAAGGAGAAGTAGATGGTGTTCCCTACTTTTTGGAGTTTGAATATGAATATGATAGTCATGGCTAGAAAAACACGGGTGGTGATTAGTGCAAGTTTATTCTTCAGCCCATAAGTACTCACATATGTGTGCAGCAGAATGGTAAAAAAAATTTCAGACCTGGAGTCACATATGTGGATGAAAACCAAATTTTTGATGCAGGAGGGTCACTGGTTTTCTTTTGAGGCCTTGTGCCTGGTTGTACATATCTGTAAATTTTTGTTTAGTCTTTCTCTTTCATGCTGTGTGCTTTTCCTACCTATTCCCTACATTTTTTGAGGTCCCTGCCTTTTTGTCCAGTTGGTGGTCTGCTCAACCAGTGATTCTGAATTCTTGCATGGGCATAGGTTATCCATCATCCCCAACTAGAGCCACTGTTAGGCCATTTTTATGTCATGCAAAAAATCATTTTGAAAATGGCCTCTTTCCTTGCAAGTTTGCTTCAAATGTCTTCCCCCTTTGTGCTTCATGTTGTCACCAAGCTCTGGTCAAATTTGCACATGCTGAATCATTAAATCCAAAAAGATATTCAAAGTTTAAAGCCTGCTAGAAATTGTCAAATTCTTCCACAGTGTCGAAAACATGCAGTGTTTTCAAGAATCCATGTTGTTTTCGGCTTCCCTGTCACCTTTTGGTCTGTCGTAATTCCTATGTTTTCAATCTTTTGCCGAAAACCTATGTTGTTTTCGACCCTTTGCCTTAGGTTTTATGCACTTGTCTTTGATGCTGAAAACTTTGTGTTTTCAACATATGTTTAACTGCACATGTCTGACCGTGTGGTGGGTCCAGCTTCTTCCCTATTGGCTGTCGCATGGCCGCATGTTAGACTTTTCTAACATGCGATCATGCGACCGCTTACCACGTGGCCATGTGGGTCCCATGTCATGTGCTGCTTCCTGGCGGTCGTCTTTGTTAAGTGTCCAGGTGCGATGGTGGTGGGACCTAATTTTTTGAAGGCACAGAGGGTCCTAACATGTCGAAGATTGACGGTTGTCGCATGATCACATAGCCAAAAGCTACGCTATGCGCTTCTGTGACAACTGTCTGATCCTCTGAGAGGGTTTGGCTTCTGTGGTATGGTCCCGGAGGTGGACATGTGGCAGCCTGTAATAGGCTATCACATGATTGCATAGCCCTGCTTTTAGCTATGCGATCATGCGACCGCTTGCCACGTGTCCTCGGGGGTCCTGTCGGCAAGTTGGACTAGTTGCATTTCCTTGTGCGGTGGCAGTTTCTGTGGTGATTACGGTGGTAGTTTTCCTATGGTGGTGTTAATGGTGAGGTTAATGGTTGGCAGGTTGTCGCATGTCTACATAGCCTGTTTCTAGGCTATGCGATCATGCAACAGGGTGCCACGTGTCCCTGTGGGCCCTTCTGCGGCTTTTTGGTGGGCTTGATGGAGGTTGCTGTCATGGAAGTTTCTGCTTGGACCATGCTGGCGGGAAGTTAAGTTTTGAATGCAGGCTTGGGCTTGGATTCTTGGTGGTGTTTTGACAGTAGGTGGGTGCTTGGTAGCGGTTTGCCGCATGTTCGCATGGGCCATTTCCATGGCTTGCGAACATGCGACAAATGCTATTTCGGTAGTAGTTTGAACATTTGGTAGTTATGTGGAGGTAGATGGTTAGTAGGTGTCACATGTTCGCATAACCCATTTTCAGGTTATGCGATCATGCGACCAAGCATTTATTTGAGGCCCGTTCCCTGTGGCGGTGAGAATTGATGACTGCGCAGTTGCGCGGCTAGGAGCAAAATGGTTAAAGGCTTAAAGCCCATGAGATGCTTGTAACCGTTGCATTTTGATTTTGATTTTTTGAGTGGCAGGAGGTACCAAATTTATGAAATTGAATGCAGAAAAGACCCTGTTTGGTGGGAAGAGATTTGCGGTGTGGTCCAAGGTGCTTGGTGGTTGTTTGTAGAGGCATTTATACTGTGAGGAATGATTACAATTCTAGGCTCGAGAAGTGTTTGTAGCTGGTTGATTGGACTGTTTGAGCTTCTTGTCGTGGCTCGACCTCTGTCTTGTCTGGTGTTTATTTCTTGGTGGGGTTAGGTGATTTTGAAATTTCAAATGATTGAATGCTTGCATTGTAACTCTGGTATAAAGGGATTTCAGTGATCATTTTGAGGGCATTGGGAGTTAGACTTTAAAAACTTTTCTGTTGTGAGTCTTCTGCCCAGTCAGGATTGTAACATTTTAGCAATTGGTATTTTTTGATAACAAAGAGAAAGTTGCAGGTCTAAGCTGTAATTTTCAAGCTTGATTCCTCTAGTTTGATTGTTTACACTTAAGGATTCTTCACACTTAATGCAAATATATGATCCTTGTCTCTCCTTTGTGTCATTGCAGATAGATTTTAAACTTTCTAGTTCATTGCATACTTGTTTGTGTATGTGTCTTCATTCTTCAGTTCTAATCAAGGATTAGATTAAATTATGCTTTAGATGAGACATAGATCTATCTCTTGTCTATGTGAGGATTTCATATAAGTAGTAAAGGAGATTATAGATGCGTTTATGGCTTGGAATCTCAGCTATTGTCTGGTGTGTGTAGCAGTCATGTTCTAGGAGATCTTACCCAATGGATGAGGCACTGAACTGAATGATTATCTCTTTATCAAAAAATAATGATTATTGTTGTTATGATTCAAACATATAAAATAAGAACCATTCTTTAAGTTTTCAACATTTGGTTGTCTGTAGTTTTACCCCATAGTAATGGAGAGTCAATGAGTGTGTGGTTAACATTCAGTACTTTCTTGCTATCCATTTATCTATTTTTCTAACCTAGTTCTTGGTGTATGAAGTTTATTTTATACTAGGTTAGGTGCACCTGCCTTGGTCTTGCAGAGCCAGAAGCAAAAGAAGGCAGTCTTGTCCCTAGTGTTGGTCTAGTTACCCTAAGAACTCTTTCCATTTTGGAGCTAACCATTCCTAAAATCCTCTGAGGTTATACTCACAGCCTGTTAGAGCATAAGCGTCATTTTGGACACCAACAGGTTCAATTACCCTCTTGCTTTCAAAATCCCATGATGGGTCAAGATTTTCTGGTTCACCACAATGGTGAAGAGCATACTTCTCCTACCACCTCAAAATCTCTTCCACAAGATATTAAGTGCCTATGAAATGAAACAACTAGTATATGCCGCACTCAATAAAAAAAGCACTTAAACAAGCACTTGATTTGATCTTTATGCTTAGGGAAGCCCTGCAAAAACCATTAGTAGCCCCCCCCCCCCCCCCCCCTTTTTTTTTTGCATGCAATATGGCAAAGCTAATGCACCTACAACCACAACTTGTTAGGCCAACAAGGTTAGAACAATCCAAAATCCAATTAGCTCTTAAAATTAAGCAATCCACTATCAAAAGTATTTAAATCACTAAAGGTGGAACACTTAACTCTTCAAATAAATGTGAAGTGAGTCCAAAAACTGGAATATTTAACTCTTCACACAAACTCAAAGCAAGTCAACACCTTAGAAAACTAATGAGATCAAGAAAGCATAAAAAAGGAGAACTTTGTGGAACACTGAATGCTCTTTTCAAGTAGACCCCTCCCCTATATATGAATGCTGACATTGCATCCAAAGGGCAGAAATGAGGGGTGATTAGAAATAAGCGAGTCCAACAACCCAATTTAGCTAACAAGATCAATCAAAAGTACTCTTCAAGTGAGTGTGAACTGAGTCCACAAGGTGGAACATTTAACTCCTCTCACAAACTCAAGGTGAGTCCACACCTTAGAAAACTAATGAGATCAAGAAAGTATAAAAAAGAGGAAACTTTGTGGAACACTTAATGCTCTTTTCAAGTAGACCCCTCCCCTATATATGAATGCTGACATTACATCCAAAAGGTGGAAATGAGGGGTGATTAGAAATGAGCAAGTCCAACAACCCAATTTAGCTAACAAGATCAATCAAAAGTACTCTAAAGTTGCTTATCAATACTACTCACAAATGAAAAAGGGTTGAATCAATGGAATATTTAACTTTCCAAGAAAACATAGAGTGAGTCCACAAAGTGGTGCATTTAACTCCCTATGTAAACAAGGAATGAATCCATGCCCCCAATCACTCAATGAGATATTTGATATTGGAAACCAAGGAGCATTCACTTACACAAACTTGTAAAAACAAATCTATGTTCTTTCATTCACCATTAAGAGCATAAAAGAGATGTCCCTATGAAAGCAAGTAAACATTCAAGCCAAACACATGAGAGGTTCTTTTTAGATCCAAAATCCAAATGAAGGTGCAAGAAACTAAGTACAACTATGCAAATTAATTTTGTCTAAGTGCAGGAAATAGAAACAACAAGCTAACTAAATCAAGACTTGGCCAAAAAACCTAAAAAAAGGCTCACTACCAGGTACAAAAATAGACTGCAGACACCAGAATTATCGCGAGACATTTCTCAGTGTACTAGAGTGATAATATTAGTCCAAGTGATAATCTTCTCTATACCCAAGTGATACTTCATTCGAGACCAGGCGACAGTTCCTAAAACAGGCGGGTGATACTTCCGACAGGCGAAGTATTGCTCATGTATATAGAGAACTATCGCAAGATATTCCTTGAATTATCATGTGATACACTGAGATAGAAAACCTAGAGACTATGAATAATGTCCAAAAGTCACCGAAAATATGATGGAAATGCAAAATTTAAAGGACAAAGCTAATCTACTCTACCCCACGGTGGGTGCCAAAAATGTACACACAAAAGTAGTGCACTTCTCTAAGTCATTACATCAAAGAAAATCCATGAAAGGGAAACCTTCAATAGCGACCTAAGGCTCTCTATGTATGGAGTTTCATGATTGTAAAATTGCTCTCAGCTAGAGCTATTAAGCTAATAACCTTGCTAGTCAACCACACAATGAGAGATTAAAGTGAAGACAAGGGCAAGATTGCCAATATCTCCAAGAATCAAATGAAATGCAATGCAAGTAAGCTAAGAATGAAGATGCAAGCTAATCTATGAAAATGAAAGTGCAAACTAGGCTATGAAAGGAAAGTACAAGTCTTACAATCCTTCCTAATTAAACTGTGTGAGGTTAATCTATAGCATAAAGAAAGTCTATACTAAGAATGCCATGATTATGCAACTATGAAAGCAAGAAAGAAAGCTAAGTGAAATGCAAAAACAATGTCTTCAAAGCTTGAATGCAAGAATGTCTTCAAAGAGTTCCAAATAACTTAGAAAACCTGTAGCATAACATTAGCATAAAAGAGAATGACCTAGAATGAGGAAGAGAGCTCTTCTTTTATAGGAAATGAGGAGAAATGGACCATGGAGATTAAGAGGAAAAAGACTTAATCAACAGTGGAGCATCAAAGAGGAGCAATCCATGTGCACAAGTATCCTCCAATGAGAAAATAAGAGTTGACTTTTGTGTCCATATGAGACAAAAAGTGTTTTTCTTTTTTTATAAAATAGGAATAATGCTTAATTTGTGCAACTTAGGATAAGAGGAAAGGTGGGGGCTTTTTATTTAATAAAAGGGGAGGAAATATTCCTTTTAAATAAATAAAGACTTAGGATAAAATGGTTAGCATAAGGTAAATAATCAAAAATGATAAAACATGATTTGATCAAGGAAATCAATATAATTGATAAAATACTAATTTTTTAAAATATTGATTCAGGGATTTGATAAATTGCTGAATGAGGCCCAAAGTCTAGGCGACCATTTTAGGGTGCATACAATAGTAGGGGTGAAAGAACCTTCATATGGGGTCATGAGTGTGGCTAAAGAGGCAACCATGAATGCTAAAGAAAGTTTGGAATGCCTAGAGGAGATGAATAGTATGCAAGCTGCATTGGTCTCTATGAGGAGAGACTCGAGATTTAAAGACAAGGATGAGTTTAAGATTGCAGCAATAATCTCATGGAGGGAGGCTAAAGAAGAAATGGAGAATGGGGATCAAAATATGGTTTACATTTTTCCCATGGGAGGAAATCAGATTTTGAAGATGCTTGAGTGTATGTTAGAGCAACATCATGCAAGGATTCCATGGATCACTAGTGTTGATCTTTATAAACAAAAGGTGAAGATAAAAAAAATTTGTTTCCTAACATATTTTTGCTTGCAGGATTTACAAGAGGACTTGAAATTTTTTTCAAGTTGAGGATTATGGTGCAGGAGCACCAAGGTCAACTCCACAAAAATGGAAGTACACCAAGGTCACCGTGGATCCTAGGGAGATGGAACATGACCATTGAAGATCATCTGGCCTTGTGATAAACCATGGATGGTTATTTCATGTTGTTTTCATCATGTTTGTAATGATTTTGGATCATTTGATAATATGATCACAAATGATGTTATGTAAGCCATTGCATGGCATAGGGGCTAGTAATGTAACCTTGGGGTCACTTGGTTGATCCAAGGACAAATGTAAAATTTAAGAGCCTATAAGGTCATATATGTTTATAATATGGCCATTAACTTCATTAACATGTAATTGCACTCAAAAGTGCAAAAGATGCAAAAAGATGTAAAATTACATTTTATGCAATCATAGCCTATAATGCTCATGTGGGGGTTAGAAGGTTGTTTAAAACCTTCTAAAAGTATTAGTAAGGGACATTTAAGTCAGGTTGTCGAGTTGACAACATTGGTTGTCAACTTGACAATAATGTTTAAGCATACTTTGTCAAGACAATCAGTTTTGTGACTGTTATAGAACAATTTTGGGGTTAGTTAAGTGGTTAAAGTCAGGTTTTGGGGTTTTAGAGTCTATTTATTTGTTGATCCACGTGAGTGGAACTAAGATGTGGAGTTGGATGTGTAATGATCCCATTTTTTAATTGATTCAAACAATAAAATAAATATTTTCTCTGCATATTGTGACTCTGCCCGTAGGGTACAGTCAGAATAACAATAAAATCAAATGGTCGAATAGAACATAATTTGGATTAGATGGAGGTGTAAGGACATTTATTTGTGTCTTTTTTTCATGTTCATATCTTTATTTTAGTATTTTGATACTTATTGAGGCCAAGTAATTGACTGGCATCTGGCTATTCTTGGGTATTAGGGTCACAGTCAGCGATTTGGGATTGAGGTTCCCTTAAGGGATTGACTCTCCCACCCATGTGGCTACTATGATTGGTGGGAGAGGTTTAAATATGTATTATATCCTTGTATATAGTTTTTTTATGCAAGAATAAGGAGAAATGGGTTGGTGGAGCCACAGAAAGGTGGAGATTTTTTATTGAAGACTGCCATGTTTTGGCAACAGTCACTTGGAGAGTGTATGCCCTTAAGAATGGATGGATTTTATGTTGGATACTATATTCAAGAACAAATATTAATGTGTTAGATCAAATTTTTTGATTTGGAGAAGTTTCAAAGGCTCTTTGTGAAGAAGCCCTAGATAAATGACCCTAGAGGCAAGGTTTTGGTGGCTAGAAGTATAGATGAGGGATGAAGCCTTAAAAAATAGAAAATATATTGTTTCTTAACCTTAATAGAGACACTTCCTTGGTTGGGATTCAAGGGAATGAAGAAATTAATGATTTTATTTATAATTAATGAGGGTGAATTAGGCCTAGTTGGTGGTTAGTAGGTTATTGGATCTGGTATATGGTCCAAAGTAGTGTTCCTTGGGATTTGGTTAGGATTTATAGAATCCAAAAAGGGTTTTTGAAAGAATAAAGAGTTTCCTTAGTTGTTTGGGAAGTTCTGGAGTAAAGGGAAGATGTGTAACTGGTGAGGACTACAAGCCTAGATGGTTAATGGTGTGAGTTGGGTGGAAGAACTATTCGATAAACTACAACTAATTTAGAACCAGAATGAAGAATCTATAATTTGAGATTATTAAGGAGTTGATGATTAGATATGCAAGATGATTAAATCAATATTATGTTGTCATTGATGTTAACTAGCTTGACAATACTTATCTTGTAAATTACTATACCGACACATCTGAAGGAAGGTGAAAGAGATGAAGAATACAAATATCTACATGAGGAAGATGTATATGATAGATGAGGATAAGGAATACACTAAGTTACTTGTTGATGATTCTATGACTTGATGAAATTGAATTTATTATGTTGCATTCATCTATGATGAAGAATAGAGCTGAAAGACACAAAGCAGTGTTGTCAGTAAATAAAGTATTTCAGTATAAACTGACGAAGTGTAGTGTATACAGAGTGCATTATTAACCAAGCTTGTGTTCACTGACACATTTCTTTGTTAATCGAACAAAATAGAAAGGAATTAAATGATCAGTTTAGCCGATAAAGTGATGAGCTGTAAAGTGTATGAAATCGAGGTAACAGATAAAGTTTGTTATGAAGATCGATGGCTAACATAAATCAAAAAGGATCTAATGGAGCAGATTGAAATGTGTTACTGACACATCAGCTGAGGGAGCTTAAAGTGGAAAAATCTATGAATATGATTAAGCAGCAAAATCTGATGGAGGAAAAGAAAATGATTTACTTGTCTATATAAGAGACATTGGTTTCATTATGAAAAAGATGTCAGAAGAAGAAGATACTACAGAATTATCGCATGGAGAATTTTTCATGCATTCCGATCATACTGGTTAATGAGAACCAAGCTACAGAACAGTTACTAAGCTACAAAGAGTTATTACCGATGGATAGTAAGTTGATATAGTATTGAATCTAAAGTGTTATATTGGTCAGAAATATTTGAATGAGTTGAACATTGATCTATAAACTACAAACTAAAGTTGTTTTAAGGAAGATCATCTACTGTTACATATTTAACCATTGTACATAGTAAAATCTCTTTACCGAGTGGACTATGAAAGTCTTTTGATGTTTCATTCATAGAGTGAACATTGTTATCCTGTCAACCCCAGAGTGACTGCTATTTGGATGATAACTTATGGTCTAAAATCCGCTAACAAGGTCACACCTAATAGTATGTTTTTAACCTTTAATAGGGTTGGGTCTTCACCGGCCTCACTTCAGAAGAGTGAACAATTTTGGGTTGTCGGTCCCAAGTGGTTTTTCCCTTTACAAGGTTTCCACATTAAATCTCTTGTGTTATGTGTTGATTGTGATATTTATTTGTTATCATACTTTGCATATTACATGTTAGATTTAATTGGTAATTATTACAAAGTTTAGACTGACAATCAGTAAAAACATAGGCAGTGAAAATATTTTATGTTTACCGAGTAACAGATGCAATAGAATTGTTTTGGATTATACATTTTGATTCGGGGCACTGGATAACTAATTCACCCCCCTCTCAATTATTCTAACAATTGGTATCAGAGCTTTGGTTGCTTAGAAAAAAATTTTAAGGACTTCAGCAAAAAGGTCTCAAGATGTATAAGCGCAAAGCCCCAAAGCTGAACAAAGATAACTTCACAGTATGGGAAAGCCGGATGAAGTTGCACATATCTGGAATTGGGAATTCTGCACTAGAACTGATGGACAATGACTACATTGAACTAAAACCAGGTCCCCTAACTCTTGATCAACTAAATGATAGGCATGAACACAATATTACTATGATGGAACTTGCTGCTACCTGTACCGATGCTGAATTTAATGACATCAAGGAATGTGATACTGCTAAGAAGATGTGGGACAAGCTGACTCTAATATACAGTGGAGATGTGAATGCCAAGAGAGCCAGAGCAGAAAGCCAAAGAGATCAATTTGATGATATGAAGATGAAAGAAGGTGAGAACATTGTGCAATATACAAACAAACTAAAAGAGGTAGTACATGCAATTAGAGCATCTGGTGGAGTTATTGATGATGAAACAGTGATGAGCAAGATTCTCAAAACTTTGCTGCTAGTTTATGCAATCAGGATCTCTGCAATTCATGAAACAAGGGCTACATCCAACCTCACCCTTGACACTCTGATCAGTAAGCTTACAACCTTTGAATTGAATAACTTTGACAATAGTGTTGTACCTTCTATTGAATCCACTTTCATGTCCTCTTTGAAGATTGGTAAGTCTAGCAGCAAGAATGATAAGAATAATGACAGTGATAGTAATATCGATGATGAACTTGATGAGCTTGAAGCTCTTATGGCCAGAAGATTTCCCAAAGGTAAGGGAAGGTATAGAGGCAAGTTACCTCTAGCATGTTTTAATTGTAAAGAAGTTGGCCACATCATTGATAGATGTCCGAATAAGAAAGATGATGATAGATCCAAAGACCGATCCAAAGGAAGCTATGGGAGAAGAGCCAATAGAGGCTACTGACACAACAACAGAGACAACTAAGATAACTATGACAATGGGAAAAAGGTATGTTACATAGCCGAAGAATTTGAATCTAAATTTGACACTGATGATGATGTAGAAGTAGTATTTCTTGCTATGAAGGATGATTCAGAAGAAGAAGATAAACATGAAGAGGCAACACTAATCTCTAAAGTAAGCAGAAATGATACATGGATCATAGATAGTGGCTGCACACATCATATGACTGGTGATATAGAGAAATTTGATCTAATTGATGAATATGATGGTGGATCTATTAGAATGGGAAATGATGCACCTTGTATGGTGAGAGGTAAAGGTTCACTGATGATTAATGATAGAATAAAATGTGAGAATGCATACTAGGTAGATGGACTAAACTACAATTTGATAAGTGTGGCACAGCTAAACAACTTAGGACATCAGCTTGCTTTTGAGAGCATAAAGGTAAGAATCTATGATGATGGAGGAAGACTTGTTGGAACCAGTACACAATCCGGAGGTAATCTATTTTATCTTTATATTGATCAGTCTTCTTGTTTATTAATGAAAGATGAAGATGCATGGTTATGGCATAAGAGGTTATGTCATGTGAATTTTGATAACATGCTCAAGATTAGTAAGAAGAAAAGAGTTAGAGGATTGCCTAACTTGTCAAAACCGGATCATGCTATGTGTCATGAATGTTAGAAAGGTAAGATGACTAAGTCTAGTTTTAAAAGAAAAGACTACTCAACAAAGAAGATACTTGAATTGGTCCATACCGACCTATGTGGTCCTATGAGAACTTAGAGCTATTATGGTGATAGATACTTTATTCTTTTTGTTGATGACTATACTAGACTGATGACTGTTATGTTCCTAAAAGAGAAATCTGAAGCTTTTAAGTTGTTTAAATGGTATAAGGCTAAGGTAGAAAAAGAGACTGGAAAAGAAATTAAATGCTTAAGATTTGATAGAGGAGGTGAATTTATCTCTGATGAATTTACTAATTTATGTAATGAGAATGGTATTAAGAGATAGGTCTCTGCACCAAGAACACCTCAGCAGAATGGGATTGCTGAAAGAAGGAATAGGTCAATCATTGACTGTGCTAGAACACTAATGCTACAAAAGAATGTTGCTCAGATATATTGTAGGGAAGCTGTCAGCACAACTATATATGTGCTTAACCAAGTACAACTGAAGAAGGACACCAACTAGACACCTTATGAGCTATGGTTTGGACACAAACCTACTATAAGTTATTTCAAAATTTTTGGAAGCAAATGTTTTATTCTGAAAGATGAGAGAAGTGGGAAATTTGATTCTAAAGGTGATGAAGGAATATTCTTAGGATATTCTACTAAGAGTAAACCATACAAATGTCTGAATAAGGTTACAAATAAGATGATTGAAAGTAATAATGTTCATGTTGATGAGTATGATGACATAAATAAAGAAGAAAGAAAAGAACTAGAAGACTATGGTAGATTCACTTACATTGAACTTCCTGACTATCTACCAAAGTTGCAACTTGTGATAACAGGTCAGTAGAAAATAACCCCGAGGAACAGGAAAGGGAAACTGACGAACAAGATGGTGCTACTGAGAAATCAAATGAACCTGAATAGGATGAACAAGAAAGAAGAAACTGAGTATTGGCTAGTTTTGTCATAAGACATCATCCTAAGACACAAATTATTGGAAACAGACAAGCCGGAATGCAGACAAGAAGCAAAACAAGACAAGGTACATGTCTAGTTTGTGAATTTGAACCAAAAGATGTGAAAGTTGCATTAGAAAATGAAGAATGGGTTAATGCAATGAAGGAGGAAATAGAACAAATAGAGAAAAACAAAACTTGGTCCTTAGTACCCCGACCTAAAGATAAGAATGTTATCAGTACTAAATGGATATTCAGAAACAAAATGAATGAAAATGGTGAAGGGACAAGAAATAAAGCGAGATTGGTATGCAAGGGATATGCATGGGAAGAATGTATTGATTATGCTGAAACATTTGCACCTGTTGCTAGATTGGAAGGAGTTAGAATGTTACTTGCATATGCTTTACACAAGAAATTTAAGGTTTATCAAATGGATGTGAAATCAACATTTCTGAATGGTATACTTGAAGAAGAGGTCTACATAGAACAACCTGAAGGATTCGTTGATCCAGACAATAGAAATATGGTATGTAGATTACACAAAGCTTTATAAGGTTTGAAGCAAGCACCGAGAGCATGGTATGAAAGACTGCACACTTACTTGTTAAGTATTGGATTTGTAAGAACTAGTGAGAACCACAATTTGTACATGAAAGGTGATACTGATGACACTATTATTATTGCTGAAATTTTTGTTGATGATATTATTTTTGGAGGTCAAGATCATGTATGTAAATCTTTTGCTGATGACATGAGGAATGAGTTTGAAATGTCTATGTTCGGAGAGATTAAATTCTTTCTCAGATTACAAGTGATACAACAGAGTGATGGGATGTTCATCACACAGTCCAAGTACATAAAGGAAGTCTTGAAGACATTTGGCATGGAAGATGCTAAACCTATGGGAACACTGATGGCTACTGGAAGTAAAGTGACAAAAGAAGATGAAACTACAGAGGTAAACTAGACACTTTACCGATCCATGATTGGTAAGATCATGTATGTAGTTCACAGTAGACCAAATATAGCACATGTTGTGGGAATTGTTGCTAGATATTCTGCTAATCCTAGAGAATCACACATGATTGCTACTAAAAGGATCTTAAGATATCTGAAAAAGATAGAGGATTATAGATTATGGTATCCTAAGGAAGGTAAGTTTGAGTTGAAGGTTTATACTGATGCTGATTGCGATGGAAATGTGGATGATAGAAAAAGTACCACCGGAGGAGCATTTTTTTTTGGTGAAAGACTTGTAACCTGGACATGTAAAAAGCAAGCTTGTATTTCTCAATCTATAGCTGAAGTAGAGTATGTTGCTGCTACTACTAATTGCTCAAACATTGCATATATCAAGCAAGTGTTGGAAGGAATGAATGAGGTAATCACTAACCCGGTGATCATATACTGTGACAACACAAGTGCCATTAATATTTCAAAGAATCTTGTGATGCACTCTAAGACAAAGCATATATCAATTAAGTATCACTACTTAAGAGAACAAGTGTAAGAGAAGCAAGTAAAGTTAGCATTTGTTACATCTAAAGAACAACTTGCAGACATTTTTACAAAGCCTCTACCAAAGGACACTTTTGAATATTTGAGGACTAGACTTGGGGTCTGTTCCCTGTCTATCAATCACTAATGTGATCTAGATGTTGCATCAGCCTAATCTTATCAAAATATCATTCATGTTGATGCAGCATAGTTCACACTTTATATTTTGTTCAAGGTTGTTATTAAGTTTGAAGAACTGAAACAGATTGGGATATCAGTATACTAAGATACAGAGGAAGTATTGGACACCAGAAAGTTACGTAGCTACTATAGAGCTGATTATTTATTTGTTTCTTTGGCATTGTTGTCAAAGGGAGAGATAAATAATATGAAAAGAAAAAGAGATATACACCAATGAGAACTATCTAAGGGAGAGATAATCTGAAAGGAACTTGAGAACTGAAAAGGTTATATCTACAGAATGACAAAGCTATATTTTATAATGCTATTTTAGTAACGTAGTGATTAAACATATTAAGCTAAGAGCTTACACTACACAACATTTGATCACAAAGTTATAGAAAACATGTTTGGTATGTGTATGGTACATTTCATATTACTTGAGTTGCCATCAATGACAAAGGGAGAGATTGATGAACTACAACTAATTTAGAACCAGAATGAAGAATCTATAATTTGAGATTACTGAGGAGTTGATGATTAGATATGCAATATGATTAAATCAGTACTATGTTGTCATTGATGTCAACTAGCTTGACAATACTTATCTTGTAAGTTACTATACCGACACATTTGAAGGAAGGTGAAAGAGATGAAGAATAGAAATATTTACATGAGAAAGATGTATATGACAGATGAGGATAAGGAATACATTGAGTAAATTTTTGATGAGTCTATGACTTGATGAAATTGACTTTATTATGTTGCATTCATCTATGATGAAGAATAGAGTTGAAAGACACAAAGCGGTGTTGTCGGTAAATAAAGAATTTCGGTATACACCAACGAAGTGTAGTGTATACCGAGCACATTATTAACCAAGCTTGTGTTCACTGACACATTTCTTTGTTAACCAAGAAAAATAGAAAGGAATTAAATGATCAGTTTAGCCGATAAAGTGATGAGCTATAAAGTGTATGAAATCGAGGTAACAGATAAAGTTTATTATGAAGATCGATGGCTAACATAAATAAAAAAGGTTCTAATGGAGAAGATTGAAACATGTTACTGACACATCAACCGAGGGAGCTTAAAGTGGCAAAATCTATGAATATGATTAAGTGACAAAATCTAATGGAGGAAAAGAAAATAATTTACTCATCTATATAAGAGACATTGGTTTAATTATGAAAAAGATGTTGGAAGAAGAAGATACTGCAGAATTATCACATGGAGAAGTTTTCATGCATTCTGATCATACTAATTAATGAGAACTGAGCTGCAAAACAATTACCAATCTACAAAGAGTTATTACTGATGGATAATAAGTTGATATAGTATTGAATCTAAAGTGTTATATTGGTCAAAAATATTTGAATGAGCTGAACATTGATTTGTAAACTACAAATTGAAGTTGTTTTAAGGCAGATCATCTACTATTACATATTTAACCATTGTACACTGTAAAATCTCTTTACCGAGTGGACTATGAAAGTCTTTTGATGTTTCATTCATAGAGTGAACATTGTTATCTTGTCAACCCCAGAGTGACTGCTGGTTGGATGATAACTTATGGTCTAAAATCCTCTAACAAGGTCACACCTAACAGTGTGTTTGTAACCTTTAATAGGATTGGGTCTTCACCGACCTCACTTTAGAAGAGTGAACAATTTTGGGTTGTCGGTCCCAGGTGGTTTTTCCCTTTACAGGGTTTCCACGTTAAATCTCTTGTGTTATGTGTTGATTGTGATATTTATTTGTTATCATACTTTGCATATTACATGTTAGATTTAATTGGTAATTATTACAAAGTTTAGACTGACAATCGGTAAAAACACGGACAGTGAAAGTATTTTATGTTTATCGAGTAACAGATGTAGTAGAATTGTTTTGGATTATACATTTTGATTTGGTGCACTGGATAATTGATTCACCCCCCTCTCAGTTATTCTAACACTATTGACCAGATTTGGAGGTCTAGTGGATCATGACATATGGACCATGTTAAGGTGTTATAAGGTGGTAGAATAGAGGTGGAAGCCCTTTTTGGTGATTTGACATATCAGAGGATCTAGGTGTGTTAGAAGAAGGCCTAGATAGTGAATCCTTGAGGAGATGTTTGATATGAGAAGTTGTCTCACTTATTGACTGATTGATCTTGCATTTCAATCGATGTATGGGCTCAGGAAGACTTACACACCACCTCTGCATCAGGTGTTATTAGAGCGAGTAAGTTTTGGTATTTAGAAGGTTGGAAGTCCTTTGTTGAGGCCTTGGACTTGAATTATCCTCATTGTGTGTTCCAAAGTGGTGGATAGAAACTAGAAGAATCCTCGAATGGGGAAGAAGTTCCTGACAAGGTCAGCGAAGGATTTGTGTAGAGCTATCAAAGAGTACATGGATGAAGGGAGAAGAATAGACCAAGCAAAGAAGAAAAGAAAAGAATGCAAGAGGAAGAGAGAAGAGGAAGAAAGGTTGAAAAAACTTAAAGAGGCTTTGGATAAGAACATTGAGAAGTGGGAGAAGATAGCACTACTCCTTAAACAAGCACCCAATGAAGATGAAGAAGATACGAAGCATATTTTCCATGAAGAGATGGAGGAACCTAGGAGAAAAGAGGTTCTAAAGGTTTACTTTGAGATTCAAGAGAAGGTTTTTGATGAAGGCATCATTGAATCAAGTCTTGAAGGGCTTCAAACTGGAAAAAAAAATTGAAGTTAGGGGCAATGTTATGTCCTTTGGTGATGAATGATGGTGAGAAGCATGATAGCATGGTTGGATAGGAAGCCAAGATGACTGGTGAGTTATTAGTATGCCTAGGATAAAGGCATGAGGAGGAAGACCAACAAGAGGTGGAAGTATTGGTGAAAGAACCTGCCTATGGGGTCATGAGTGTGGCTAAAGAGGCAACCATGAATGCTGAAGAAAGTTTGGAATGCCTAGAGGAGAGGCATAGTATGCAAGATGTATAATTGGTCTCTATGAGGAGAGACACAAGATTTAAAGACAAGGATGAGTTTAAGATTGCAACAGTAATCTCATGGAGGGAGGCTAAAGAAGAAATGAAGAATGAGGATCAAAATATGGTTTACATTTTTCCCATGGGAGGAAATCAAAATTTGAAGATGCTTGAGTGTATGTTGGAGCAACATCATGCAAGGATGTCATGTATCACTAGTGTTGATCTTTATAAACCAAAGGTGAAGATAAAAAAAATTGTTTGCTGACATGTTTTTGCTTGCAAGATTTACAAGAGGACTTGAAATTTTTTTAGTTGAGGAGTATGGTGCAAGAGCACCAAGGTCAACTCCAATCAAATGGAAGTACACTAGGGTCACCATGGATCCTAGGGAGATGGAACATGACCATTTAAGATCATCTAGAATTTTGGTAGCCCATGGATGGTTATTTCATGTCATTTTCATCATGTTTGTAATGATTTTGGATCATTTGATAATATGATCACAAATGATGTTATGTAAGCCATTGCATGGCATATGGGCTAGTAATGTAACCTTGGGGTAACTTGGTTGATCCAAGGACAAATGTAAAAGTTAAGGACCTATAAGGTCATATATGTTTATAATATGGCCATTAATTCCATTAACATGTAATTGCACTCAAAAGTGCAAAAGATGCAAAAAGATAGAAAAAGATGTAAAATTGCATTTTATGCAATTATAGCCTATACGGCTCATGTGGGGGTTAGAAGGTTGTTTAAAACCTTCTAAAATTATTAGGAAGGGACATTTGATTTAGGTTGTCAATTTGATAACATTGGTTGTCAACTTGACAATAACTTTTAAGCATACTTTGTCAAGACAGTCAATTTTGTGACTGTTATGGAATAGTTTTGGGGTTAGTTAAGTGGTTAAAGTCAGGTTTTTGGGTTTTAGAGTCTATTTATTTGTTTATCCATGTGAGTGGAACTAAGGTGTGGAGTTGGATGTGTAATGATCCTATTTTTTAATCGATTCAAACAATAAAACAAATATTTTCTCTGCATATTGTGACTCTGCCCATAGGGTACAATCAGAATAATAGTAAATTCAAATGGTTAAATAAAATGTAATTTGGATTGGATGGAGGTGTAAGAACATTTATTTGTGTCTTGTTTACATGTTCATATCTTTATTTTAGTATTTTGATTGCTAGTGAGGCCAAGTAATTGACTGGCATCTAGCTATTCTTGGGTATTGGGGTTACAATCAATGATTCAGGATTGGCATCTCCTTAAGGGATTGACTCTCCCACCCATGTGGCTACTATTGTTAGGAATAGTCCCAAGAGATAACTGAGAGGGGGAGGGGGGTGAATTAGTTATCTATAAGTTTCAATTCTTTATCCAATTAAGTATACTTAAACATTAAGCATAAACACAATGAAAGAACACTTGAACACAACACCAATATTTTGGTTATGGGGAAACCCAAATAGGTAAAAACCCCAGTGGGAATTAACACCCACTAATAAATTGCACTAGTGTATAATGATCCATGTTAGAAGATCTCACAACCCTATTAGGAGTTGATCTTTACAATGCAATAAGTATAGTGACATGGTCAAAGGTCAGACCCTGTTAGGAGTCTTTTATGATTGACCCTATTAGGGGTGAGGATGCACTATCCAAGAGCTCACTGCTCAAAGGGGTGAAGGTTGCAACCTTCTAAATAACAGATACACACTATATCTAGATCTTGGTGAACTATGAGGTAGAACTTCTATCTTGATCAGTTCCAATGAATAGTAAGCTCTATCTTCTCTATCACATAGACCTCTTCTTGATGACACAATACTTCACACTCTCTATTCTGCTCTAATCTTTTTTTCTCATGCTATACTCCTAGCGATCACAAATGACCGGCTATAAGTATCTTTCCTCTAAATGATATAATAAAGTCAGCCTATTAGAACCACCTTGAAATCATATTAGAGAAATAATAACACTTTCCAAAAATATCTTTGTCAACTCTACTAAGCACGCAACACAAACTGGGACCTGTCTAAATCAATAAGTGTAGATGCACGCTACACACTATCAGCTCTACCAAATTAATTAGTACTTTCTCCTCAAGATAAATTGTGTTGTACACTCTTAAGAAAAAATTCTTAACTCTTCTCTAATCACTAATCCAAGCATGCATACTGAAATGATAGGTGCAACTCCTGTACCAATATAATCTCTGTCGGCTCTTTTGGATAAACATAGGAAACTATAACTGGTGAATAGAGACTGCATAACTTCACTTCTACTACACATCAGACTCTACATCCATGAATGTAACATCACTAACATGTATCAATCACATATCCAAGTGCGCAAGGCTCCATGATAACTATATGGACAATCACTCATAGAACACTACTTGTAACTCTATCAAGAACACTGCTGACACAAGTTTCTACATAAATATTTGTACTAACAATTAACCTCTGCATCCATAATATCATCCTGATAACATGTCCATGCTACATATGCTCAAATCTTACTACATAAGTCTTCCACGCATGCTACTTACCATATGTTGTCATTAATGACAAACATATAGTCAGCACTGGATTGTTGGCAAATCTCCAACAATCTACCCCTTTGGCATTGATGGAAACATATGGAATGAAAAACACCACTAATCCAAATGAACAATTCTTTTATAACATTCTCCATTTCCTCATAAAAAATCTCCAAAGGATGAATCCTTCATCTGCTGCAATATTCTTCAATATTCTCCATTTCCTCAACTGAACTCCTTCCATGACTGAATACTACTCCCCCTGGCTGCTACATATTATTCCTCCTTAAATTTTTATGTACTCCCCCTTTACTACTATTTTTCATGACTATATACTACTCCCCCTTTGACATCAATGGCAAAGGGCGCCAAACATTTGAGCACTGGT